>CM076578.1:1570341487-1570752764 GCA_034641835.2 Pinus albicaulis | reverse complement strand
TCATTACTTTTTAATTAAAATTTCAATTTACTTAATTTTATATTTCATAAAAGATAATTTGAATTTTATACTTTATATAATTTTATATTTTAAATTTTTTATATTTAATAAAAATTTAAATTTTAAAATTTATAACACTCGCCTAATTATCAATTTCTTTAACCAAAAAAATATATCCAAATTTATTAGAAATATTGCTTGATCTTAAAACTAATTAAAATGGCTGTCAATGGCTGTCATTACAGCGTATATTATGCAGATATGTAGATAACCCTTTTGACTTAGATATTAAGTTGTAATTTTTTTAATTATTATAAATGACCATTTATCTTATTTTTAAAAGATTCTGACGCTCTGTTCGCTGCATATGCAATTGCCTACCAACAAAATCAGATTAACAAATGAATTACAAAATGAAAAATATAATCTGCTGTCGTGATCCGTGTGACAGGAGAGGAGGATCACAAGCCCAGCCGTCGCTTCGAAGCCAAAATTGGACGGTGGAGATGTGTGGGCGCAACATTTAAATTTGAATTAGTTAATTATTTAAAAAAACTGCGGCAATAAAAAGGAACGCAGTTCTACGGAGGCATGGAGGTCGCTGGGAGTGGCGGGTGGGAGGAGGAGCCGCGCCAGGGGGAGGGGTGATCGAGGAGGGGTTCGGAGTCATCGTCGTTCGCCTTTTGATGTGGTCGGACGCTGGAGAGGTGGGGTCCACCATTGGGCCGGAGAAGAGAAAGTTTGCTAGAAGAGCGAATCAGAAGCTGTCACATCAACTCGGATGGAAGCTGTCACATCAACTCCCGATTCGTCAAACAAAAGACTCCTCCATTAATTTTCATGGTTACTTATATTCCACAACACTCTCGTCCTTATTGGACTTATTTCTATAAAATACACTCGAGATCAACGAGACTTCATTAAAAATTTATGGTCCTAGATTAATCTTCATAAATCTATTTTAATGGACTTTATTTCAATTAAATCCACTCAATCTTCATGGTCATAGATCGATCTTCATAAATCTATTGTGAATCTCGACTTCAAAATATTATGATTAGTCTTTTGCTAGTGATTTATCTTCATGAACTATTTTGAAGTCCCATTATGATTTTTTCATAAATCTATTTTGAAGTCCCATTATGGTTAGCATGTAGCTAGTGATTGATCTTCATAAATATATTTTGAAGCTGGACTTCAAATATCAGGATTAGTCTAGCTCGTGATTGATATTCAAAAATCTATTGTGAAGCTGGCCTTCATATACGTGTGGGTAAAAGTGACCATTGTGCAGTTGGACTTCATACACCTGTGGGTAAAAGTTACCATTGTGAAACTGGACTTTATATACCTGTGGGTAAAAGTTACCATTGCAATTCATTTAATGAATAAATATTCTGTATACATATGGGTAAAAGTTATCATTGTGAAGCTGGACTTCATATAACTGTGGTAAAAGTTACCATTGCAATTCATTTAATGAATAAATATTCTGTAGCTCCTGATTGATATTCAAAAATATATTGTGAAGCTGGACTTCATATACCTGTGGGTAAAAGTTTGCAATTCATTTAATGAATAAATATTTTGATATAGAAGTAGCTAGTTATTCACCTACTCTTATGGGTATATATTGGTAAGAGGTATCTATATTGGTAAATTCTTAACCGTCCTTACCTTAAAAGTTATCATTGCAATTCATTTAATGAATAAATATTCTGATATAGAAGTTGTTAGCTATTCATCTACTCTTATGAGTATCTACAATGGGAAATCCTTAATAGTCTTTACATTATTTTGATGGGAAATCTAAGGTAATAGTCTTTACATTATTTTGATGGGAAATCTAAGGTAATAGTCTTTACATTATTCTGATGGATATGATGGGAAAATTAGGAATAGTTTTCATGGATATCCATCCATGGGAAAATCCAGGGATATCTAATTTTAATGGAAAATTCCTATGATATGTTCCAAATTTGATTCTGAGTATTGGTAGCAGTTAGAGGGTACAACAATTCATGTTTAAAGATAAATATTTGTAAATCTTACAAATTTCTTTAAAGCCAGATTATAGGTAATAAAAAGTTTATTGATAATAAAATATATATTTGCGAATGTTGTAAATTTCTTTAAAACCAAAGATAAATATTCGTAAATCTTACAAATTTATGATAATAAAGATAAATATTTGTAAATCTTACAAATTTCTTTAAAACCAGAATATTGGTAATAAAAATAAATATTTGTGAATCTTTTAAATTTCTTTAAAACCACACGAGTAGTACTTAACATAAGAACCAACTGCATATGTATGTGCAAAAAATGAAAAGATGCCTATGCCCATTTTCCTATAGTTTTAATCATCTTATTTAAATCACGAATCTTGTAAATTTCTTTAAAATCAGACCAGTGGTACCTAATGTATGTGCAAGAAGTATGTGTTTTTAATTATTTTATTTAAATCATGAATCTTGTAAATTTCTTTAAAATCAGACCAGTGGTACCTAATGTATGTGCAAAAAATATATTCGGTAGTATTATAGTAATCAAATTAAGATTTTCCTATTCAGCAGTGTTATTGTGACAACTTCATTAAGGATAACTGGTGTTAACTAGTTATAAGATATTTATTTGACTAATAATTAGTTATTAAAAATAAATCAGTTGAGAGAATTTCCTATTAAAAATGAAAAAGCTGATGGCAAATGTGCCAAGAACTGGAAATGGTTGGGGACAGTTGGAAATAGTTACGACTCCTCTAGGGATAAGAGACTGATCCCAGTGAGGATTAGGAGTTCTGTTGAAAGACAAGAGAAGAGTATGGGATTCCAGAGCTGGTAGAGACTAGTGGAAAATACTCAGAGATCCTTGAACGAATTATTTTCCGGTACTGACTGGACTAGGCGTTTTGAGCTCACAGCAGTAAATTAATCCACTGTTAACCCGTACCACCCAGGTTTGTGCTCGAGGGCAGGAAGAGGACGTTATCGCCTCTCCTGATGGTTGCGAGGATCACAGCTTGAATCTGCCTAAACAGATAAGTATTACTGTGAATTCTAAGCAATGTAATACTGTAATTGAAAGATTGTCCATAGTTTTTGCAGATGTGTAGGTACTATTCTGTTTTAAATATATATATGTGTGTGTGTGTGTGTGTGTTTAAGACAGGAAATAAAATTTGTAGGTAACATTATTCTTTACGTGTTATTATGATAAGACAGAAAAATTCAATATTAATATTCGATGTTCCTCTGTTGTAATACTAAGACAGAACAAGTTGAAAGTATTGTGAAAAAAGATGACAGAAAACTGATTATATATATGGTTGTAATAACAAGTAAGATTCTGTAGCATTATCTGAAATAGGACATAAAGAATGCATAAAACAGAGTATAGAGAAATTATGCATATACTCCCATATTTTGGTTACTATTTGTAATAATTGCAGGTATATTCTTTAACATATATGGATTATTGTTCTATAGATGCGCAATTGTATCTTTTAAATACAAACCAGATTAACTAGAACAGGGTGTTAACGGAGTCGACAGAACTGTTGACCCTAGTTCTGGGTAAGAACCCAAATCCAAGATACTTTGTCTGCAGCCATTAAAACCTAGACTAAACACGGACTTATGGTTATGGTGGTCCGAACACTAAGCTAAAACTTTGGAAAAACATGATTACAGTTTAAGAAAAATCTATATAAGAAATAGAAAGTAAGAATAAATCATTTCCTCAGTAAAGGTTAAATGTGAATCATGGTATGCTTGAAAATAAGAAATCAAGTAAACATTATAAAAACTCTTATATGACGAATAAAAAGAAAATTGCATGACCCCAGTAGCACGGGGAATTTTTCTACCCATTAAAACAGTTTACAAATAAGGGACCCGTAAAGAAATTCAATTCCATTTAACGAAAAACATCCAGGGATTAAGATCACGCTTAGGAGGCCTGAGAACTATATATATATATATATATATATATCAGTTGCTTAACAAAGTGAAGGCACGTGAAATAATATTATTTCATGTTGTATCAAAGAGTTTCACAGGAAACTGTAGAACGAAGATGAGAATACGCAATCTCATTTACTCGTCTTATATTGAATATGCAATCCCATTTACAAGAGTATTTATTTTTCTACTATAAATTCCTTATGAAGAGTAAACAAAATAATTACAGGAACTATGTTCTGTTTAAAAAAAGAAAATTCTTCTTCACACATACTTAAGTAAACAATACACATCGGGTTGGATTTTTGCTGGAAAAGAAACAGGAACTCTATCAAGATTAACCTCCAGATCTCCATGATTTAAAAAAAAAAAATGAGTGCTAAGGAGGGTAAGAGATTGTACCGTATAAAATCCTGGAAAGGATTCACACATGAGAGGGCTGAACCCAAGTTGCAGAACTTCTAAAACCCTTCGCGTTAAACAGAAGGCAGACTCCACACCTTGCGTCAAAGGTGCAATAGAAAACAGAGACGAAGGAAGTCAATGTAAACGTTACAGGAGAAGAGATCCGAAACTTATAACAGTTCAAAAAAAACATTATGCAAGAAAACAAAGGATTCACAGAGAATTTACTAATTATCTGCAGAGGCAAAATGAAAACTGACGTAGTATTACCTGTGGGGAGAAGTCGAATCCTCCATGAAGACGATGACGCCTTATAAACTCTGTCTCTCAGTTCTCCCATCTCAAAACGAAGGAGTTCAACACATAGAGATAAAACCCAAAATTCACAACTCAGAGGTCTGTGAAAGAATAAGAAAGACGGGGCCATGTTTCTCTCCCAATAGAGCCGAGAAGTATGTGGAGTGAAACCCTCAGTTAGAATAAAGAAAATTCATCACAAACCGAACACATACAAGCCTTGCGCCAAACAGAGTTAGGGTTTTGGTGGAGAATCCAAGACCACTCCCACCCAAACCTCAGCCATAGATCAAGACGAGAACTCATGGCAGAGATCACTGCAAGTAAAAAGGTAATCGCCCGGATCACGATGAAATCTCCCAGCTGTACGCTGGAATTAATGCCCAGTACCGGCTAATAAATTTTAGATAGAGATGCCAGTGGACTTAACTAGGATAGCCGAACAATTGTTTGATTTAGCAATAAAAGAAATATGTACACAGTCGACATGTGGCATCAGATTTCCACGAAATACTACCAAACTTAATAGTAGACCCAATTAATTTAATAGAACGCATATTGTTTGCAATCCAATTAAATTGGTAGTCAAATGATTATCGTTATGTTGTATGGTTATAAGTTGTACTCGCGGAAATACAACCACGAGCTATATTAACATTTATAAGTCCATGTGTGTGTATATGAAAATTTTAATTCCCATAGGTATGTATATGGTAAAAAAAAATTATGTAAGGAGGTAAGTTAAAAAAAAAATTATGTTCATGTTGGTGAATGTGACAAGTGGTATCAGAGCGAAGTTATACGTTGGGACCTTAAGGGTCAACTAACGGTTAAACTGTGTATGTATTGATGCACATAGAGTAGGTAAAATGACTTAGATAACATAATGAGGAGGGGAGCAACAGTTTCATCACCCCAAGACACTGAGGAACCCCAAGCACAAACTATGATAAACCCAGAAATGTGGGTTCAGTTAAGTGTGGAACAACATCAATAAACTAGCAGATTGTTGGAAGAAGAACAACACCAAACCCGTTTCCTATTGAACACCGTTCACCAATTACAAGAGGAAATGGTGTGTGTCCGAAAAGACAACAAACGATTATTACAAGACCAAGAAAAGATATTAAAAATCCTGTCAGATAAACAAAATCAGGGGGCAACACATCCAAGTGCTGACAGAGAAGATGAGCAGCAGACAAGAATTAACATCGCAAATAGAGTGGAAGGAAGTCCATCCCAGCGAAGCAAGAACAAAAATTATAACGAAGCATAATATGGCAATGTATTAGATTAGCAAGAAAATAAAAAACAGAAAGTGGAACTCCAAGGGGAGTTTCAAAAAATAAAACCACCAACGTATGATGGTGAAGCAGAAGAAGTAGCTGAAGCATGGCTAATAAACATGAATAAGTACTTTCAGGTGTATGAATACAGTAGCAACTTGAAGGCTAGATTAGCTATATATCAACTGAGAGAGAAAGCCACCTTGTGGTAGGAAGAGGTGAAGAACATTCACAACATAGAAGAATAAGATGTCACATGGGAATTATTCCAGCAATATTTTAAGGACAAGTATTTGAAAAAATGATTTTATGATGAGAAAGCCAAAGAATTTCACGATTTAAGGATGGGACAGATGTCTATGGATGAATATATCACCAAGTTCACTTCCTTGTTACGATATGTTCCCTATTTGTGAGAAGAAAAGGCTAAGGTGCAGAGATTTATCAGCAACCTGCTAACACAGATGAAGGAGTGAATAGAATTCGTAAACCCCCGAACCATGGATAAAGCCATTCGTAAAGCACGAATGTGTTATCAGCAGTCCAAGGCGAAAGGGGAGACTGGCAGAAATTGGCCACCAAAGAAAGGACAGAAAATTAACACAAATTTCAAAAACACCAAAAACAGTAATTTCAAAAATTATGCACGTAATTCTGCCAGTAAACAGTTTAGTAGAAATCACCAGAGAACCAGATGGCCAGCAGAGGAAAAGCCTATGGAGGCATCCAGCAAGCCGGAGCAAGGGAAAGTGACTAAGCCATCGTTACAGTGCTGGGGATGTGGTGAAGCACATTACTACAAAAACTGCCCGCAACGAGCAAGGAGTGACACCGTTGCAAATTTGCAAGAGGCTTCTACGGTAGGTGATGTGGTGTGAAACATCCCTCGTATCAACACGGCATTGGAAGACCGACAGGAAAATTATCAGCCAACGATGATTGAGCTGGAAGGTAAAATACTAACTCAACCTATTTCTATTTTGGTAGATCCAAGTGCAAGTTTGAGCTATGTTAGTCCCAAGATAGTGGCACTGTGTAAATTGAAAGAACAAAAATTTAAAAGTTCGTGGCTGGTACAACTAGCCACTGGAGCAAAACAAAAAATAACTGCGAAAATTCCAAGCTGTAAGTTGGAAATCTCAGAACAACAGTTACAAGTAGATTTGAACATTTTTCCATTAAGATCATATGATGTCTTATTAGGCATGGATTGGTTGGAAAAGCATTGGACCTTAGTGGACTGTAAGGAAAATATTATTTATTATAGACGGCAAGATGAAACACATAAAAAAATACAAAGAATCAAGAAACCATTACGGTTACGTCCAGTCACAGCATCTCAACTAAATAAATGTATAATGAAGGGGTGCCAACGATATGCTATTCAGGTGGGGTATGCTGATTCCAAGGAGAAATAGCCTATAATAGACAATATACCTGTGGTGCAGGAATTTCTAGATGTTTTCCCCGAAAATATTCTTGGGTTACCACCAAGGAGAGACTTTGACTTTACTATAGAGTTAATGCCTGGAGCTTCTCTGGTGTCAAGGGATCCTTATAGAATGAGTGTGCCGGAACTGACAGAGTTGAAGATGCAGTTACAAGAACTGTTGGATAAAGGTTACATTCGGCCAAGTGTTTCCCCTTGGGAGCACCAGTATTATTCGTGAAAAAGAAAGATGGGACCATGCAAATGTGCATGGACTATAGGCAACTCAACAAATTAACATTAAAAAACAAATACCCTTTACCAAGAATTGATGATCTATTTGATCAAGTGAAAGGGGCAACTATGTTTTCCAACATAGATCTAAGATCGGGGTATCACCAGATTCGAATCAAGGATGAAGAAATTTGCAAGACAACATTCCGTACCAGGTATGGACATTATGAATTTGTGGTGTTACCCTTTGGATTAACAAACACACCAACAACCTTTATGAGGTTAATGCATGGAATCTTCCATCCATTCTTGGATAATTTTGTACTTATTTTTATAGATGATATTTTGATTTATTCTAAAAACCAAGAAGAGCATAAGGAGCACTTGAAGGTGGTGCTGGAAATGCTAAGGAAACACCAGTTGTACGCTAAGTTCAGTGAGTGTGATTTCTTTAAAATAGAAACCCAATATTTATGCCATGTTATTTCAGTAGAGGGAATTGCGGTTGATCCAGAGAAAATCAAAACAATCATGGGATGGCGAATTCTTCAGAATGTAGTAGACATAAGATCCTTTATGGGATTCGCTGAGTATTACCGAATGTTTATTGAAGGTCTTTCCAGAATTTCTTTTCCCATCACTTCCTTGCAGAGGAAAGGGAAAGTTTTCAAATGGGCGATCGAATGTCAGAATAGCTTTGAAAAGCTGAAACAACTTTTGACTACTACACCTGTGTTAAGGGTGGCTGACCCATGCAAAGAATTTGAAGTATGTACCGACGCAAGTAAAGAGGGTGTTGGGGCAACTATATCTCAAGAAGGCAAAATGGTGGCATACGAA
This sequence comes from Pinus albicaulis, assembly GCA_034641835.2. NCBI lineage: Eukaryota > Viridiplantae > Streptophyta > Pinopsida > Pinales > Pinaceae > Pinus > Pinus albicaulis. Next base: position 1,570,744,311 of record CM076578.1, on the reverse strand, counting down.
TCCAGGAAATTATAAGACCATGAACAAAGGTATTCAACATATGATCTGGAACTAACAACAGTGGTGCATACTCTTAGGGTATGGAGGCACTACTTGTTGGGTGAAAAGTTTGTGTTAAAAACATATCATAGCAGTTTGACTAGTTACTTCAAGCAAGCATACTTGAACTCAAGACAGGCAAGATGGAATGCCTTCTTAAGTGAATTCGATATGGACATTCAACACGTAAAGGGGAAGGAGAACCGAGTAGCTGACACTTTAAGCAGAAAACTGCATGGTATGTTTGAGCTGTATTATAATAAGCTAGACAATAAATTCTTGGAACAAGTGAAGGGCGAGGCACAAAAAGATCTGGAATACAAATTTTTATGGCAGCAAATGGAGGAAAACTAAAAGCGAGGAAGTATATATGAGTATAGAATAAATGAAGAAAAAATGTTAAATTTCAGAGGAAAAATTTTCGTGCCTAATCTTATGGCTCTGAAAGAGCTGATAATGGATGAGTACCATCGCAAAAATTATGCAGGTCACCCAGGCTATCAAAAAATGTTGACTGCTATAAGAAAGGTATACTTTTGGCCTGGTATGTGTAAAAACATTGCTGAGTATTTAAGTAAATATTTGGAATGCCAACAGGTGAAGGTAGCACATCAACATCCCGCAGGATTGTTGCAGCCCATACCAATACCCGAATGGAAGTGGGAGGTCATATCCCTGGACTTTATTACAAGCTTACCTCAAACAAAAAGGTTAAATGATTCCATCATGGTGGTGGTGGATATATTGAGTAAATCTGCACATTTTCTACCTGTATAGTCTACTTACAAGACTGTACAGATAGCCGACATATTTATGAAGGAAATTTTCAGATTACATGGAATTCCAATGATCGTCATTTCAGACCGGGATGTTAAGTTTACTTCTGCCTTTTGGAAGACATTGTTTTCAGGACTGGAGACTCAAATAAAATTTAGCACAACTTATCATCCCTAGACAAACGAGCAAACGGAATGAGTAAACCAGGTGCTGGAAGACATGTTGCGCATGTATGTAATGCAACAGCCAACTAAATGGGAAGATTACTTGCATCTTGTGGAATTTTCCTACAACAACGGTTATCCGAAGTCCTTGAAGATGAATCCTTTTGAGGTGTTGTATGGTAGGTAGCGCCGCACACCCATAAACTGGAGCAGTCCCGAGACAAAATTGATGTTGGGACCCGAGATGCTTGTTGAAATGGAATTGGAGGTAAAGAAAATAAGACAAAATCTAAAAGTTGCACAAGATTGACAAAATATCTATGCCAATAAAAAGAGGTCTTATCAGGAATTTGAGGTGGGGGACTATGTGTACGTGAGGATGAAACCAAAAAGGAGTACCCTGCAGTGGAACTCTTGTGCCAGGTTGGCTCCTAGATTCTGTGGACCTTTCCAAGTTTTGGAAAGGGTAGGACCTGTAGCCTATCGGCTAGCTCTACCCAGTCACGTCAGAGTACACAATGTGTTTCATGTATCTTTGTTGAAGTGTTATGTGCATGATGCGAAGCACGTAATTCATTGGAAAAATATTCAGGTAGGATAGAGATACGAATCCTAATTTAAAGATATATATTATGATGAGGAAATTGACATGAAACATTGTGGTTGTAGGTAGAACCAGACGACGAGATCCTGGTCGAGCCACAATGCATACTTGAACGAATGGAAATTGTACTCCGCAAGTGGGTTGTCACCCAGGTTAAAGTGTAGTGGAAGCAGTTTGGCCCGGATGAAGCTACTTGGGAAGACAAAAAATTTGCGTAAGAAGTTTATCCAGAACTCTTTGCTGAGTTAGAGTTAAAAAACCATGGACGGTGTTACTTCCAGGGGGGGAGTTGTGACAACTTCATTAAGGATAACTAGTGTTAACTAGTTACAAGACATTTATTTTATTTTTGTCAAGAAAGAACTTAAATTATTATTTTGTCTAGAAAATTATTTGACTAATAATTAGTTATTAATAATAAATCAGTTGAGAGAATTTCCTAATTAAAAATGAAAAAGCTGATGGTAAATGTGCCAAGAAATGGAAATGTTTGGGGACAGTTGGAAACATTTACCACTCCTCTGGGATAAGAGATTGATCCCAGTGAGGAGTAGGGGTTCTGTTGAAAGACAAGGGAAGAGTATGGGATTTCAGAGCTGGTAGAGACCAGTGGAAAATACTTAGAGATCCTTGAAAGAATTATTTTCTGGTACTGACTGGACTAGGCATCTTGAGGTCACAGTAGAAAATTAATCCACTGTTAACCCGTACCACCCAGGTTTGGGCTCGGGGGTAGGAAGAGGACGTCATCGCCTCTCCTGATGGCTGGGAGGACCACAGCTTGAATCTGCCTAAACAGATAAGTATTACTGTGAATTATAATCAATTTAATACTATAATTGAAAGATTGTCCAAAGTTTTTGCAGATGTGTAGGAACTGTTCTGTTTTTTAATATATATATATATATATATGTTTAAGACAGGAAATAAAATCTATAGGTAACATTATTCTTTACCTGTTATTATGATAAGACAAAAAAATTCAATATTAATATTCAGTCTTCCTCTGTTGTAATACTAAGACAAAACAAGTTGAAAATAGTGAAAAAAGATAACAAAAAACCGATTATATATAATGGTTGTAATAGCAAGTAAGATTCCGTAGCATTATCTGAAATAGGGCATAAAGAATGCATAAAATGGAGTATAGAGAAATTATGCATATACTCCCATATTTTGGTTACTGTTTGTAATAATTGTAGATATATTCTTTAACAGATATGGATTATTGTTCTATAGAAGCGCCTCTGTATCTTTTAAATACAGACCAGATTAACTAGAATACGATGTTAACGGAGTCGACGGAACTGTTAACCCTAGTTCTGGGTAAGAACCCAAATCCAAGATACTTTGTCCGTAGCCATTAAAACCCAGACTAAACACGGACTTATGGATTTTATGGTCCGGACACCAAGCTAAAACTTTGGAAAAACATGATTACGGTTTAAGAAAAATCTATATAAGAAATAGAAAGTAAGAATAAATCATTTCCTCAGTAAAGGTTAAATGCAAATCATTGTATGCTTGAAAATAAGAAATTAGGTAAATGTTATAATAACTCTTATATGCTGAATAAAAAGAAAATTGCATGACCCCAGTAGCACGGGGAATTTTTCTACCCATTAAAACAGTTTACAAATAAGGGACCCGTAAAGAAATTCAATTCCATTTAACGAAAAACATTCAAGGATTAGGATGGCCCTTAGGAGGCCTGAGAACTATATATATGTGTAGATGTATACATCAGTTTCTTAACAAAGTGAAGGCACGTGAAATAATATTACTTCATGCTGTATCAAAGAGTTTTACAGGAAACTGTAGAACGAAGATGAGAATACACAATCTCATTTACTCGTCTTATATTGAATATGCAATCCCATTTACAAGAGTATTTATTTTTCTACTGTAAATTCCTTATGAAGGGTAAACAAAATAATTACAGGAACTCTGTTCCATTTAAAAAAAGAAAATTCTTCTTCACACAGACTTAAGTAAACAATACACACCGGGTCGGATTCCTTCTGGAAAAGAAAAAGGAACTCTATCAAGATTAACCTCCAGATCTCCACAATTAAAAAAAAAAATAACGAGTGCTAAGGAGGGTAAGAGATTGTATCGTATAAAAGCCTGGAAAGGATTCGCACATGAGAGGGTTGAACCCAAGTTGCAGAACTTCTAAAACCCTTCGCGTTCAGCAGAAGGAAGACTCAACACCTTGCATCAGAGGTGCAATAGAAAACAAAGATGAAGGCAGTCAATGTAAACGTTACAGGAGAAGAGATCCGAAACTTATAACAGTTCAAAAAAAAACATTATGCAAGAAAAAAAGGATTCACAGAGAATTTACTAATTATTTGCAAAGGCAAAATGAAAACTGACTAAGTATTACCTATGGGCAGAAGTCAGATCCTCCATGAAGACGACGACGCCTTATAAACTCTGCCTCTCAGTTCTCCCGTATCAAAACGAAGGAGTTCAACACATAGAGATAAAACCCGAAATTCACAACTCAGAGATCTGTAAATGAATAAGGAAGACAGGGCCATGTTTCTCTCCCAATAGAGCATAGAAGTATGTGGAGCGAAACCCTCAGTTAGAATAAAGAAAATTCATCACAGACCGAATGCATACAAGCCTTACGCCAAACAGAGTTAGGGTTTTGGCGGAGAATCCAAGACCACTCCCGCCCAAACCTCAACCATATATCAAGACGACAACTCACGGCGGAGATCACTGCAAGTAAAAAGGTAATTGCTCAGATCACGATGAAATCTCCCAACTGTACGCTAGAATTAATGCCTAGTACCGGCTCATAAATTTTAGACAGAGATGCCAGTGGACTTAACTAGGGTAGCCGGACAATTGTTTGATTTAACAATAAACGAAATATGTACACAATCGACATGTGGCATCAGATTTCCACGAAATACTACCAAACTTAATAGTAGACCCAATTAATTTAATAGAACGTATATCATTTGCAATCCAATTAAATTGGTAGTTAAATGATTATTGTTATGTTGTATGCTTATAAGTTGTACTCGCGGAAATACAACCACGAGCTATATTAACATTTATAAGTCCATGTGTGTGTATGAAAATTGTAATTCCCATAGGTATGTATATGGTAAAACTTATTTCTGTAAGGAAGTAAGTTAAATTTTTTTTTTATTTATGTTCATGTTGGTGAATGTGACAATTATAGTTACCAAATAATATTATAGTTACCAAATTAAGATTTTCTTATTCAGTCCTATTACAGTTAGAAAATTATTGGCAGTATTATAGTTACCAAATTAAGATTTTATTATCATAATTACCAAAGTATCAATATAGTTATCAAATTATTGGCAGTATTATAGTGTTACTAAATTAAGATATTTTTTTTATCATAGTTACTAAAATATTATTGTTACCAAATTAAGATTTTCTTAATTGGAAGTGTTATAGTTACCAAATTATCTGCAAATTATTGGCAGTATTATAGTTACCAAATTAAGATTTTCTTATCATAATTACTAAAGTATCAATATAGTTATCAAATTATTGGCAGTATTACAGTGCTACTAAATTAAGATATTTTCTTTATCATAGTTACTAAAATATTATTGTTACCAAATTATGATTTTCTTAATTGGCAGTATTATAGTTACCAAATTATCTGCAGTCTCAGTATTATAAGATTTTTTTAGTTGGCATTGCATCGAGTGATGCTCACAGGAGTGAAGAAGTGGGATTGAAACTAGTGAAATGAATCACATAGCATCAATCATCACTTCTGGGACTTGCACCCGGTAACCAGGACTTCCCCGGAGGTCACCCATCCCAAAAATCCTCTGGCTCAAGCACTCTTAACTGTGGAGTTTTCATCACAGTCAAGCCCACTTAGCTTGCTACCCCATTTGCAAAACCTTAGCAACTATTATATCTCATGAACCATTCAAGAAGAGATCCCTTTTATTTAAATTATAATAACCAAATTCAATAGTAATATAGACACCAAATTAAAATGCTTATTTTTTTATCATTTTGATAACCCTATTTAAATCATAATTACTAAATTTGGCCATATCATAATTACCGAATTAGTTAAAAAATTTAACCGCATGATAAAAAAAAATTCGAAAATAGGGGAGAGGGGTCAGTGCCCGAACACCTCAGCGCTGATTGGACCAGGGGCCACGTAAGGAGGGCCATGTCATGTACATCAGCTATCCGTTCGCATGGCGTTCACGTGGCGGGCACGTTCAGCCGGTCCTTCCGGTCTGTAACCTTTCTGGCCAGTCGTCTCCCGCCATATTGTGGAGGCTTCTCGATGAAGCCTCATTTCCTGCTCCGAGTCTGGTTGCTGTGCGTTCTGGACTCCGTTCCTTGCGCGACGTTTCTCCGATGTCTGACGCCTCCACCACCACCATCCGCGCACTCCATCCATCGTTATGGCGCCCGTGCTATCCTGGCTCGAGCTCCCCTAGTCTTGGTTCGGCCGCGGCGACATTCAAATTGTTAGTGGTTTATGCTCTGTGGCTGTTCACACTGGGTTGTGTGTTCGTTCAACCTCGCCTCTGTGGTGGTTTAACCTCGGCGCTATGGTGGTTATAACTCGGCGCTGTGTGGTTTAGGGTCGGCTCTTTGCTCTTTATGCTCGGCTCTGTTTTGTCATACCTTAGCCCTGTGGTGGTTTTACCTTCGCCCTTTCGTAGTTTTATTCGGCTCTGTGGTGGTTTTTCTCGGCTCTGTGGTGGTGGTGATCATACCTCGGCTCCATGGTGGACATACCTCAGCTCTGTGGTTTGGCGTTGCGTGTTTTACAAGTCTGTATGCTGCGAATTTTGTTTTCAGGTGCGTTTTTAAGCTCTGGATGTTGTGAATTGTGCTTTCAAGTGCGTTAGTCTATTAGTTTTAAGTGTTTTTGCATTTTTTTTAATGTTGGTGCTCTGTGAATGATTGTGTTTTTTATTCTTTGCAGGTCAGTGCAGAAGCCAAGGACAATGCAGTTGGCTGGCAAAGCAAGGAGGAAGGCCAGGAGGGAGAGGAATTGGATGAGAGGAGTTTTAAGGTAGGACTCTGTCCTACCAGTGATATGTATGTGTTTGTAAACACATTTAACCTTAAGGAGATGTTCTTTGTTGAGCTTATTTACTGTTTTACTGTGGTTTAGGGTTTTACTGTGATTTTATTGTCTTTAGGGTTTAGGGTTTTAATTGGAAAATCGAGAGGTTTACTGTTGTCTCTCTCGTTGGAAAATTAGAATTAGGTTTACTGTGGTTTAGGGTTTTAATTGGAAAATCAGAATTACCTCTCTCGTTGTCATAAGGGGTATTGGAATGCTTCCCAGTTCCTACCTAAACTACAACCTTCTCTGTATCATCTCTCAGAGTACCATGGCCATGCCATGCACACAACGGTATTGTATCAAACTTCACCTCCTGGATCTCCTTGGACACCACCGGTATCATTTCCTTAGATGCATATTTCTCTGGTATCCTCTTGGATTTCCTCTTTGAAGTTAAGCATACTGATAAACACAACAATATCAGAACTATGAATGCTCCTACACAGATTCCTATCACAACCCACAACTTGAATCCAAGTATTGAAGTCTTCTTGGACAATTCATTGTTCAGAAAACCTTTACTTGAAGAACCCATGTTTGAACAAGAGGATTCAGATCCTGTTATGTCACAGAAATGAGTGTTCTAGAGGCCTATAATTAGTTTTGATCTTGAAGCGGAATGGCTATGCATTTGAACTCAATGTAGTTGAATATCCCCAATCCAGACCGAATGTGGTAGACCTGCAGCTTGTTCTCTGCATTGAGCGCTCGCTCCTTCAATAATGCGCGCCCTTCTAGAAAAGGAAAAACTAAATATTTGTGGAATAATTATACAATCTGCAAGGCCAAAGGCTCAATTCTATGACACCCAACAATGGCTTCAAGGATAACCTCATATATAATCTACAGGGCCAAATACTTAATTCCCAGACACCCAATAATAGCTTTGAAGATTCTGAATCATTTCAATGATTTCCAGAAATGATCCTGAGGATTTTGAAAGAAAAATGCAATCTAAAAGGCCCTACAGGCATCCTGCAACATGAAATGATAGAGTTCATCATGCCCAAAACATGGTTTTGAGGTTTGAAACTCTGCAATTACATACCTGGTCTGATAAAGCTGGTAACAGAAGAGCCTTTGATGATGAACCCAATCCTCATATAATTGTGATATGTGCAGAAACGCCTTTCTCAGCTAGCAATTTGATTTTAATAATTTGGTTTTAATGAAGCACTGATAGTCATAATGACTATGTAGAAGATGATAAATAGTGCAAAGGGAAAGGGAATATGTATAAAGGTGAGAATGCGATAAACACTAATGGAATTGCAACCAAGACAATATACATTAACATAACCACTACGGAACTCCACTCTTGTGACCTTTCCAGCGTCTTGTTTAAAGATGTTGCTTTTCCTATTTTTATCACAGTCCAACTACTGACAATCATATGAAACATTAAATCAATCCTTTTATGCAGTATTGCATATTAAGTATGGTATGTTGAGCTTGATAAAAAAAATTTAAAGATTTTAAATTAGGATGTAGGTATTCTGGGTACTGCATAATTTCATTTATTTTATTACATCTACTTAACAGGATGTAATGCAAGGCCACTTCATCTCTCATCTTAATTGAATCACTTCAATTCAATAAAAGATGGGCAATGATTCAGTTGCTTTTGTTTAGATTGCACTTGAACATTATAACGTAGGATTTCAAGAGTTGTATAATACTATTAGTCTTTACTCTTGCCATTGTTGCAATTCTATTTTACACGATTTCTCTTTTGGAATGGTTTATTGTATTTAGATATTTTTTGAATCACTTGACATTTAGATATATTACAATTCATTTCTCATATTAATTGAATCACTTCAATTCAGTAAAATATGGGCAACAATTTAGTTGCTTTTGTTTAGATTGCACTTGAGCATTATAACGTAGGATTTCAAGAGTTGTATAATACTATTAGTCTTTACTCTTGTCATTGTTGCAATTCTATTTTACACGATTGCTCTTTTGGACTGGTTTATTGTATTTAGATATTTTTTGAATCACTTGACATTTAGATATATTACAATTCATCTCTCATCTTAATTGAATCACTTCAATTCAGTAAAAGATGGGCAATGATTTAGTTGCTTTTGTTTAGATTGCACTTGAACATTATAACATAGGATTTCAAGAGTTGTATAATACTATTAGTCTTTACTCTTGTCATTGTTGCAATTCTATTTTACACGATTTCTCTTTTGGACTGGTTTATTGTATTTAGATATTTTTTGAATCACTTGACATTTAGATATATTACAATTCATCTCTCATCTTAATTGAATCACTTCAATTCAGTAAAAGATGGGCAACGATTTAGTTCCTTTTTTTTAGATTGCACTTGAACATTATAACGTAGGAATTCAAGAGTTGTATAATACTATTGGTCTTCACTCTTGTCATTGTTGCAATTCTATTTTACACGATTGCTCTTTTGGATTGGTTTATTGTATTTAGATATTTTTTGAATCACTTGACATTTAGATATATTACAATTCATCTCTCATCTTAATTGAATCACTTCAATTCAATTATGAATTCAATTTCTTTGTTCAATTATGAATTCAAAAATCTGATATAGGTTAAGGCTATAACTTCAATTTCTCCCTGTGTTGATCTAACTGATATAGGCTAAGGCTATAATGTCTCGATCAGGAATCAATTGCTCCCCGTGTTGATATACTTGCCCGCCACGTGAAAGGCATGCGAACGGACAGATGACGTACATGACGTGGCCCTCCTTACGTGGTCCCTGGTCCAGTCAGCGTTGAGGTGTTCGGGCACTGACCCCTCTCCCCTATATAATCTCACAATCCTTTAATTATAGTTTTTACTGACAGTCATAAGAAACATTAAATCAATCTTTTTATGCAGTATTGCATATTAAGTATGGTATGTTGAGCTTGATAAAAACATTTTAAAGATTTTGAATTAGGATGTGGGTATTCTGGGTACTACATAATTTAATTTATTTTAGGACATCTACTTAACAGGATGCAATGCAAGACCACTTCATCTCTCATCTTAATTGAATCACCTCTGTATAGTGTTCAATTATGAATTCAAAAATCTGATATAGGCTAAGGCTATAACTTCAATTGCTCCCTGTGTTGATCTAATTGATATAGGCTAAGGCTATAATGTCTCGATCAAGAATCAATTGCTTCCCGTGTTGATATACTTGTTATTTAACATGATATTTGGTATCTGTTTCTATTCATCAAAGAGCATGTAATGTTCAAGGGATAGTTTGTTTAGATGCAATCAGATTGTTTTGTTAATGATGTTAAATTAAATTTCTTTGTATAACCACCACAGAGCCAAGGTATAACCACCACAGAGCTGAGTATGTTAACCTCCTTTTTATTGAGTGATTTTGATTGATGAAGTTTGCAATGAATTTTGATGATACTTGTTATTTAACAGGATTAGATGCAATCAAGGGATAGTTTGTTTAGATGTAATCAGATTGTTTTGTTAATGGTGTTCAATTCAATTATGAATTCAATTTCTTTGTTCAATTATGAATTCAAAAATCTGATATAGGCTAAGGCTATAACTTCAACAGATTAACAAACTTGCAGGATTTAGAAATTGTTTGATATGTAGGAATTATAACTGTTTGATATATAACTTCATAAAAAATTTAATATAGGCTAAGGCTAGAACTTCAACAGATTAACAAACTTGTAGGATTTAGAAACTGTTTGATATGTAGGAATTATAAATTGTTTGATATATAACTTCATAAAAAATCTGATATAGGCTAAGGCTATAACTTCAACAGATTAACAAAATTGGGGGATTTAGACACTGTTTTATACATACTAATTTGAAAATGTTTGTAGCTTCCCAAACATCCATGGATGCTATCATTAGCAAACCTATTTGATCCTTACCAAAATCACAGTGTCTTGTAGTTACAAAAATTAAGTCATGGCACCTCTATGCTTGATGGCTTCCATTTCCTGCATTGCCCAAGTATGGTGGATTTCCCAACATTGGATGATTAGGATGTGCCTGAATGTTGGCATATGGTTGAATCCAATTTGCTCCATGTAGCCATGGTGGGACTGAGTAGCCCAAGTGTCCACTTGTGTTACTAACCCTAGCACTGACTGCAGGTGTCATATAAACACAATTAGGATTCAAACCTGCACTGGTAGGGGTATAAGAGGTGGGCCTAACCCCTGCCTGATAGCTAGGGACTTGGATGTTAATCAGGTCTTGGAATGATGGTGTCTACTCTGCAATGTGGTCCAGCGTGTTAGACATCAACCTATTTGCCTCAAACTATCTTGAACCATGGTCTTCTCTGCTTGTCACCCCTTGTCCTTTTTCCAACTCTTGCTGAACCTTTCTTGCCTCTCTCTGTTGCCTTGCCAATTGCTTTTGATGTTCCTTATCTTCCCTTGCTTTTTTTCTTTCCAACCTTTCCTTTGCTCGAGCTTCTGCTGTTGCAATCCTTGCAACCCTCTTTTCATTGGCTAACTCCTTCTTTCTCTTTTTAGCTTCCTAAATTTCATTCTTTTTACGTTCAGACTCGAACATTAAATTCATATAGTCTTCAGATGTGAGAAATTGTGAACTCCTCCCTAAACGAAGATAATCTGAGGTTGAGTTCCTTGATGAGGCCTTCACTCTCTCTACTGGTAGCTTTAGGAATGCACCAAGTAATCTATGCTTTTCCGGACCTGCCTGCTGGATTTCATCTTCTGGGACAACTGATTGGCCCCCATTGTTGTCTTCTTCAGGTACTTCATGCTGAATAGGCTCCTCTTCTAGTGATCCATTGTCCACAAAATAATGAACAAGTTCGGTGTTCAACCCTGATGGTTGTGAAGGCATGTCCATGCTTTCATCCTCATTAGTGGATGTTACATTATTTCCAGTGATATTCATCATGGCCTCTACCAGCCATGATGGTGCACTTACTTGGGTTGGCATGGTCAATTTCTCATTGTCAGCTGCATCAGTGGGTGTCACAGCCTCATTGATATTGTTAGTTGGTTCATCACTGAACTGTGTCTCACTGACATGCTCAGCATCATCACCACCATAGAACAACCCTTCAGAAAGGGACATTATACCTTCAGCAGCAGCTACATCTTCTTGGGCACCAACATGCTCTTCTAAGTTCTTTGCTTCTTGACCTTCCACTTCAAATGTTTGGCTACATGTGGTATCATGCATAAGAGCATCAAAATTGAGTGGCCATATACCAGTCCTCCTAAATCCAGCCTTGATATTAGAAGGTGTGAGAGCCCTTTTAAATGCTTTACTTGCAAGCTCAGCTAGCTCAAACCTATTTACTTCCACCCCTGGATTCTTTGCCATCCATGAAGCTCGCTCGACCCTGAAATAGTTCTTGAAAGGCCCAAACACGCTCACATCAAGGGGCTGCAATCTGTGAGTAGTATGAGCCGGCAATGTTAACAGGTCAATGCCCAAATTATTGGCCTCCTCGATTGTCTGCACAGCCATGTGGCTTCCATGGCCATCTAAAATCATCAAGTGCCCATTTTCAGGCGAGACACCACCCGGTACAGAAGCAGCAAAGTGGAAAAGCCAATTTAGGAACAGTTCCTTTGTCATCCATGCATGTGGATGTGCAGCCATGCATGCCCCTGGTTCACAATTCTGTATATAATTTTTTAGTTGATTTTTACCTTTAAATAGATAAAATCCTGGTATAGATGAACCAATTGCATTGACACAGGCAAGAATTGTGATCCAATCCCTGCTCTTAGGTAATATCTTAGGCACATTTCTACTCCCTCTCTTGGCAATTACCCGCATACCGCAATTTCTTCCTGCATGTAAGCTTGTTTCATCACAGTTCCATATATGGTCTGGGGCATATGAGTGCTGGTCATATGTAGCAGAAAGAGTGTTATAGAACTTGGAAACAATTGCAGGGCGTAGATTTAAAGCCCGGTCTCTGTCAAGGCCCTCTGTTGTACATAACACAAGGTCTGGATGCCTCTTTTTAAACCCACTCCACCATGACTTACCAGGAAAACCATCTTTAAAGGGGTTTGGCCTCCCATGACATATTTGAGCTACAGTGGATTTAAGTTGGATAAGCTCTAACCCATGTCCCAATTGGGCCATCTCCTTACACCACGCCACCACCTCATCTTCCTCCTCTTCAGTCATGACTATAACAGGCCCTCTATGCTTTGTATTAGTCAACCCATTTATCCAATAATGTATGTTAGAGGCAGAAATACCATGTTTTTTTGTAGATGCACGAATTGAATATCCCTTAAACTCGATGTCATCAATTGCAGCAAGCATGTCTTCCTTCGTCCAGCCTCTGATTGCACTGATTTTCTTTGTTGAAATTTCACCTTGTATTGTGGTCAAAGGTGGCTCTGTGGCTGATGGTGGGATGGGATGATCTGCAACCACAGGGTCCTTTTCAACTACATTACTGGGATAAATGGGAGCATTGACATCATCATATGATGAACTACTCCGCAGTTGGGCCCCCCTTCTCCCTCGCCTCCTGTTCCTTATCTGATCTTCAACAGAAACTCTTGGCATGGCTACAACCTGCAATTTCCAACATCGTTAAGAAATTTGATAAGTATTACAACACAACTGTATAGAGTGAACTATAATTATGTATAAATTCCAAAATTTCTGATAATAACATGAAATCTTCAGTTGTTTGTTGTGAATTAATTGGCATTGAAGTATTACTTGTCAATTATGTATTACTTGTAACATCAACATGAGAAAGATATGTGATACCTACATGGCTATTAGCTACATGGACTTGTCTAAAATCAGTAAGTGCCTATTTTAAAATGGACTTATATTTGGACATGGACTGTGTGTTAGAACTATTTTTATTTAAAGATTTTATTCAATATAAAGTCAATATCCAAATCTGCTTAATAAGCACAACAAAAGGAGGAGGAAACTACATTTATATTGTAGGCAACTAGAAATGTATGTTTGTTGTGAATTAATTGACATTGAAGTATTACTTGTCAATTATGTATTACTTGTAATATCAACAGGAGAAAGATATGTGATACCTACATGGCTATTAGCTACATGGACTTGTCTAAATCAGTAAGTGCCTGTTTTAAAATGGACTTATCTTTGGACATGGACTTTGTGTAGGCGTTCAAGGTTTATGAATCCTTTGTTTTTCTTAGGAAAACCCTCTGCCCGATAGGCACTGTTCCTATGTAGTTAGTAGGTTGTTGTTCTTATAAATTTTGAAGGGCACTGTTCCTATGTAGTTAGTAGGTTGTTGTTCCTATGTAGTTAGCAGGCACTGTTCCTATGTAGTTAGCAGGCACTGTTCCTATGTAGTTAGTAGGTTGATGTTCTTATGTAGTTAGCAGGCACTGTTCCTATGTAGTTAGTAGGTTGATGTTCTTATGTAGTTAGCAGGCACTGTTCCTATGTAGTTAGTAGGTTGTTTTTCTTATAATTTTTGAAAGATTTTACTCAATATAAAGTCAATATCCAAATCTAATTAATAAGCACAACAAAAGGAGGAGGCAACTACATTTATATTGTAGGAAACTAGAAATAGCTACATGGACTTGTAATGGCTTGAACGTTGTTAGCTACATGGACTTGTAATAGCCTGAACGCTGTTAGCTACATGGACTTGTAATAGCCTGAACGCTGACAACTACATTTGCTCCACAGAAATTGATGTACTGTTCTTAGGGGACTGTGTGTTGGAACAATTTCTTGAAAGATTTTACTCAATACTGGACTTAAAGGTTTAGAAAAATTCCAACTTGAAATTTGGAGTAGCTAATTAGTAAGCTAGTTTGAACACTCATAGCTTCTTTAATCTATGTGATTTTCTCAACTAAAATAATGATAAAGTACTCAATATCTTGAATAACATTATTGAAGAACAACGAAATACCTGTATGTCTCCAGCAACGCTCCAACAACTGATGAAGAGATTGAATGTATGACTGTGCACACACTCTTTCTGGAATGTAACACTGAGCACACTCTGTCTGTATGTCTGGAACACTGTCTGAAAAGGATTGTATGTTTGCAAAATGGAAACTCATTGTCTGAAAACTCACTTTTTGAAAACTGTATGTCTGCAAAATGAATGGAACACTGTCTGAAAACTCTGAATGTATGTCAACAATAGTTTAAGAGTATAATGAATGCCTCAAATGCAGTAAGAGATGATGTTTTATAGTTTTATGATCTAGAATTTAATTGGTAGGGAAGATTGGCATGGATTGCCATCTCCCAAATTTAATTCTGTGTTGTGGATTGATTTGTACATGATCCAATGGCTGAAAATCTTTCATGGTTGATCCTTGTGCTTTCTTGAATTTAATCCCTGAATTGAAATGCTTTCCTGAATTTAATTCCTGTAATTCCAGGGCTGTTGTGTTTAATTCTTGAAATGAAAGGTTGGGTGAACTATTTCCTGAATTGAATGGTGTCATTTAATGTCTTCAATAGGCTGAATGGTTAAACAAACATGTAGATATTGCTGACAGACATTTCACCTATTTTTGTGCAGGTGGTACTCAGTCCTTGTGCAGGGGTTACCCAGTTTTTTTCCAGGTGTTATTCAGCAATGAGATGTAGTCCCCCAATGCAAAATTAGTGGGGGACTGTTTGATGGGATAACTGTACTTTTGGATGGGTAGCATTGTAATGTTTTGTAGTGCATTTTGCCTTAAATGGTAATTCGGAGCTGGAGGTACTTGAGACAGCAGGTCTTGTCAACTTGTGATGTTAGACTTGGTGTATGGCAGTTGTTGGTCTAGTAAAAAACTGGGCCCATTTTGGACATATTTATATAACTTATATAACTTATTATCAAATATTTATGTGCATATTTTAGTGAGTTTGTAATTTATGTTTGATGGATGTGTGGGACCAGTACTATAACTACTACTGGTCCTTTCACAACAATAGAAGCCTCTCCCCTAGTAAATGATATGTGCCATCTGATGGAATGTGTGTCAGTTTGTCAGGCGTTGATCAGTGTGTAAGCTTTTGTCAGGAATTGACTTGACAAGTAGCTACTATTTATGATCGGTGTGTAAGCTTATTATTTCAAAATTTGTGAAATATTATTTCAGAATTTGTGAAATTTATTTCAGAATTGTGTAAGGTGTGTATTTATTATATTTTATTTCAGAATTTGTGACATTGATATTGTTTTTTTTGTTATTAGTAATTTTTAATTCGTTAATGCAAGTATTATTTTATTATTTTAAATGTAATGTTATGGCACAACATTTCTCCCATATTTGGCTATAAATCATCTCTTGGCACTAAATTAGGAAGACATATTGAGTAAAACACATTATATGTTTTATTCAATATTTTTAGTGACTCCCACTCTAATATGTCAAATATGTTTAATTTGATATTTTCCCCACCCTTGTGCTCACTCCAACATGTTTTACTCAATATTTCCCCCTCAACCTCATTAATCAGTATCATCACAAACACTTAAATGTGATGAGGTCACCCACAATATGAGCGAAAATAATAGCTAAAAGAACATATAAATTCCAGTGAGGTGGGTGAGGGTAAATATTGGGTAAAACATAATTTGGGGGTGGGGGTGAGAGTGGGAGGAAATATTGAGTAAAACATATTTGGGTTGAGGTGGCTGAAACTATCTAGTAAAACATATTTCTTATCCAATAGTTTCCTCCACCCCCACCCAAATATATTTTATCCAATTACTTTTTACAATTACGTTTAGGTTTTAGATTTAAATAGTTTTACATTTCCGTTCCCGTTTAGCACTATAATGTTGGGTTTACATTTCTTTTTAGATTTTTGAAGTTTAGATTTTACTTTTAATATTAGGATTTTCATTTAAATTTTAGCTTTAATATTATTTTTTAGGTTTAAAGTTTTAGAATATGTTTAATATTATATTTTAGGTTTAATATTTTAAGTCTAGATTTTATGTTTTAAGTTTTAGGTTTTTAAGTTTAAAATTTAGGTTTTAATATTAGATTTTAGGTTCAAGTTTCAGATTTACTTTTTGATTTTAGATTTTATTTTAGGGTTTTTAAGTTTATAAATTTTAATATTAGGCTTTAATGTTTAGGTTTTAGATTAAATATTGGGTTTTAGATTTTAAGTTTTGAAATAATGTTTAATAATAATATGATTTTTAATCTTTACATTAATGTAATAATTATTAACAATATTATTATTATGTATTATTCAAAATATTTTAAGTTTAAATATTAATAATTTTAATATTAATTATTATATAATATTAATATTTCAAAAATGACAAGAAATTTATTATTACTGATGAATTCGAACTCAAAACGAGAGATACAAATTTCTTCTACAATCCGTAGAATAGAAAATCACAAGGTAGAAAGACATGCAATGACATGCAGCCATCAAAACACAAGGAACACAATGATTTTACAAGGGAATCCAACTGGGAAAAACCCCTTCACCTCTTTTCATTAATCAGATGATAATGAGAAACTATTACAATGTAATCTCCAAGCTCTGAAGCACACCCTCCACTGTAAAATTGTTCTTCTAAATTACTATCACTCGCCAACACTTTGCCTATTCAAGTGCCCCCAAATTCCTCCTATTTCCTTGCACAATTCACAAGGGATTGAATCGGATTGAATTGTCGACTGCATGGATTGAATCATAACGCTAAAACCTATGGTGGGTTTCAAATGTTTAGTTCACTGAACTCTTCTGATCAAAATATTTTTACTTGGAAAAATGAAGAATTACGCTAAATATTTGTTGACAAATGTAAGGCTGGAGGCACAATTAGGTAGTGACTAGAAGGATCATTATGTACTCTCAAGATTCATAACAAATGTTGGCTTAAATAATGTAGAATATTGAACACTCACCTTGGAAGCTATCAGTAACAACACTCTTGGGACGGTTGGTGTCAAAATTAATAGTAGATATGCACCCACTCAGCCTTGATACGAAGATGAAATGCATTAAACTTTTACTATGATTTGAGAACTCCTCCATTTATTCAATGGAGAACCCACAACTGGATATAGTAACAGTTCCAGGGTTCTTTCTTCCTCAATGGCGTTCAAATTCATTTCATTGGATAAGTTGAAAATTATTTCATAGAAAGGTTTTTGATAATGGAAACTCAATGTTTAAATATATACATATACTTTTTGGTTAATTAAACTTATAAACAGTGAAAATATTATCATACATGCACTTTTGAAATTGGTGAGTTGAAAATGTTATACAAGGGATTTATATAGGAAATGAAAATGAAAGTTAGTATTGAGCTTAAATGGTGATTCCAAATGTTGGTGCTACATATTCATCATTGATGTGAAATCTTCATTTTTTGGGGTTTTTATGGTTAATTTTAAGGGTGAGTTCTATGTTTTATAAACATTATTTCTTTAAAATCTCAATATGGTTATAAGCATAGTCGATTTGCTTTGATTTGCTTTACTTGTACTAAAGTTTTATTAATTAATATATATATGTTATTTTAAAATTTATTAAAATTTATAAATAATTTATTTATTTATTTTATTTAGTAAAAAAAATACCAAATTAAGATATTATTAAAGAAATGTTTACTTTATTTTTTTCCAATAGAAACCTAAAAAATCAAGTTTATTAATATATTGAAAAAGTGTTTAGATTATCTCTTTCAAAATTCCATTAATTATGTCATCTAGCTTTGTAATGTTTGATGCAACTAGCATTTTGCATGCAAATGTTTGTCATTACACTATAATTCAACACAATTTACACTATAAACTAATACCATGACTTCTGCATGCAAATTATTGTCATTACACTATAATTCAATACAATTTACACTATAAACTAATATCATGACTTTAATTCGACGTTTGAAGTTCCATTCTCATTACTATGTGACATATGGAATGACTCCTGGATTTAATATTTATAGGTAGATTTACATGAGAAGAATATGTTAATGTGTATATTCATAAGATAGGATGGTTCAAAATGTGATTGCGATGGATTATTCCCCCATTAATGAGGTGGCCTATTTCATTTTCTTATTCACTTTATGAACAAGCATCAATCTACTGGCCAAGCAATGTTGGTTTTCTCATTGTAAGCACATCAGCTGAGAAGTTTATGTGACAATGTACTGTTTATATACTAATATAATCAGCATTTTTTTTCTTCTGAAAAAATGAAAAAAAAAAGTTATTGATTTTTTTACTTTTGAGATGTACACGTGTGTGAATCTAAAATAATAAAATTGTTTCATTTTATTACTTTTAAATTAAATAGGTTTAGTTATAGTTTGAGGCATAATTATTGTAATAAGGGGCAATGGTGATGGAAAATAGGGCATTAAAATGATATTATATCATAAATTTAGCCTCATTATGACAATTTCATTCAAAGAATCCATAGTTCTCTTTAATGATAATATCTTGAATTATTGTAGGTATGATGTTTATAATAAAATAAAATAAAAATGATTTGTGGCATGCCTTATTGTAGATATAATGTTTATAAGAGAATAAGTACATACAATAGGAATAATGGAGGATTAGAGTTTCCCAAAATAGTAGTTTAAAAGTAGTGTATGTTAACTATGTACATGATCTCGGCAAAGGCTTTTTCATCTTTAGAATGGGAGGGACATGGCCTTAAATATTAGCTTGAAATCCAAGAGTTATCCTAATTTGAAGTTTGGGAGATAAATAGGTCATCCTAGGTATGCATCCCTAGTTCTAAGTATAAGGTAGGCCTCTATAGAAAAGTAATAATTCTCCTCTCCATTTGGCCTAGTAGGTGAAAAATCATTTAAACATATTTTAAAAGAAAAATAAAAAATTAATATTTTATATGAAATAAATATGATAGAAATATCAATTTCCTAATTTTTTAGGACTATTATATACATATTATAAAAAAACATTCTTAGCATCGATACTTTCTAAATGATTCTCTTATGTTATTATACAATAATGTAAGTTTCATATGCCTCATTAATTATTGCAACAAAAACACTTGATCTAATTTAATCATACTATGATTTTTGGATTCATTGGATTTCTATATTATAAGTGAAAATAATGTATATATGTTATTTCCACGATATATCTTATTTCCACTATATCCCATGTAGTTACATCCTTTTGTTAACTTTCTACACAATTCCAAATCAACTAAGGACCAATTGATTATCATTTAATTCCACCACAACTTTTCTATTCTTAGGTGAACTTTTCTTTCTTCACTCTCAATGCCTACACAACTTTCAACATTTGTAAAATAGAATGTTTGAAACGTCTAGCTACTATTATTATCAACGACTACATTATTAGTACAAATTCAAAAAATATATTATTATGTTTTTCATATATTAATTTTTTTTATAATTAATAATGATAATAATAACTTCTTCTTTTTTAAAGTTATAATTTAGTTAAATTTTAGAGTAGATGGTGATAGGGTGTTATGCTAAGGCACTTCATGGTGTAAAAGTTACCTGTTCGAAAACACAAATTCAAAAAATATATTATTATGTTTGTCATATATTATTTTTTTATAATTAATAATGATAATAATAACTTTTTTTTTTAAGTTATAATTTAGTTAACTTTTAGAGTATATGGTGATAGGGTGTTATTTTAAGGCACTTCTTGGTGTAAAAGTTACTTGTTTGAAAATATGTGGGAAAAAACCCATCCACACTAAGGTGAATCCACATCTCAAAAAAAATCTTACACACTTCTTTGTATACATACCACAAATATTGTTTGTGCCCTATTTATAGATAAATAAAGGAATTGTTAAAATATATATAAAACCAAAAAAAAAAAAAACCTTAAATAATACTACACCACTTATCAATAAAGTTTTCATCTTTAAATGTTAGTATTGAAGTGGTAAAGGCTCAAAACTTTATCAATTTTTGCAAATTTTATTATAAGGCATGTATGTTGTACTTTAAAACTTTAGTTTTCCTTTTCATAAATTCAAAATTAAAATAAATTTGAATCCATATATATGCTCTCTTCATGTACATGATACATCTATTATTATAAATAAGCAAACTTCCATGGTATGATATGGTTTTACATGCATGCAACATTGAATAAGATATAAATTTAAGTAATTTAACTTGCAAACTTTATAATTTGTAAATGAAACAAAATAAATCCATTCTAACTACATTCATCAACAGTAATGTAACATTGATAGAATATAACATTAAATCCACATCATGAATTTAAAAGCCAATGAAGACATTGTCATATACACAAGTTGACATTCTTGTACTTGTATTCCAAATTGGTCTAGTTATACATTTTTCTCTTTTACAAAATGGGCCCATGGCCCATGGTATTCCCAACATAGATAATGGAAGGTCGCGCCCATAAATGAAATAATGGAAAAATAACATCATGAATGATTTATAAATTGGGTCTATATGTCACCCTTGCCATGCTTCGCACTCTCAAGTGCATTTCAAAATTGATATTGCTGCAAAAATTAAATAACCAATTAGTTGTAAAATCCAAAATGCATAGAGTCAATTGTCGTTAATTAATGATAATATTTTGATCAACTACTCATTCTCACCTGTTGAGAACAAGATGATGAGCTTAGTGGAAAGAAGTCGCCTTCACTAAGTGGGCCCACAGGCTATTTTTGCGCAAGTCTATTTTTAGACTATGTCTATTTGTAGACATGTCGATCATATTCTATGAGTTGCAGGATGTTATTTGTGGATGGTTGGTCAAGTTGGAAAAATATATGGACTTCTATTTTTAGACATATTGGGCGGAATCTATTTTTATATTGCAAGTCTAAAAATAGATATGTCAAATATTATTAGCTCTTAATAATATTTGGACTATAAACATTATCTTATTCTCTTGGAGCACTTCAGTTAAGTGCATAGATGTGGCATAGGAGCTGACAGAAGGAATTACGCTATTCCTGAGGGTTAAGTGGAGCTATTGCATGGATACTTCAGTTAGAACTCATGTGACAGAGTTTGGTGGAGTTATTGAGGTAGTTGATGGAGTTGTGTTTAGTTTAATTGAGTTAAACATAGTTGAGCTAGTTGTATCTAGTCTAACTGATTGATACACTAGTGAGAGTGGTGTGAATTAATTATTAATTAATTCACTAATTATTAACTCATTAATCAACTAAAGAATACATCAGTTAACTACAGTGCATGGACAGTTTCAATGGAGACCGGTGAAGAGGTAGGTGAAAGAGCAGTGTGACTATCAGTTGTGACTATATTGTTGCATGATTTGCAACAACCAGTGATTGGAGATGCCAATGAGGATTGCGTGAGAAAGGCTGGACCAATTCGAGTTCATTCAGAGCCATTCTTCAGCAGTGATTGCGCAGTAGAGGCAGGCTATTAGGTGGCAGAGATTGGAGCATGTGATTTGCTAGATCGGGCTTGATTAGTGTGTAGCAATTAGAGATTGTACTGAGAGCTTGTGAGGAGATTTGTATAATGATTGTTATATGATCTATATGACATATAATATACAGATATTTGGGGGTTTTTAGCTTTAAGCTTTCCCATAAAATATTGTGTTCATATGTGTGATTGTTTATGGTTTTAATGTGCGCATGCGATTGTTTTTGTTTCCAAAATTAATGATCAATGGTAGAAGAGATTCTGTATTGTGCATGAAGTTAAAATAGTGTGTGATCAGGAGAATCTTGTTGAATAATATATCAGCTATTCAAATTTCTACATCACCATGAAGATCTAAGGCAATGGAGAAGATTGTACTTCCTCAGCAGATGGTGGAGTTGTTGGTGATGGATATAGGCATGGTTCATGGGTGATGGATAAAGGAATAGTGGAAGTGAAATCGGAAAAAAGGTAGTGGGTGTGGGCGGTGATACACCCCCACCAGTTGTACGATAGTGGGAATCACCCTAGGGCGAGGGATCACCTTGGGGGGGAAATTGGAATGTCAAGGGTGGATGATTGAAACAATGAGAAGGGTGGATGAATAAATGGTAGGGGTGCGAATTGGGAAGAGTTTGGGGAGGTGGTTATAAGCATGGGAGAATTTATGATGGAGAAAGGTGGTTGGTGTGGGTGACAATAAATCCCCACTGGTTGTACAATAGGAGGAAACACCCTCGGGGAGGAAATTGGGATGCTAATGACTGGAGCAGTGTTCAAACTCCTATAGTTTTTTTCACCAACATGCTCATCAAATAATTGAAGTCAACAAGCTGAAACGTTGTGAGATGTGGGTCCCTCAACTGTAACAATAAAAAAATTCATATAGTTATGAAAATGCATCGAAAATGATAATATATCGTATTTCACATAAAACAATGCATGCCATCAAATTTCCATACCATTTTTCTGTATAACAGAGTGTTGCACTAACTCGGGTATGTGGCCCACACTTCTTTGGTGTTGAGAAGATAACTCAAGTTACTCATCCATGTTTCTTTTTTTTTAACGAACTCGTCCAACCTTTTCAAAATGTGCTTTATCTTTCCCTAATTTTGACTTCTGCCCACATTGCCTCTTCTTTTTGACTGGGCTCAAGAAACTATGTTTTCTTTTAGTAGTGATCTTTGATGGAGTTATAGTATTGAAAAACATTCTATTGTATTCTTGACATGCTTTGTCTACCAAACAGTTCAATGCATTTGCTTGCTCCAAATTTGTAGGTATTATGGATTTCAATTTCTCATGAGTTGATGAGTTAACACGTTTCTTCTCATCATCTTCAAATAATGCACTATCTGGTTGTACATTGGTTGATTAAACATTATCAATGCTTGTTTCATTATAATAATTTATATGTGGAGGAGAATCAAAGCATGGCGGAAGCTCCGTTTGGATTACTAGGCCCAATATAGGTGTTTCATTCAAATCAAATAAAATTGTAGCCCTTTCTGTAGTAGGATTAGTGATATTAGGCAGTACATTTTCACCCAAAGTAATGTTACTCACCAACATCTCAAATTTCAATACATGTTTAGAAACATTTCCATTCAAGGCCCAATTGCAATTACAGAAGTGTAGATCGGAACCTTTATATATGACATTGTACCAAATATCACGTGTATCCTTATTTTGGCTATGAACCCAATAACCATTGTTACTGTTTTCATCAGGCACGCAATCTTCATTTGGGATTTGGCTAGCTCTACACTTGGATGAATTCAATTGTTCCTCAATTTTTCTAGGCCGTACAAAACCAACTTCTTTTAAACGTTGCATTTGATTGTAATATAATACAACGTTTGTCAACAACACATATATTAACCAATCGACACATCTATGACATGCATTATTCTTTTCGCTTAGGTACCTTTCCTTGATATGCCGATGATAAGAATCAATGGCATTACTTGTATCCTGATTGGAATGTGGAAAATTTCTGTATGCTTTTGCCCACATATCTGTAGAAAGAAATTTATTAGCTATGAATTAATAATACATATGACATGAAAAATAGAGTCATTAAAGCCACTTACAAGAAACTTACATATTTTGTTGTTGGCTAACCAAGTTGTTTTAAAATATTCCAAAAACCTTGGTTGGTCCCTGAATCTTTCAAAGAATCTTTCAACTGTCTTTTTTACAGATTCATCATCTTCACATGCGTGCATGATTTCTCCTAAAGAATGAAAAATGTGGATTTGGTTTTCCCTTCCTTGGACTTTATTTCCAACATTCTTCAACCATGCACGACGAACATGCCACACACATAATAATATTTTACACTTGATTGAAGACCTGGAATAACACAATTTATTAGAGGGAATATACATTAAAAATATTTTTATGTCTCTTATAAAAGAATAAACACATCACCTTAACGCTTCAATTTCAGCAGTAGCATCATCTGTGATGAAGGCTTGAACATGCCAATCTAGTCGCTCTTTCATCCCAATGGAAAAGAGAGTTGACATCCATTTAGAAAGCTCAGCTATAGTATTGTGTGATGATATCACCCAAGCTACTGGAACCCCATTGCGATGTTCGTTGAAAACCATTCAGGTGTATAGTTGATACTACATTACAAACAATGTACATAATTATATTTATATAAGTTACATGCACTAAAATGAGGTTGAATAAATGAATCAAATTTAGGATTAAATTGTACTCACCCCATACTTATTTGTACTAAATGTTGAATCCATTGAGATTATATTATTATGAGAATATTTTAACATCATTGAGCGCATCCACTTTTTTTGTATGCCTATAATAAAAGGGATGTTTTCAACAAGTTCTTATTTCTGGTAGAAGAAAAAGCTCTCAGGGTGTTCCTTATACCAACATTCTACACTGTTTGGATCACTTTGGTCTTTAACATACTCTAGCCTTATAGTATCATTGTAAATGTTTAATATATCTTGTCCTGTCATATATGTATCTTGAGATGTCCTTGTGTATAACTCACCAAATCCATCCTTCACATCAAAGATGAACTTGTCCCATATCATTGTAACATTAAAACCTCTTTGTATTAAATGTTGGACAATAGATTGCATATCCCTTGTTAAATGTGGTGCATAACTGAATCTCATAGCCCTGCCGATTGCATCTTTTCCATGACAAAAAAAATTGGATTTATCAATATGCATACATGCAGTATATATTATTATAGCATCGTCTGGTCTAAGTTGAAGTCATCGTACAATGAAGTGACATTGGCAACCAACTTTAATACTTTCCCGTCGATTGCGTTTTTTTTAATATCTAAGGATGCACTCATAACTTGGTTTTTGTACTCTAGACCATATGCACACCAATACCTGCATATAAATGTTTTACAACAAATTAGATATAACATATATGCATACTGTAAAAAATT
The DNA here is from genome assembly GCA_034641835.2 of Pinus albicaulis. Lineage (NCBI taxonomy): Eukaryota > Viridiplantae > Streptophyta > Pinopsida > Pinales > Pinaceae > Pinus > Pinus albicaulis. The sequence continues at coordinate 1,570,718,778 of CM076578.1, read as the reverse complement.
ATACGTATATTGATAAATATATAAAGACTCACATAGCGTACTCCAAATATGTTGAAAAATATGTTTGTTTGATATCCTCTACTTTTTTACTTCGATGAGTACAAAGATGAAATTGAGTGGGTGCGGATTCACTCAATTCCTCTCCTCTTATAAAATCATCAAGTCGACAATATGGAATAACTGCAACTTGCTCCCCATCAATATTTGTCAATGTTAAGTCTTCTGCTGAAAATTCAATCATATCCTCCGGGTCTTCAACTTCCAGCCCATTAATCCTCTCCCACTTACACATTATTCAAATATCTGTACACATTCCATTAAAAATGATTTGGTTTGAGTAAATATTATGGTCTTGATTAATGCATATCACTAAGCATAGAAATCACATTTTTAGGTAAATATTTTATGCTTTTTAGAGAAACCACTTTGGAAAAAGTAATAATTGGGTTATTAATAAACTTAGATATTTCTCAAAAATTTAGACAAACCATGTATGACATATGATGTATTTGTAGAGGTGGTGTCACCAACTTAGTGTCATGGGGTGGCTTGTGATGAGTGGTTGAGGAAAAAGGTGATTTTTATGCCTCCCTTCACATAACCTACATGGAAACCTAACTTTACCCTTTCCCCCAGGAACTTTAGAATCACTAATCAATGGATCAACCATAAGTTGATGAGAATATTTAGACCACACTTCTAAGACTCTATGTACACTAGAACAATCCTAAAGAAGGTGAGCACCCTTACAAAGATTGCAAAGGTATTTGGGGTTGTGTTGCATGTTGGAGGGTTCCTCAACATTACTAACACTCGTGACCCATGGTTGGTTCTTGTGACAATGTGTATGGCCTCCCAAAATCGATGTCTCCACCAATTTTTAGCCTTTTTGGACCATGCGTTGACCAAATTCAACACTGGTCAAACTTGCGTGGAAACCCTAGCTGCAGTAAATTCTTCCTTCTTCCTGGCTGCAGCAATTCGTCCTTCTTCCCACGTGTGAACCGAAATTTCCTCCAAGGAGCTCGTACTAAATCAGAAGAGGAGAAGATGTGTGATGAGATGAGTGAAATGATCTCCAACGTTGACTGTATCTATATCCATCATTGAAGTGTGTGACACATCTGCTGGGGGTGTAAAACCTTAAGGCTGACCTGCACATATTTGAAATTATTAAAAATAAATTCAAAATAAATGTTCTGCTCATCAGATTAAGATCAATTTTATATCAATCTTACACCTCTCCAAAAGAGGAACCCAATAAAAATATTGGTATCTTCATCTGAGCATCACAACATGGATTTTGGACCTATTTGTCCAATTTTAACACTTACCTTTGGGATGATTATGTGGGAACAATGGGAGGCACTTCACTATATTTTCCAGTGGTATGGGGAGGATTTTTTACTCTTTCTAAATGGACATAAATTATGTCTTTATTTATCAACTGACAATATCTCTGACATCAAATATATTATGGATCTATTTGGCATGGGAATGACTCATCTACATGATGGTTTCACCTACTTGGGCTTTAGACTAAAGATGACTTGGTACAGAGTGGAGGATTGGGCATGGCTCCTATCTAAAATTGACAAGAAATTACAGGTCTAGACATATTGCTGGCTATCCCTGGGAGGAAGATTTACGTTGATTCAATCTGTCCTCTAGCAATTGGCCATATATTAGATGCACTTATTTTAATTATCGACGCACATATGCTATGAGACTGGATCTCATCTTGCACACTTCCTGTGGTTGGGTACTAGGCCTGAAAATAAATACCACCTCATTGCTTTGGAATGTATCTCAAAACCGAAGAATCTTGATGGCTTGGGTATTATGAACACTCAGGTTTTTGGGTGCTCCATACTTATAAGGTCATTATGGAGGGCTCTTTTTATTTGAGGTATATGGGGATAGATCATTGCAACCAAATACCAAAAACTTAGACACGTCTCATGCTGGATCAATATTTAGGAGATCGGTATAAAGAGAGGGTTATATATATGGGTGAGTTTTCAAAATATTAGGCCATGGTTTTTGCAGAGGGTGCAATGGTCATTTGGGAGAGGCAATCTGGTGGTCATTAAGTATGACAAGATTGTTGGATTATCGAAATCCACACATTTAAATTTCGGCATAATTGCAACACTACAAGGTAGGGTAGTTTTCTATTTGGACCTGACAATCAATTGTTCGAATGATAACATCCCAACTTGGAAAGGAGAATCCCAAATCGGATTTCATGGGAGTAAGGATGTTGAATGGAATAATTATTTTTGTGCACTCAAAAACACTAGATTATGCAATAACCTTATGGGTGACACTATTACATGGGATGGTATTATTAGAAATGGTTATGTGGTCGTTGTTGATAACTAAAAATACATCATGCATCACACAATGGAGGATAATACATCATCATGGTTTACTATTATTTGGAGAATTAAAGCACCTTTAAAAATAATCATGTCCATTTGTCTAGCGTGGAAGAATAAGATACTGACTTGGGACAAGTTGTGCAAAAGAGGCGCCCAAGGTCTTGGACATTTTTTTATTTGTGGTAGAGACTCTGAATCCATTGCCCATTTATTTTTCACCTTTAGTACTGCATTACAGGTCTGGTTACTGACCCTATCATTATGCAAAATTCTTGTTAGGACTTTTTCTTCTATTGAGCAATGTCTAAAGTGGGGTTTGGAGGGATGTGGTTTATAGTTTTTAATCCCACTTCTTGTTTTATGGGAGATTTGTAAGACAATAAATCATGTCATGCTTAGAGGAATTTTACATAACATATACAAGATTGTTTCTAAGATACAAGTTTGACTCGAATGTATGGATTTGATTCAGAGAAGAGAAAAGGACCTGTCGGGGAGGCACATGAGACCTCTAATTACATTTACTGTGTGATACTTTGACGACATGACACAACATGGTAGGTGTGGTTTTGGAGTTGTACTATGTATTAACAAGAATACAATATATAGGTTGCACTGGTTTGGGGGCCCGGCTTCAAATACAAGAGCTAAATTGGTGGCCCTTTAGGGTCTACTCTGGTTCATAATACACAAGCAGATAAAACATATACATATATACGGGGATTCAAATACCATTATTGAGGGCATTTCTGGTATAAATTTTGACCCTCCAGAGCTTTGGAACTGGTAGGTGTGCATAGAAAGACCCCTACAAAATTTTCTTAGCTTCCACATTCAACATATATTCAGTGAATCAAATATGTTAGTTGATTCTGTATCAAAAAAAGGCTTGCTGGATGCGAAGGGCTATATGTTTTACTCGTATGTATCTCATGGGACTACACATGAGGATGGAAGAGTTTCTCTTCCATAATAGGTTGCACTAGATTTTCTGTACGCTATATGTTGCTACTATGTTCCGCATACTTCATTTTTGTCATTATGGATGGATTTTCTTCCTCATAGCTGATAGTGGATGCGTAGATCACTTTTTGAATATATTTTTGAGGGGATATTTTTGAATTTTTGTTGAAACACTTCTTGAATATGCAAGATGTATATATGGATATGAATTGAAACATGTAAACTGAAAATTTTCCTTCTAATAAAGTTCAATTTAGTTTATTTTTTTTCCTTTGAAAAAAAATTCTCATATAAAATCATTGTTTCGTGTCTATTTCCATATGCTCATATGAAATCATTGTTTTATGTCTATTTTCATATACTCGTATGAAATCATTGTTTTATGTCTATTTTCATATACTTAACTACTTAAATTGATTCTTAGAATTGGAATATATAATGTTTACGTGGGATATACAATACTGAAACCTAGTTTTTTAAAAAGAAATTTTTAATATTAAAATAAAGAGTGATTATTTTGCAACTATTATTCTTTTACAAAATTTCTATTTGTAAAGTTGAAAAACATAAAAGAAAATAGTGCATAAATATCATTATTTGATGCCCATTTTCATATATTTGCATAACTATTTGAAATGATTCTTAGATAAAAGTACTTTCGGATCAATCATATCATTAAGATTAAATCCTAATCCTAATTACGTGATTTATCCTAAAGTACTTTTATCTATATTATGGATCACAAAAGTCTTAGATCTAACATGATTCTTAGAATTAGAATATTTAATTTTTACATAGAATATATAATATTAAAACCTAATTTTTAAAAATCTAATTCTTAGCATCAAAATAAAGAGTGATTATCTTGTATGTATTCTTCTTTTTAAAATTTCTATTGATAAATCTCAAAAACATAAAAGAAAAAGTAAAATATATTAATTTTACAAATTAATTTTACTTTACAAATTACATTTTAAAATATTTGATACATTTAAAACATTTGAATCAATTATAGCAACATGATGAATGTGGGTGCTGCAAAATAAATTATAATCACACATAGACTCGAAGAGTGTTAAAATACATGCCAGTTGTGTGAGGTAGATATATGGTGATTACATAGATATGGAAAAAACTGCAACATTCCCCCCACTGATACATCAATATTAAGATGAAACTATATTCTAATAAATAGTTATTGCAACTTTATTCATTTACAACATTTATTGCATTGTGACATCATGAGCAAAAATTCAAAGCCATGGCCAAATGGATAGAAGTAGCAAACCACATGATGGAAATGTAGATGATTAGGGACAAAACACCATTTCTATGAACCCAAAAACCGTTTCTAGACAGGATTTTCAGGCTTTGGTTCTCTTCAAGTGTGTTAAAAGTTACAACATGTATTCTTGATATCAGGAAACACGTTGATAGCATTGGAACATGACTTATCTCTGATTATCACCACTATACATATGTAGCATCCTCTGAACATTGAAATTATTATTCTCCTATTGCAACAAAGCTCGGAGTAAAGCCTGTGTAATTGCAAAACCAATGGTATAAAGTGGAGTACTTGGTTCTGATACCACTGAAACATAATATTAAACCAAAAAATAAAAAACATTTGAAGATTGTAACTTTGTCCTTTGTGTGTATATTAATTTGCTAATCTTATTTTTTGCAACATTCATTTGAAAATGATGGTGATGTGAATATGTCAAGTATTTTACCTTTGACAAGACTCAAGCTGAACAGTCTTTGTCCTTGCTAACAGAATAAATTAGTAACATAAATTAGTAACAAAATAGATATAACGTGAACCACACATCCAAGTTTCAATACATTAGTAAAATATATATTTTTAAAAACTCTTCCAAATAAATAAATAAATAACCCTACTAGACATTATTTATAAATAAATAAATTATATTCCAAATCATTTTTTCAAAACACCCATTCCACATAAATTTTAGAAGATAAAACCCTTTCAGAAAAGTAGGAAAAAGAAAGGTATTATATTAAGAAGTTGTTTAATATAGAACTGGGATCATAAAAATTTTCCATACTATTCCTTCTCATTACTTATAATGCGGGCTTGTTACTTTTGAATGGCCATGGACTCTTCCTCTAAATGATACAACCAAGCGATCTCTTTGTTGCAACCTATTTAGAAGGAATTCTGCTTCTTTAAATGCCTGGCATATGGATACTTTGGTGCTCGATTACATTAATTACTAACATGTTTTTTTACACATAAAATAGAAACCCATAAAGGAAATTACTCCAATATGCTAAGGAGAGGGCGAAGGGAAAGGTACCCAAGAAAGTCATCAAACATAGAATTGCCTTTGACTGGAGAATGGAAATTCCAAGGCAAAGGTGGGCAAGACAACTATAAGCTCTATTTCGCACTAGTTCACCATATTTGATGAGAAGAATGGTATTCAAAAATCGAAAAGTGTCTGAATAGCGCTCGAAAAAGGCTTCGCACTTTCACCATGGCCGAAGAGGCCGCTCGTGCATACTTTCAGCCTGGCTTTGCATTGTACGGATCCCGAAATAGCTTGAACCTCTACCCACAAGACAAGATGCGCATGCAAGTAGGCACACATCGAGATTTCTCAAACTATCATGAATCCCTGGATTCACTGGTTCTTGACCTATAAATTGAGAACCACGGATCCCTGGATTCAATGGTTTTTAACCTGTAAAATGAGAAACCAAACGCCTAAAAGCTGGTGCCTATCTGGACATTCTAGCAGGTTGCAAAAAAAAACAGTGGAGCTCACCGTGCACATATCTTACCATTAAACACCAAAATTGTGACAAAACATTCGCTGAGAAGTTATATAAATTTAGATTTCGAGCACGAAGGTTGAATTTGAAATTCTCGGCGCTGATGAGGTATTGAATACAGTAAGTGAATGTCAGATCGGGTCGTACTCTTCAATATCTGCATTAATTACATTGGAGAGTGGAGTTTGGCGGAGATGATCGATGCCATGGGCATGGACATGGCATGCTTAGTGGTACTCTTAACAACATTAATGGGAAAATAGCATAGGAAATATTGGTTGCCGATTCTACCCTGCCCTGCCCGTTCCCCTTATCTTGAATCATTGCAGTCTGCAACTTTTTCCGCATGGCAGTCGCTATTGAGGTGACAAGACGCATATCAATGTTACGAAAAAATTGAAGTTACTTACACCGAACGGTTGACTTGAACATAGACTTTATAAAGAGTATGTTAACGTGGTCACAATTATGTCCATCAAAATAATGAAAATTCATTGATACGAAAAAGTTGAAGTTACTTAAGCCGGACGGTTGACTTGAGCATAGACTTTAAAAGGAGTATGTTAACGCGGTCACAATTATGTCAATCAAAATAATGGAAATTCATTGATACGAATAAGTAAAAGTTACTTACACCAGACGGTTGACTTGAGCATAGACTTTAAAAAGAGTATGTTAACGCGGTCACAATTATGTTCATCAAAATAATGGAAATTCATTGAGACGAAAAAGTAGAAGTTACTTACACTGGACGGTTGACTTGAGCATAGACTTTATAAGGAGTATGGTAACGTTGTCACAATTATGTCCATCCAAATAATCGAAATTCATTGATATGAAAAAGTCGAAGTTACTTACACTGGATGCTTGACTTGAGCATAGACTTTATAAATTTCGACTATCGAAATTCTATTCAAACATTACATTAGAATCTATTTCCATTATAAAAATACATAAATTAGATTTTTGAAAAAACTCTCACTAAATTTGGTCAAAAACATTTGTTATAATTTGATCGGGTGGAAAAATCTGATTGAAATTCGACCATTTTTTCCTAATAACTTATAGTAGGAGTTGGTGAATCCTTAGACTATTCCCTTTATAAATGGCCAAAGTTATTTCTTGGACTATACGTTATTAAATGCTATGGGGCATATATCGTTCACCGTTAGATTTAATACGCCCACTCTTAAATTTAAATTCGTTTAAATCTAACAGTGGATAGTATATGCCCCACAGTGTTGAATAACATATAATCTAGGAAATAAGACTCTCATTTCTAAATAGCTTATTATAAAATTATTTCTTGGTAATTATGTCGTAAGGTGTCTCATTTGAAAACAACTTTGCTAATTTCCACGGTGTACAAGTCTGAAACGTCCAATGAAATGTTAGATGATTCAATAGTTTTACACCGCCTGATAAAAAAGTGCCATCTCAACCAATTCTTGATTCTCGATGTTTAACTAAATGACAGGTTGAATCGATTTACGGGCGCCTTCACCTTCACAACTTCTGTCAAATATATGAGCCTGTTGGTTTGTTTCTCGACCGCCTTCATGTCGCATGTATGGAGAAGGAAGCACGATCCGGGAAGGTGGAGTATGAAGACCCCCCTCCTACTCCGCTTTTAGATGCAGACGAATTCTATCTCTGGTCGTTCTACAGAGCCATCATAGCCGAGTTCGTGGCCACGCTTTTTTTTCTATATGTTATAGTTGCCACATTCATCGAGGATAATAACGATAAGAGTCGGTGTGGAGGCGTGGGCACCTTGGGTATCGCCTGGTCCTTCGGCGGAATGATCTTTGTCCTCGTGTATTGCACCACTGGAGTTTCAGGTGGTCATCTTATTATATTAATTACCAATTTTTTTCTTCCCTAAATTCGTAGATATTTGATTTGAGAAAACTGTATAATTTTGGTGAAGGTGGGCATCTAAACCCCGCAGTCACGTTTGGGTTTTCGGTTGCTCGGAAGGTGACTCTGAAACGAGTTGCCTTTTACATGGTGGCACAGTGTTTGGGTGCAATCTGCGGGGTGGGAATGGTGAAAGAGTTGCATAAAACTTACTATTCTAGAGGCGGCGGAGGGGCTAATACCGTGTCTAACGGATAAGCCAATAAAACAGCTCTCACCACAGAGATGGTTGGCACTTTCATCTTGGTGAATACCGCAGGACCTTGCTTAGCAGTATGTATCAGCCAAATTGTATGGGGTTTAAATCATAGCTCCGAACCGATTTTTCAAACCAGAGTTTCCATTAATTTAAGTACTTTTGAGGAGTAGCTTGTTTTATTCACAATTCTTACAAACTGCTCTGCTCTTATTCACAAGTTTAACCTTCTCCAAGAAAGATTAAAATAGTTGCTTGTTTGCAAAGGATTCTCTAGTGTGTGCTTCACATGTAACTGCGGTCACTGGAGAATCCAAGTTTGAGAGAAATGCACCACAGATTCTTCCATTTTAGTTGCAGTCATATAGACATTTGCATTTTTAATTATTTGAAAAATAAAACCCTTTATATGTATATGTTTGACTTGCCTTTTCAAATTGGTTGGATGCTCGATGCATGACTGAAGTTGATTTCACGTCACAATTATTTTTAAAAAAATTAATAGGTTTCTGAAAAACATTGGTAATTTTTTTTGGAAATTATAATTATAATTGTCAAGTTTTAGTATTTTAGATTCTTCAATACTTTTAATAATGCTAAATCCATTTCAAAAATTAAAAAAAAACCATTCAATTCTTGCAAGAATTTAACCATCCCTCCAAAATTATAGTCTCACAAAACTTTATTTTTTAACAGAAAATAAAAATAAAAAAATGATGTTAAATCACTTGATTGGAAGGTATTTTAAATTGATGGAGAATAAAATTCCAAAAATTAAAACTTACCATGACAAGTTATGTATAAAAAAAAATTAATGAAAATATCACCCCTTGACACAAATGATTCAATTTGGCTTTAGCCTTTGGAAAGATGTTGACATATACTTCACCTATCATTTTGAAAATAGGCCAAAAGGAATATAAGTAGAAAATTAACTAGCATGGAGTTGTTTGTTTCAAAATAAATGAAAGTTTGATGTTTGTGGTGTTTCCTGAATATTAACTAGCATGGAGTTGTTTGTATCAAAATAAATGAAAGTTTCATGTTTGTGGTGTTTCAAACGTTGTTTAGTTTCCTTCCTTTACTAAAATTTACCAAAATCATTACATATATCTTGCTTAGAAACTATTGGATCTCTTTAAGAATCTTACGACATTTCCTTTGCAACATCTGGTGATGGTGTAATTGCTAGTTTAAAAGATATTACTATTAGTGAATGTTAAATTTATATAATCTATTAAGAGGTTTTTAAAATGTTTTTTTTTTTATAATTAAAAAATAGATTTTAACAGTTAAAAAATGTTTAATAATTAAAATTTTAAAATATTGCAAATCATAAAATATTAATTAAAAAAAACGCAAAATCTAATTTTAAAATTCAAGATAATATATATTTGATTTTTCGTATGTATCAAAAAGTATTAATTTTTAATTGCATTCATATTGAGGTGCTTTATAACTTGTCATTATATTCAAAACAAATTGAAAAATGTAAAGTATATATATATATATATTAGAAAGTTAAAATAATAAAAAAATTTAATATATAATTTTCTAAAAGGGTTTATTTTAATTCTAAATTTAATTGTTTAGAAATAAAAAATAAAATCATTTTATTATTATATATATTTTTAATACATTACACAAAATTAAATAATAAAAGAAAAAACTACACATTAAAAAATCAAGCATCTTTAACAGTTAATAAATCACTCTTTAAATATTTCATTTATTATTTATACATATATACATATTCTTAAACTTTTTCAATGTTTTAAAATGTTAAAATGAAATGTTTCTATGAAAATATATAAATGTTATCACCATCACATTTTCTATTTTTTTTTCCTCAAATGCAAAATCATATATGAGAAACCTAAATATCTTCTCTCGAGAACCTGCGCTTTTATTCTATTTTATTTAATTTTGTCTTAGATCAATATACATGTATTTATTTATTGTGAATTAGAGGAATTAGCAATTAGGTGAGTCTCATACATAAATGAGACAAGTTTTAGATACCTAATATTCATGCTATGATTTGGGTTATGGTATGTTATGATAATTCATTATTAGAGTCCAAGAAGCATAGGAAAGTGAAATAACGATTTAACTATGATATTTATCTGTATAATATGTACATCATTCTGATTAATCATTAATATACAACAGTTGAATTCATTTTCCAATTTGTGATCCTAACAGTAGTATCAGAGGGTAGGTTCATCTGCCCTGTTGATTAAATTGAGCCATAAGTTTTGTGGCCTTCTAGAATTGAGGCACTAGTTTTGTGTCCTTCTTCTCCTTTCTCAAACTTTTGGTCTTGAAATATTGGTGAATAATTATCGGCTTTATAGTCAAAGTTTTGTGTGCACCTTCGTGCAGACAAAGATATCAAAAGATATGGTTGTGTTTTGATTGTCTCCTAGAAAGAGCAAGTATCAAGGTTGCATCGAAGAGAACGTGTCGCCACCAACAATGAATTTAAAGGCACGTTTTGAGAAAATTAGAATTTTCCATCGCCATCTCTAATCAAGACACATTGTGAGAAGTTTTGGTTGTCATACGTTGCTTAGACACTCAGAGAATGTGCATAGTTGATATATTTTATCACCTCTAGAAAAGGCTCATGGGATCCCTCATCTCTTCAGTTCAATCCATATGAAGGTCTTCAGTCAATGTTTGTTGAAGTCAGGTTGGACAATTTTTCGTGTAAAAACCAAGCAAGAAATGTAAATTCTTGTTCTGTAACTAATTTTGGCTTTAGAAGAATATGTTCATTGATAGTCACTAGAATAAGTGCAGTAAGAATGTTTTCAAAAGGAAATTTTGCACTTGCTTCCCTTTGCTGAAATAATTTGGAATTGATGGATGTTGTTGTAACTCTTTAAGAGCTTATATTTTATATATGCTCTATAAGTGGACAATAGTTGTTCATCAAATACATTTTTGTAAGGATGTATATCTCAAACTTGTCGGTGATGCCATCCAAATTCAAAATCTAAGCAGGGATCGCCATCGAATTTACAAATGAAATTTATGAATGAATTGTTGTTTGAATTTATGAATTGATGATCCTCATGGGAGTTCTCGCTACAAAGTGCTAACAGCTAGTCGTGATAGCGAAGTGAACAACGGTGTCAAGTGACACCCTCACTCTAGAACATGCCATTCAAATTTTGGTGCAATTTGACAAGTCTAGGACAAAATCTTTGTGCTTTCTTGGTGTTGTGTCTTTGTTGCTTCTACTCTACTACGACTTCGAAAGTGATTAAAAATTTCACCTTGTGTTTGCTCATTTACATGGTGTAGTTTGTTCTCCACCTATTTGGATGTCAAATATCATGACAAGACTCATGTTTAGAACAAAAACAATGTTATAAAGAAATATTGTCATTAACTAGGAAAGTTAACTATTGAGACTTGCAGATGTGGAGGCGTTGAGTTCCTGCAAGTGCAAACTACATCATTTGTTCATTCATTGTCATTTTCGTAATGGAGAATACTATTACATTAGCCCTCTACCGTAATGTTTAAATAGTATTCAAATAATTTAAATACTATTATTTGAATACTATTACATATTAATGGTAGGGATATCTATGGCATCACTATTAGCCCTTTTCCATAAAGTTTGTTCCTCCGCCCATCCCTAGATTACATTTAATCATTACATGATCCTCTATATATATAAATGCACCAAGTCTACACCTACCACTTTAAACTCCACTATCAAGCATCCCCACACCCAACTATCATTAATATCCAAACCATCCTCAACTCTTTTATATTTACTCTTAATATTTCGCTTGTTCCAAATACTGTCACTCTTATGTTCTGTGAAATAGCCTTCGAATGAATTACAAAATTTTGGAAAAGAACTATTCCTTCATAACTTTTCACTGTAAGAAACAAAAAACCTAAAAAATTTAAATGAAAGAGCCTTGTATATGTCCAATTGAATAGACACTCTTCCCAAGTTTCCCAACCACCAGTGATTTAGAGACTACATTATGCCCAACAATTTTATAAAAAAAAAACAGAAGATGAACAAATAATCAATAGATTCACTATCATTTACCAAAAAAACAAAAAAAACCAACCATATACGTGGGCCTTTCCATCCTTTCTTTAAATGAACATCCTACGATAATATTTTCCTTTCCATCATCAACTACATAAAAATTCTATTCTTGAAAAATCTGGGCCCTGCCAAACTATCTTATACCACCACACCAATTGATTCACACACAACAGATTTTGTTAAATGAGTGGATCGTACCCCTGTGAGAGATTATAAATAAGCCATGATGATTTTTGGACACGGATTTCCTAAGTGTGTGCGGAATCGCCATGGAAAAGTGGCCATGAAGAAAATTACAAAGTAGACAACTGTCCCCACAAGGCAAAGACTGACATATTCTCTGCTGTGGAAAGTACGAAGAGAACATGCTCCATTATGTTGTCATAGACTTATCTCCAACCCAGATTCTGCCCTGCCCTGCTCGTTCCCCTTATCTTGAATCATTGCACTCTGCAATTTTTTCCACATGCAGTCGCTATTGAGGTGACAAGACGTGTATCAATGTTACGAAAATGTCGAAATTACTTACACCGGACGGTTGACTTGAGCATAGACTTTATAAATTTCCACTATCAAAATTCTATTCAAGCCTTACATTAGAATCTATTTCCACTATAAAATAAAATAAAAAATAAAAAATAAATACATAAATTAGATTTTTTGAAAAAAATATCACTAGATTTGGTCAAAAAAATTTGTTATAATTTGATCGGGTGGAAAAATCTGATTGAAATTCGGCCATTTTTTCCTAAGAACTGATAGTAGGAGTTGGTGAATCCTTAGACTATTCCCTTTATAAATGGAAAAACTTATTTCTTGGACTAAACATTATTAAATGTTGTGGGGCATATATTCTTCACCATTAGATTTAATATGCCGACCGTTAAATTTAAATTCGTTTAAATCTAACAGTGGACAGTATATGCCCCACATCATTGAATAACATATAATCCAGGAAATAAGACTCTCATTTATAAATAGTTTATTATAAAATTATTTCTTGGTAATTACGTCGTAAGATGTCTTATTTGAAAACAACTTTACTAAGTGCCACGGTGTACAAGTCTGAAACTTCCGATGAAATGTTAGACGATTCAATAGTTTTACAACGTCTGATAAAAAACTGTCATCTCCACCGACTCTTGATTCTCGATGTTTAACTGAATGACAGGTTGAATCAATTTACAAGTGCCTTCACCTTCACAATTCTTGTCAAATATGTGAGCCTGTTGGTTTGTTTCTTGACCGCCTTCATGTTGCATGTATGGAGAAGGAAGCACAATCCTGGAAGGTGGAGTATGAAGACCCCCCTCCTGCTCCGCTTTTAGATGCAAACGAATTCTATCTTTGATCGTTCTACAGAGCCATCGTAGCCGAGTTCATGGCCACGCTTTTATTTCTGTATGTTACAGTTGCCACAGTCATCGGGAATAATAACGATAAGAGTCAGTGTGGAGGCGTGGGCACCCTGGGTATCGCCTGGTCCTTCGGTGGAATGATCTTTGTCCTCGTATATTGCACCGCTAGAGTTTCAGGTGGTCATCTTATTATATTAATCACTGATTTTTTTCTTCCCTGAATTCGTTGATATTTGATTTGAGAAAACCATATAATGTTGGTGATGGTGGGCATGTAAACCCCGCAGTCATGTTTGGGTTGTTGGTTGCTCGGAAGGTGACTCTGAATCGAGTTGTCTTTTACATGGTGGCACAATGTTTGGGTGCAATATGCGGGGCAGGAATGCTGAAAGCGTTGTAGAAAACTTTCTATTCTAGAGGCGGTGGAGGGGCTAATTCAAGCCAATAAAATAGCTCTCGCTGCAGAGATGGTTGGTACTTTCATCTTGGTGAATACCGCAGGAACTTGCCTAGCAGTATGTATCAGCCAAATTGTATGGGGTCTAAATCATAGCTCCGAACCAATTTTTCAAACCAGAGTTTCCATTAATTTATGTACTTTAGAGGAGCAGCTTGTTTTATTCACAAGTTTTACAAACTGCTCCGCTCTTATTCACAAGTTGGTCCTTCTCTAAGAGAGATCAAAATAGTTGCTTGTTTGCAAAGGTTTCTCTAGTGTGTGCTTCACATGTAATTGCAATCACTGGAGAATCCAATTTTGAGAGCAATGCACCACAGATTCTTCCATTTCAATTGCGGTTATATAGACGTTTGTGTTTTTCATTCTCTGAAAATAAAACCCTTTATATGTACATGTTTGACTTGCCTCTTCAAATTGTTTGGATGCTTGATGCATGACTGAAGTTGATTTCATGTCACAATTATTTTTTAAAAAATTAATATGTTTTCAAAAAATACTGGTAATTTTTTTTGGAAATTATAATTATAATTGTCAAGTTTCAGTATTTTATATTCTTCAATATTTTTAATAATGCTAAATCCATTTCAAACATTAAAAAAAACTATTCAATTCTTGCAACAATTTAACCATCCCTCCAAAATTATAGTCTTACAAAAAATTTGTTTTTTAACCGAAAAAACAATAAAAAAATGATGTTAAATCACTTGATTGGAAGGTATTTAAAATTCATGGAGAATAAAATTCCAAAAATTAAAATTTAACCATGACAAGTTATGAATAAAAAAAATTAATGAAAATATCACCCCTTGACACAAATGATTCAATTAGGCTTTAGCCTTTGGAAAGATGTTGACATATACTTCACCTATCATTTTGAAAATAGGCTAGAAGGAATATAAGTAGAAAATTAACTAGCATGGAGTTGTTTGTATCAAAATAAATGAAAGTTTGATGTTTGTGGTGTTTCCAGAAAATTAACTAGCATGGAGTTGTTTGTATCAAAATAAATGAAAGTTTCATGTTTGTCGTGTTTCCAACGTTGTTTAGTTTCCTGCCTTTACTAAAATTGACAAAAATCATTACAGATATCTTTCTTAGAAACTATTGGATCTCTTTAAGAATCTTACAACGTTTCCTTTGCAAAATGGCTAGTTTAAAAGATATTATTATTATGAATGTTAAATTTTAATTATTAAATTTATATAATTTATTAAGAGGTTTTTAAATTTTTTTTCTTTTATAATTAAAAAATAGATTTTAATAATTAAAAAATATTTAATAATTAAAATTTTAAAATATTACAAATCATAAAATATTAATAAAAAAAATGTAAAATCTAATTTTAAAATTCAAGATAATGTATATTTGATTTTTCGTATGTATCAAAAAGTATTAATTTTTAATTGCATTCATATTGAGGTGCTTTATAACTTATCATTATATTCAAAACAAATTGAAAAATGTAAAATATATATATTAAAAAGTTAAAATAATCAAAAAATTTAATATATAATTCTCTTTCTTATTTATAATTCTCAAAATTTTTATTATTTATACATATATACATATTCTTAAAGTTCTTCAATGTTTTAAAATATTAAAATGAAATGTTTCTATGACAATATATGAATGTTATCACCAACACATTTTCTGTTTTTTTTCCTCAAATGAAAAAATCATATATGAGAAACTTAAATATCTTCTCTCGAAAACCTGTAGTTTAATTCTATTTTATTCAATTTTGTCTTAGATCAATATACATGTATTTATTTATTGTGAATTAGAGGAATTAGCAATTAGGTGAGTCTCATACATACATGACACAAGTTTTAGACACCTAATCTTCATGTTATGATTTGGGTTATGGTATGTTATGATAATTCATTATTAGAGTCCAAGAAGCATACGAATATGAAATAATGATTTAACTATTATATTTATATGTGTAATATGTACATCATTCAGATTAATCATTAATATACAGTTGAATTCATTTTCCAATTTGTGATTCTAACAGCTGTATCAGAGGGTAGGTTCATCTGCCCTGTTGATTAAATTGAGCCATAAGTCTTGTGGCCTTCTAGAATTGAGGAACTAGTTTTGTGTCCTTCTTGAGCGCTTCTCCTTTCTCATACTTTTTGGTCTCGAAATATTGGTGAATCACTATCGGCTTTGCAGTCAAATTTGTGTGTGCACCTTCATGCAGACAAAGACAGCAAAAGAGATGGTTGTGTTTTGATTGTCTCCTAGAAAGAGAAAGTATCAAGGTTGCATCCAAGAGAATGTGTCGCCACCAACAATGAATTTAAAGGCACGTTTTGAGAAAATTAGAAGTTTCCATCGCCATCTCTAATCAAGACCCATTGTGAGAAGTTTTGGTTGTTATACGTTGCTTAGACACTCAGAGAATGTGCATATTTGATATCTTTTATCACCTCCACAAAAGGCTCATGGGATGCCTCATCTCTTCAGTTCAATCCATATGAAGGTCTTCAGTCAATGCTTGTTGAAGTCAGGCTGGACAATTTTTCGAGTAAAAAAAAAGCAAGAAATTCAAATTCTTGTTCTGTACCTAATTTTGGCTTTAAAAGAATATGTTCATTGATAGTCACTAGAATAAGTGCAGTAAGAATGTTTTCAAAAGGAAATTTTGCACTTGCTTCCCTTTGCTGGAATAATTTGGAATTGATGGATGTTGTTGTAACGCTTTAAGAGCTTATATGTTATATATGCTCTATAAGTGCACAATAGTTTTTCATCAAATACATTTTTGTAAGGATGTATATCTCAAACTTGTCGGTGATGCCATCCAAATTCAAAATCTGAGTAGGGATCGCCATCGAATTTATAAATGAAATTTATGAATGATTTGTTGTTTGAATTTATGAATTAATGATCCTCATGCAAGTTCTCCCTACAAAGTGCTAATAGCTAGTCGTGATAGCAAAGTGAACAACGGTGTCAAGTGACACCCTCACTCTAGAACATGCCATTCAAGTTTTGGTGTAATTTGACAAGTCTAGGACAAAATCTTTGTGCTTTCTTGGTGTTGTGTCTTTGTTGCTTCTAATCTACTACGAATTCAAAAGTGATTAAAAATTTCACCTTGTGTTTGCTCATTTACATGGTGTAGTTTGTTCTCCACCTATTTGGATGTCACATATCATGACAAGACTCATGTTTAGAACAAAAACAAGGTTATAAAGAAATATCGTCATTAACGAGGAAAGATAACTATTGAGACTTGCAGATGTGGAGGCGTTGAGTTCCTGGATGTGGAAACTACATCATTTGTTCATTCATTATCATTTTCGTAATGGAGAATACTATTACATTAGCCCTCTTCCATAAAGTTTAAATAGTATTCAAATAATTTAAATACTATTATTTTAATACTATTACATATTAATCGTAGGGATATCTATGACATCATTGTTAGCCCTTTGCCATAAAGTTTGTTCCTCCACCCATCCCTAGATTACATTTCATCATTACATGATCCTCTATATATATAAATGCACCAAATATACACCTACCACTTTAAACTCCACTATCAAGCATTCCCACACCCAACTATCATTAATATCCAAACCATCCTGAACTCTTTTCTATTTACTCTTAATATCCAAACCATCCTCAACTCTTTTCTATTTACTCTTAATAGTTCGCTTGTTCCAAATAGTGTCAGTCTTATGTTTTGTGCAATAGCCCTCAAATGAATTACAGAATTTTGGAAAAGAACTATACCTTCATAAACATTCACTGTAAGAAACAAAAAACCTAAAAAAATTAAACGAAAGAGCCTTGTATATGTCCAATTGAATAGACACTCTTCCCACGTTTCCCAACCACCAGTCATTTAGAGACTACATTATGCCCAACAATTTTATAAAAAAAATAGAAGATGAAAAAATAATCAATAGATTCACTATCATTTACCAAAAAAACAAAAAAACCAACCATATACATGGGCCTTTCCATCCTTTCTTTAAATGAACATCCTATAATAACATTTTCCTTTCCATCCTCAACTACATAAAAATTCTACTCTTGAAAAAACTGGGCCTTGCCAAACTATCTTATACCACCACACCGGTTGATTCACACACAGTAGATTTTTTTAAATGATTGGATCGTACCCCTTGTGAGAGATTATAAATAAGATCATTTGTGGACACGGATTTCCTAAGTGCATGCGAAATCACCATGGAAAAGTGGCCATGGAGAAAATTACAGAGTAGACAACTGTCGCCACACAGGAAAAGACTGAAATATTCTCTGCTGTGGAAAGTTCGAAGAGCACATGCTCCATTATGCTGTAATAGACTTATCTCTGACCCGGATTCTGCCCTGCCCTGCCCGTTCCCCTTATCTTGAATCATTGCAGTCTGCAATTTTTTCAGCGAGCCTTATTTCAGCTGCCATAGGCCCATTAATGTGCCCATGCAGGAAATGCCCGCCGTCGGATTAAAGCTATAGATCATCGTGCGGCAGGCATTTCCTGCCTGGGTGCATTAATGGGCCTATGGCAGCTGAAATAAGGCTCGCCAATTTTTTCCGCATGGCAATCGCTATTGTGGTGACAAGATGCATATCAATGTTACGAAAAAATCGAAGTTACTTACACTGGATGGTTGACTTGAGCGTAGACTTCATAAAGAGTACGTTAACTCGGTCACAATTATGTCCATCAAAATAATGGAAATTCATTGATACAAAAAATTTGAAGTTACTTATGCCGGATGGTTGACTTGAGCATAGAGTTTATAAAGAGTATTTTAACGCAGTCACAATTATGTCCATCAAAATAATGGAAATTCATTGATACGAAAAAGTCGAAGTTACTTATACCGGACGGTTGACTTGAGCATAGACTTTATAAAGAGTATGGTAACGTTGTCACAATTATGTCCATCAAAATAATCGAAATTCATTGATACGAAAAAGTCGAAGTTACTGACACTGGACGGTTGACTTGAGCATAGACTTTATAAATTTCGACTACCAAAATTCTAATCAAACATTACATTAGAATCTATTTCCACTAAAAATAAAAATAAAAATACATAAATTAGATTTTTTGAAAAAAATCTCAGTAGATTTGCTAAAAAAAAATTGTTATAATTTGATTGGGTGGAGAAATCTGATTGAAATTCGGCCATTTCTTCCTAGGAACTGATAGTAGGAGTTGGTGAATCCTTAGACTATTCCCTTTATAAATGGCAAAAGTTATTTCTTGGGATATACGTTATTAAATGTTGTGGGGCATACACTATTCACCATTAGATTTAATATGCCCACCGTTAAAATTAAATTCATTTAAATCTAACAGTCGACAGTATATGCCCCACAGCGTTGAATAACATATAATCCAGGAAATAAGACTCTCATTTATAAATATTTTATTATAAAATTATTTCTTGGTAATTACATCGTAAGGTGTCTTATTTGAAAACAACTTTGCTAAGTGCCACGGTGTACAGGTTTGAAACGTCCGATGAAATGTTGGACGATTCAATAGTTTTACACCGTCTGATAAAAAACTGTCATCTCAACCGATTCTTGATTCTTGATGTTTAACTGAATGATAGGTTGAATTGATTTACAGGCACCTTCACCTTCACAACTTCTGACAAATATGTGAGCTTGTTGGTTTGTTTCTTGACCGCCTTCATGTCGCATGTATGGAAAAGGAAGCTTTGTTTCTTGACCGCCTTCATGTCGCATGTATGGAAAAGGAAGCTTTGTTTTTTGACCGCCTTCATAGCTTAGTTTGTGGCCACGCTTTTGTTTCTGTATGTTACAGTTTCCATAGTCATCGGGAATAATAACGATAAGAGTCGTTGTGGAGGCGTGGGCACCCTGGGTATCGCCTGGTCCTTCGGCAGAATGATCTTTGTTCTCGTGTATTGCACCGCTGAAGTTTCAGGTGTTCATCTTATTATATTAATTACTGATTTTTTTCTTCCCTGAATTCGTTGATATTTCATTTGAGAAAACCGTAGAATGTTGGTGAAGGTGGGCATCTAAACCCCGCAGTCACGTTTGGGTTTTTGGTTGCTCAGAAGGTGACTCTGAATCGAGTTGTCTTTTACATGGTGGCACAGTGTTTGGGTGCAATCTGCGGGGCGGAAATGGTGAAACTGTTGTAGAAAAATTACTATTCTAGAGGTGGTGAAGGGGCTAATTCAGTGTCTAAGGGATAGGCCAATAAAACAGCTCTTGCCGAAGAGATGGTTGGCACTTTTGTCTTGGTGAATACCGCAGGAACTTGCCTAGAGGTATGTATCAGCCAAATTGTATGGGGTCTAAATCAAAGCTACGAACCGATTTTTCAAACCATAGTTTCCATTAATTTATGTACTTTAGAGGAGCAGCTTGTTTTATTCACAAGTTTTACAAACTGCTCCACTCTTATTCACAAGTTTAACCTTCTCCAAGAGAGATCAAAATAGTTGCTTGTTTGCAAAGGTTTCTCTAGTGTGTGCTTCACATGTAATTGCAGTCACTGGAGAATCCAACTTTGAGAGCAATGCACCACATATTCTTCCATTTCAGTTGCAGTTATATAGACGTTTGCATTTTTAATTCTCTCAAAATAAAACCCTTTATATGTATATGTTTGACTTGCCTCTTCAAATTAGTTGGATGCTCGAGGCATGACTGAAGTTAATTTCACGTCACAATTATTTTTGAAAAAATTAATAGGTTTTTGGAAAACATTGGTAATTTTTTTTTGGAAATTATAATTATAATTGTCAAGTTTCAGTATTTTAGATTTTTCAAAATTTTTAATAATGCTAAATCCATTTCAAACATTAAAAAAACCATTCAATTCTTGCAAGAATTTAACCATCCCTCCAAAATTATAGTCTCGCAAAACTTTTTAACCGAAAAAAGAATAAAAAAATGATGTTAAATCACTTGATTGGAAGGTATTTAAAATTGATGGAGAATAAAATTCCAAAAATTAAAATTTAACCATGACAAGTTATGTATAAAAAAAATTAATGAAAATATCACCCCTTGACACAAATGATTCAATTAGGCTTTAGCCTTTGGAAAGATGTTGACATATACTTCATCTATCATTTTGAAAATAGGCCAGAAGGAATATAAGTAGAAAAATAACTAGCATGGAGTTGTCTGAATCAAAATAAATGAAAGTTTGATGTTTGTGGTGTTTCCAGAAAATTAACTAGCATGGAGTTATTTGTATCAAAACAAATGAAAGTTTCATGTTTGCGGTGTTTCCAACGCTGTTTAGTTTCCTACCTTTACTAAAATTGACCAAAATCATTAGAGATATCTTGCTTATAAACTATTGGATCTCTTTAAGTATCTTACGACGTTTCCTTTGGAACATCTGGTGATGGTGCAATTGCTAGTTTGAAAGATATTATTATTACTGAATGTTAAATTTTAATTATTAAATTTATATAATATTTTAAGAGGTTCTTAAAAAGTTTTTATTTTATAATTAAAAAATAGATTTTAATAATTAAAAAATATTTAATAATTAAAATTTTAAAATATTACAAATCCTAAAATATTAATTAAAAAAAATGCAAAATGTAATTTTAAAATTGAATATAATGTATATTTGATTTTTCGTATGTATCAAAAAGTATTAATTTTTAATTTCATTCATATTTAGGTGCTTTATAACTTATCATTATATTCAAAACAAATTGAAAAATGTAACATATAGATATTAGAAAGTTAAAATAATCAAAAAATTTAATATATAATTTTTTAAAAGGGTTTATTTTAATTCTAAATTTAATTGTTTAAAAATAAAAGAATAAAATCATTTTATTGTTATATATATTTTTATTACATTACACAAAATTAAATAATAAAAGAAAAAATTACACATTAAAAAATCAAGCATCTTTAACAATTAATAAATCACTCTTTAAATATTTCATTTATTATTTATAAATATATACAAATTCTTAAGCTTCTTCAATGTTTTAAAATGTTAAAATGAAATGTCTCTATGACAATACATAAATGTTATCACCACCACATTTTATATTTTTTATTTTTGAAATGAAAAATCCTATATGAGAAACCTAAATATCTTCTCTCGAGACCCTGCGCTTTCATTCTATTTTATTTAATTTTGTCTTAGATCAATATACATGTATTTATTTATTGTGAATTAGAGGAATTAGCAATTAGGTGAGTCTCATACATACATGACACAAGTCTTAGACACCTAATATTCAAGTTATGATTTGGGTTATGGTATGTTATAATAATTCATTATTAGAGTCCAAGAAGCATAGGAAAGTGAAATAACAATTTAACTATTATATTTATATGTATAATATGTACATCATTTAGATTAATCATTAATATATAGTTGAATTCATTTTCCAATTTGTGATTCTAACAGCGATATCAGAGGGTAGGTTCATCTACCCTCGATTAAATTGAGCCATAATTTTTGTCGACTTCTAGAATTGAGGCACTAGTTTTGTGTCCTTCTTGAGCACTTCTCCTTTCTCAGACTTTTGGTCTTGAAATATTGGTGAATCACTATCGGCTTTGTAGTCAAAGTTGTGTGTGCACCTTCATTCAAACAAAGACATCAAAAGAGATGGTTGTGTTTCGATTGTCTCCTAGAAATACCAAGTATCAAGGTTGCATCCAAGAGAATGTGTCACCACCAACAATGAATTTAAAGGCTTGTTTTGAGAAAATTAGAAGTTTCCATCACCATCTCTAATCAAGACCCATTGTGAGAAGTTTTGGTCGTTATACGTTTCTTAAACACTCAGAGAATTTGCATAGTTGTTATATTTTACAACCTCCAGAAAAGGCTGATGGGATCCCTCATCTCTTCAGTTCAATCCAGATGAAGATCTTCAGTCAATGTTTGTTGAAGTCAGGTTGGACAATTTTTCGGGTAAAATCCAAGCAAGAAATGAAAATTCTTGTTCTGTAACTAATTTTGGCCTTAGAAGAATATGTTCATTGATAGTCACTAGAATAAGTGCAGTAAGAATGTTTTCAAAAGAAAATTTTGCACTTCCTTCCCTTGTCGGAATAATTTGGAATTGATGGATGTTGTTGTAACTCTTTAAGAGCTTATATTTTATATATGCTCTATAAGTACACAATAGTTGTTCATCAAATACATTTTTGTAAGGATGTATATCTCAAACTTGTCAGTGATGCCATCCAAATTCAAAATATGAGCGGGGATCGCCATCGAATTTATAAATGAAATTTATGAATGAATTTTTGTTTGAATTTATGAATTAATGATCCTCATGGAAGTTCTCCCTACAAAGTGCTAACAGCTAGTCATGATAGCAAAGTGAACAATGGTGTCAAGTGACACCCTCACTCTAGAACATGCTATTCAAATTTTGGTGCAATTTGACAAGTCTAGGAAAAAATCTTTGTGCTTTTTTGGTGGTGTGTCTTTGTTGCTTCTACACTACTACGACTTCGAAAGTGATTAAAAATTTCACCTTGTTTTTTCTCATTTACATGGTGTAGTTTCTTTTCCACCTATTTGGAAGTCAAATATCATGACAAGACTCATGTTTAGAACAAAAAAAAAGGTTATAAGGAAATATCGTCATTAACGAGGAAAGTTAACTATTGAGACTTGCAGATGTGGAGGCGTTGAGTTCCTGCATGTGCAAACTACATCATTTGTTCATTCATTGTCATTTTCGTAATGGAGAATACTATTACACTAGCCCTCTGCCATAAAGTTTAAATAGCATTCAAATAATTTAAATACTATTACATATTAATGGTAGGGATATCTATGACATCGTTATTAGCCCTTTGCCATAAATTTTGTTCCTCCACCCATCCCTAGATTACATCTAATCATTACATGATCCTCTATATATATAAATGCGCCAAGTCGACACCTACCACTTTAAACTCCACTATCAAGCATCCCCAACCCAACTATCATTAATATCCAAACCAGCCTCAACTCTTTTCTATGTACTCTTAATAGTTCGCTTGTTCCAAATAGTGTCACTCTTATGTTGTGTGCAATAGCCCTCAAATGAATTACAGAATTTTGGAAAAGAACTATTCCTTCATAACCATTCACTATATGGAACAAAAAAACCTAAAAAATTTAAATGAAAGAGCCTTGTATATGTCCAATTGAATAGACACTCTTCGCAAGTTTCCCAACCACCAGTCATTTAGAGACTACATTATGCCCAACAATTTTATAAAAAAAACAGAAGATGAAAAAATAATCAATAGATTCACTATCATTTACCAAAAAACCGAAAAAAACCAACCATATACGTGGGCCTTTCCATCCCTTTTTTAAATGTACATCCTACGATAATATTTTCCTTTCCATCATCAACTACATAAAAATTCTACTATTGAAAAAACTGGGCCCTGCCAAACTATCTTATACCACCACACCAATTGATTTACACATAGTAGATTTTGTTAAATGATTGGATCGTACCCCTATGAGAGATTACAAATAAGCCATGATGGTTGTTGGACACAGATTTCCTAAGTGCGTGCAGAAGTGCCATGGAAAAGTGGCCATGAAGAAAATTACAGAGTAGACAACTGTCCCCACACAGGAAAAGATTGACATATTCTTGTTGGAAATTAATTCCAACTGCTGAAGTAAAACAGCAGTAATGGTAGAAGTGAAAGAACTGTGGCACATTGAAGTCTTAGCAAAGGCGGTTGTTGCTTACTTACATGCAATTGCAAAAGGACTGGAAATCCCACACAGGTGCAGTACAAAGCAGATAAGAACAGACCCCCTTGATATTTAATCCAAGGCGGTAGCCGATTTTTAAAGAGAAGAGTTAGATGTTCAGACTCAAAGTCTCGCCAGCAGCGTAGAGCTTTGATTACAGGTTGAATCAGGCTTTAAAGCCTTATCAATTTAATCGGCGGAGTTAATGACTTAAGCGGTAATCACAAGTCTTACTCACAGTGTCTTGTTGATGTTGGAGGCCCAATGCGATTATCGCAATCGGCAGTTTCATATGATACCACCACAATGTGTTTTGCAATATTGAAACATTACGATGCGATCACAATCGCAATCGAAATCGTATTACAATCGCCCTCCACCAAAGCCGAGGCATGCTGGTCCCGCAAACCACGTGACATGTTGTTATATAATTTCAAGTTCACAATCGGGGCTGCATTTTTGTTTGGCCCAATTGCACTAACCAATGGCGGACCCGACCATGTTATTTGGTGGAGTTAATTGATCCATCGTATCCATTTTTTATTGGCGATTGGAACTTTTCATATGGCTCATTTGCAATGTGTTGAAGTCCAGACTCGATTCATTCATAGGGCGGATTTCATATTGGAAAATCGCATCCGATCCTCCATCGGAGATCGGAGTTTTCATTTGAACATTTGTTTTGTTTGATAAGCCCAGACCCGATAGACTTATGCTGCGGAGTTAAAATGGTCATCGCGTCCGGATAACAATCGGAGATCGGGATTTTTAAAAGGGTCGCTAGTTATGTTTAAAGACCGGACTCGATCCTTCTATAATGCAGATTTAAGATTTGATCTAAGTTTTATTATGTTTTTATGTTTTGATTATATGCGCGGCATATATATGAAGTGAAAACCCTGAGAGGCTAATGTAATTTTTATTTTCTACATAGAATAGAATTTTCGTTTGCACAACAGTGCGTTGTTTTTGAAACAGAGCGTTTTTTTGGAGAGACAGAGTGTAAGAAATACACAGATAGTGTATTGTTTTATTGAGATAGTGAAGTATATTCTGAGCACTGTGTTTCTGAAGTAGTCCAGATTTACAATAGTTTTTTTTTGAAGTTAATGAAATAGAATTTCATGTGGAAAATCTATCTCCTGTGAGTAAATTTTTTATATTTCTCTGTGTTAGAAGAGGAGAGTATTACTCTCTCCATTGTTGTTCTAGAATTCTCAGAAATTCCAACATGGTATCAGAGCTAGTCCAGGCTCTTTGAAGGTCAAAGAAGCTGAAGGAAATGAGTTCTTTGTTGCAGCAGCTTCTCCAACAGCGTGAAGGCTCAGACAAAAAGAATCGAAATGTATTTCTCTATACAGTATTTTGTGTTACTGTTGCAGAACAGTTAGTTATTTTAAATACACAATCAAGTGTTTTTTGAATCATAGTTAAGAGTGCAGAATGGCTGGAGCCAGCACTGGTATGGGTATGGGAAATATCCACCTCCCACTATTTAATGGGAAAAATTATGACTACTGGTCAATAACTATGAGAGCATTATTTTTCTCCCAAGACTTATGGGAATTTGTTGAGGATGGCTTTGAAGAGCCAGCAAATGAAGAAGAGTTAGATGATTTGACTCAGGCACAGAGAGAGATTCTGAAGAGCAAAGCTCTCTTCTTATTGTATCAAGCAGTGCATCAGAGTGTGTTTCCAAGGATAGCAACAGCCAAGAGATCAGAGAAGCATCGAAAACTCTCAAGACAGCCTATCAAGGCATGGAAAAAGTGAAGACAGCAAAACTTCAGTTGCTGGGGAGAGACTTTGAGATTCTCTGTATGAAAGAGTCAGATACTATTGACTCATTCTTCACTCATGTGATTGGAATGGTCACACAAATAAGATCTCATGGAGAGACTCTTGAAGACAATAGGATTGTTGAAAAAATCTTGAGGAGTCTACCCTCAAGATTCGATGTGATTGTCACCACCATAGAGGAGACTAAGGATCTAACAAATTTCACAGTGGATGAGCTACATGCATCAATGATGACTCATAAGCATAGATTGGGTAGGAGTGAAAACTCATCTCTTGAGCATGCCTTTAAGACCCATATGTCTTTCGGAAGAGGAAGAGGGAAAGGTAGAGGAAACAAAAGAGGAAGAGGCAAAATCCAAAACAAAGGTGGAAGGACTAGCCCTGCACATTCACATGGAACGTGCAACAGTCAAAATCACAGCCACGGCCAAGGCAACAGCTACCAGAGTGGTCAGTAGAATTCTTAAGGAAAAAGGTATGATAAATCCAATGTCCAATGTCACTGTTGTAAAAAATATGGTCATTATGCTAACGAATGTAGAAAGAAGCAGAATGATATGGGAAGTAGAACTAGTGCAAATTTCACTAGAGAAAATATCAGCCAAGATAATTTATTTTTAGCTTGTAGTATGGCTGAAGAAAAGAATGAGGACTTATGGTTTCTAGACTCCAGTTGCAGTAACCACATGACAGGAAAAATAGCAATGTTTTCTATGTTAGATGAGAGTGTGAAGTCACAAGTCACACTAAGAACTAATTGCAAAGTTTTTGTTATGGGAAAAGGGATTGTAAATGTTTTAACAAGGAAATTTGAAAAGAAATCCATAGCAGATGTTTATTATGTTCCAGGATTGAAGTGTAACCTCTTAAGTATTGGACAAATTGTCCATAAGGGGTATAATGTTTTCTTTGAGGATGATGTTTGTACCGTCATGGATAAACCACCTAGCAAACAATGTATTGTTGAAGTGAAGATGACGAGGAACAGGATGTTCCCTCTTAGAATGAGAGCAGATCTGAAGAACGGTGAAGAGAAAGCAGCAGTGGCACAAGATACTTTCCAAAGCGAACCAAAAGATGATAATTGGTTGTGGCACTTGAGATTTGGACATCTCAACTTTGGAGGTCTTAATATGTTGAATAGAAAAGGAATGGTAAGAGGTCTACCATTGATAGAGAAACCAGACAGCCTTTGTGAAGGTTGTATATTGGGGAAACAACACAGAGAAAGTTTTCCTTCCGGGAAAATCATAAGGGCAAAAGCACCCTTAAAGATTGTCCACTCAGATTTATGTGGACCGATGAAAACTCCATCACTTGCAAGCAGCCACTACATCTTAACATTCATAGATGATTTTACAAGAAAAACTTGGGTTTAATTTTTGAAAAACAAAAGTGAAGTGTTTGAAAAATTTTGCAATTTCAAAGCACTTGTTGAGAACCAAAGTGGGCTGCATATCAAATTCCTAAGGACTGATAGAGGAGGTGAGTATATCTTTAAATATTTTCTACGTTTTTGTAGAGAAAATGGTATTCATAAGCAGTTTACAACTAGATATACTCCTCAGAAAAATGGAGTAGCCGAAAGGAAGAATAGAACCATAATGGACATGGCAAGGAGTATGTTAAAGGCAAAGCATTTGCCTAATGATTATTGGGCTGAAGATGTACATTCTGTAGCGTACATTTTGAATAGGTGCCCTATCAAAGCAGTTATGAACAAAGTGCCGGAAGAGGCGTGGAGTGGCACAAAGCAAGGTGTCACACACATGAAGGTTTTTAGATGTGTGGCTTATGCACACATTCCAGATCAGCTAAGGAAGAAGTTAGACAGCAAGGGGGAGTAATGTATTTTCATTGGATACAGCAAGGAATCCAAGGCTTATAGGTTGTATAACCCATCCACCAACAATTTTATTGTGAGCAGAGATGTTCAGTTTATTGAAGAGGAAGCTTGGGATGGAAGCATAGAGAAAACAGTGAATGTTAAACAATGTTTATCTCATGATGAAAATAATGATGAGTTGGCTGAAATACATCCCCAAATAGCAGCACCAACACAAGAGCGGCAATGCACACCCTTGAGGAGAAATGAAAGTGCTTCTCCAAGCACACCATAAGGAGGGAATTCAAGTGTTTCTTCAAGCACTTGTACATCTAATGAAAGAGATAAAAAGTTCAGAAATTTGAAAGACATATATGAACAAGATATAGCAAATGAAGGTATCAATTCTTTGTTTGCTTTATATTGTCATGTTGATGATCCTATTCATTTTGAAGAAGCTATCAAGGATAAGAAATGGATAGAAGCTATGGATGAGGAGATAAATGCCATAGAAAGAAACAAGACTTGAGATTTGGTTGAACTCCCAAAAGGTAAAGATGTCATTGGAGTTAAATGGGTCTACAATACCAAGAGTAATGTTGAAGGCAAAATAGAGAGACACAAGGCAAGACTTGTTGTCAAAGGTTATAAGCAGAAGCATGGGATAGATTATGAGGAAAATTTCACACCAGTTGCTAGAATGGAAACTGTGAGAGCAGTGTTGTCCATAGCAGCACAAAAAAAGTGGAAATTTTACCAAATGGACGTGAAGTCAGCATTCCTAAATGGAGTGTTAATGGAAGAGGTTTACATTGAACAACCTCTCGGCTATGAAAATAAAGGCCAAGAGCACAAAGTGTGCAAGTTGAAGAAAGCTCTTTATGGGCTGAAGCAAGCGCCAAGAGCGTGGTACAGTAGGATAGATTCCTATCTACTGGAAAATGGTTTTGAAAAGTGTGAGGGAGAACCCACCCTCTACATCAAAGAAAACGATGGAAAAATATTGATTGTAGTTTTGTATGTTGATGATGTTATTTTCACTAGTAATGATGGTTACCTTATTGAAAATTTTAAAACAGTCATGAAAGAAGAATTTGAAATGACTGACATGGGTTTGTTGAGATACTTCTTAGGAATAGAAGTAGAACAAGATGAAAATGGGATTTTTATCTCATAGGCAAAGTATGTTAATGAAGTTCTTGAAAGATTTAATATGCAGGAAAGAAAAGCAGCGATCACTCCCATAGTGATGGGACTAAAACTCAGCAGAGAGGACAGTAGCAAGGATTTTGATCCTAGTTTATATAAGAGCATAGTTGGCAGCCTCATGTATTTGACTGCAACTAGGCCGGACATAATGCATGTTGTTAGTTTGATTTCTAGATTCATGGAAAAGCCAAAGGATGCACATTGGCAGGCAGCAAAAAGAATTCTGAGGTATGTTAAAGGTACAAAAAGGTTTGGTATTTTATATACTGCATCAGAAAGTTCAGATTTAGTTGGATACACTGACAGTGATTGGGCTGGAGTGTAGATGATCAGAAGAGCACTTCCGGTTATATTTTTCACATGGGTTCAGGAGCCATTTCATGGACTTCTAAGAAACAACTCATTGTAGCGTTGTCTATAGCAGAGGTGGAATATGTGGTAGCTACAGCAGTAGCGTGTCAAGCAGTTTGGATAAGAAAAATTTTGAGTAGTTTATTCCAAGAATAGGTAAAAGGGACAATGATTTTTTGTGACAATAGCTCAGCTATTGCATTATCTAAAAATTCATTTTTTCATAAAAGGTCAAAGCACATTGACACCAAATTTCACTTCATACGTGAATTGGTTAACAATGGTGAGATAGTTTTGCAACATTGCAGAACAGAGTATCAATTGACAGATATCCTCATAAAGGCATTAGTGCAGAAAAGCTTTGATCATTTCAGGAAATGTCTGGGTATGCAGAAAAACCCAACAGTTGAAATTAAGGGGGAGTGTTCGAAATTAATTCCAACTGCTGAAGTCAAACAGCAGTAATTACAGAAGTGAAAGAACTACGGCACATTGAAGCCTTAGCAAAGGCAGTTGTCGCTTACTTAAATGCAATTTCAAAAGGATCGGAAAGCCCGCACAAGTGCAGTACAAAGCAGATAAGAACAGACCCCTTTGATATTTAATCCAAAGCGATAGCTGATTTTTAAATAGCAGAGTTAAATGTTCAGACTCAAAGTCTCGCCAGCTACGCAGAGATTTGATTACAGGTTGAATCAGGCTTTAAAGCCTTACCAATTTAATCGGCGGAGTTAATGACTTAGGCGATAATCACAAGTCTTACTCACAGTGTCTTGTTGAAGTTGGAGGCCCGATGCGATCATCGCAATCGACAGTTTCATATGATACCACTGCAATGTGTTTTTCAATATTGAAACATTGCGATGTGATCACAATCGCAATCGCAATCGTATTACAATCGCCCTCCACCAAAGCCGAGGCCTGCTGGTCCCACAGACCACGCAGCATGTTGTTATATAATCGCAAGTTCACAATCGATGTCGCGTTTTTGTTTGGCCCAATTGCACTAACCAATGGCGGACCCGACCATGTTATATGGCGAAGTTAATTGATCCATCACATCCGTTTTTGATCGGCGATCAAAACTTTTCATATGGCTCATTTGCAATGTGTTGAAGTCTAGACCTGATTCATTCATAGGGCGGATTTCATATTGGCAAATCGCATCCGATCCTCCATCGGAGATCGGAGTTTTCATTTGAACGTTTGTTTTGTTTGATAAGCCCGGACTCAATAGACTTATGCAGTGGAGTTAAAATGGTCATCGCGTCCAGATAACAATCAGAGATCGGGATTTTTAAAAGGGTCATGAGTTATGTTTAAAGACCAGACTTGATCCTTCTATAGGGCAGATTTAAGATTTGATTTAAGTTTTATTATGTTTTTATGTTTTGATTATATGCGCGGCATATATATAAAGTGAAAAGCCCAAGAGGCTAATGCAATTTTTATTTTCTACAAAGAACATAATTTTCGTTTGCACAACAGTGCGTTGTTTTTGAAACAGAGAGTTTTTTTTTTAGAGACAGAGCGTAAGAAATACACAGATAGTGTATTGTTTTATTGAGACAATGAAGTCTATTCTGAGCACTGTGTTTTTGAAGCAGTCCAAATTTGTAATAGTTTTGTTTTGAAGTTAATGAAATAGAATTTCATGTGGAAACTTTGTCTCCTGTGAGTAAAATTTTTATATTTCTCTGTGTTAGAAGAGGAGAGTATTACTCTCTCCATTGCTATTTTGGAATTTTCAGAAATTCCAACAATTCTCTGCTGTGGAAAGTACGAAGAGCACATGATCCATTATACTGTCATAGACTTATCTCCGACTCGGATTCTTCACTGCCCTGCCCTGCCCATTCCCATTATCCTGAATCATTTCAGTCCGCAATTTTTTCCGCATGGCAGTCACTATTGAGGCGACAAGACGCGTATCAATGTTACGAAAAAGTCGAAGTTACTTACACTCGATGGTTGACTTGAACATAGACTTTATCAAGAGTATGTTAACGTGGTCACAATTATGTCCATAAAAATAATGGAAATTCATTGATATGAAAAAGTCGAAGTTACTTACGCCGGACGGTTGACTTGAGCATAGACTTTAAAAAGAGTGTGTCAACACAGTCACAATTATGTCCATCAAAATAATGGAAATTCATTGATACGAAAGAGTCAAAGTTACTTACACCAGACAGTTGACTTGAGCATAGACTTTATAAAGCGTATGGTAACGCTATCACAATTATGTCCATCCAAATAATGGAAATTCATTGATACGAAAAAGTCAAAGTTACTTACAACAAATGCTTGACTTGAGAATAGACTTTATAAATTTTGACTATCAAAATTATATTCAAACATTATATTAGAATCTATTTCCATTATAAAAAATACATAAATTAGAATTTTTGAAAAAAATCTCACTAGATTTGGTCAAAAAAAAAATTTATTTGATTGGGTGGAAAAATTAGATTGAAATTTGGCCATTTTTTCCTAAGAACTGATAGTAGGAGTTGGTGAATCCTTAGACTATTCCCTTTATAAATGGAAAAAGTTATTCCTTGGACTATACGTTTTTAAATGCTATGGGGCATATACTATTCACCGTTAGATTTAATACGCCCACTGTTAAATTTAAATTCATTTAAATCTAACAGTGGACAGTATATGCCCCACAGCGTTGAATAACATATAATCAAGGAAATAAGACTCTCATTTATAAATAGTTTATTATAAAATTATTTCTTGGAAATTATGTCGTAAGGTGTCTTATTTGAAAACAACTTTGCTAAGTGCCACGGTGTACAAGTCTGAAACGTCCGATGAAATGTTAGACGATTCAATATTTTTACACCATCTGATAAAAAACTTTCATCTCAACCGATTCTTGATTCTCGATGTTTAACTGAATGACAGGTTGAATCGATTTACGGGCGCCTTCACCTTCACAACTTCTGTCAAATATGTGAGCCTATTTGTTTGTTTCTTGACCGCCTTCATGTCACATTTATGGAGAAGGAAGCACGATCCGGGAAGGTGGAGTATGAAGACCCCCCTCCTGCTCCGCTTTTAGATGCAAAAGAATTCTATCTCTCGTCGTTCTATAGAGCCATCATAGCTAAGTTCATGGCCACACTTTTGTTTCTGTATGTTACAGTTGCCACAGTCATCGGGAATAATAACGATAAGAGTCAGTGTATCGCCTGGTCCTTTGGCGGAATGATCTTTGTCCTCGTGTATTGCACGCTGGAGTTTCAGGTGGTCATCTTATTATATGAATTACCAATTTTTTTCTTCCCTGAATTTGTTGATATTTCATTTGAGAAAACAGTATAAAGTTGGTGAAGGTGGGCATCTAAACCGCGTAGTCACGTTTGGGCCGTTGGTTGCTCGGAAGGTGACTCTAAGTCGATTTGTCTTTTACATGGTGGCACAGTGTTTGCGTGCAATCGGTGACGCGCGAATGGTGAAAGCGTTGATGAAAACATACTATTCTAGAGGCGGCAGAGGGGCTAATTCAGTGTCTAAGGGATAAGCCAATAAAACAGCTCTTGCCGCAGAGATGGTTGGCACTTTCATCTTGGTGAATACTGCAGGAACTTCCCTAGCTGTATGTAAAAGCCAAATTGTATGGGGTCTAAATCATAGCTTCGAACCGATTTTTCAAACCAAAGTTTCCATTAATTATATACTTTAGAGGAGAAACTTGTTTTATTCACAATTTTTACAAACTGCTCCGCTCTTATTCATAAGTTTAACATTCTCCAAGAGAGATCAAAATAGTTGCTTGTTTGCAAAGGTTTCTCTAGTGTGTGCTTCACATGTAATTGCAGTCACTGGAGAATCCAAGTTTGAGAGAAATGCACCACAGATTATTCCATTTTAGTTGCAGTCATATAGACGTTTGCATTTTTAATTCTCTGAAAACAAAACCCTTTATATGTATATGTTTTTCTTGCCTTTTCAAATTGGTTGGATGCTCGATGCATGACTGAAGTTGATTTCAAGTCACAATTATTCTTGAAAAAATTAATAGGTTTTTGAAAAGCATTGGTAATTTTCTTTGGAAATTATAATTATAATTGTCAAGTTTTAGTATTTTAGATTCTTCAATATTTTTAATAATGCTAAATCCATTTCAAACATTAAAAAAAACCATTCAATTCTTGCAAGAATTTAACAATCCCTTAGAAATTATAGTCTCACAAAACTTTATTTTTTAACCGGAAAAACAATAAAAAAATGATGTTAAATCACTTGATTGGAAGGTATTTAAAATTGATGGAGAATAAAATTCCAAAAATTAAAATTTAACCATGAAAAGTTATGTATAAAAAAAAAATTAATGAAAATATCACCCCTTGAAACAAATGATTCAATTTGGCTTTAGCCTTTGGAAAGATGTTGACATATAATTCACCTATCATTTTGAAAACAGGCCAGAAGGAATATAAGTAGAAAATTAACTAGCATCGAGTTGTTTGTTTCAAAATAAATGAAAGTTTGATGTTTGTGGTGTTTCTAGAAAATTAACTAGCATGGAGTTGTTTGTATCAAAATAAATGAAAGTTTCGTGTTTGTGGTGTTTCCAACGTTTTTTAGTTTCCTACCTTTACTAAAATTGACAAAAATCATTACAGATATCTTGCTTAGAAACTATTGGATCTCTTTAAGAATCTTACGACGTTTCCTTTGCAACATCTGGTGATGGTGCAATTGCTAGTTTAAAAGATATTATTATTACTCAATGCTAAATTTTAATTATTAAATTTATATAATCTATTAAGAGGTTTTTAAAAAGTTTTTCTCTTATAATTAAAAAATATTTAATAATTAAAATTTTAAAATATTACAAATCATAAAATATTAATTAAAAAAAATGAAAAATCTAATTTTAAAACTCAAGATAATGTATATTTGATTTTTCGTATGTATCAAAAAGTATTAATTTTTAATTGCATTCATATTGAGGTGCTTTATAACTTATCATTACATTCAAAACAAATTGAAAAATGTAAAATATATATATTAGAAAGTTAAAATAATAAAAAAATTTAATATATAATTTTCTAAAAGGGTTTATTTTAATTCTAAATTTAATTGTTTAAAAATAAAAAATAAAATCATTTTATTATTATATATATTTTTAATACATTACACAAAATTAAATAATAAAAGAAAAAACTACACATTAAAAAATCAAGCATCTTTAACAGTTAATAAATCACTCTTTAAATATTTCATTTATTATTTATACATATATACATATTCTTAAACTTTTTCAATGTTTTAAAATGTTAAAATGAAATGTTTCTATGAAAATATATAAATGTTATCACCATCACATTTTCTATTTTTTTTTCCTCAAATGCAAAATCATATATGAGAAACCTAAATATCTTCTCTCGAGAACCTGCGCTTTTATTCTATTTTATTTAATTTTGTCTTAGATCAATATACATGTATTTATTTATTGTGAATTAGAGGAATTAGCAATTAGGTGAGTCTCATACATAAATGAGACAAGTTTTAGATACCTAATATTCATGCTATGATTTGGGTTATGGTATGTTATGATAATTCATTATTAGAGTCCAAGAAGCATAGGAAAGTGAAATAACGATTTAACTATGATATTTATCTGTATAATATGTACATCATTCTGATTAATCATTAATATACAACAGTTGAATTCATTTTCCAATTTGTGATCCTAACAGTAGTATCAGAGGGTAGGTTCATCTGCCCTGTTGATTAAATTGAGCCATAAGTTTTGTGGCCTTCTAGAATTGAGGCACTAGTTTTGTGTCCTTCTTCTCCTTTCTCAAACTTTTGGTCTTGAAATATTGGTGAATAATTATCGGCTTTATAGTCAAAGTTTTGTGTGCACCTTCGTGCAGACAAAGATATCAAAAGATATGGTTGTGTTTTGATTGTCTCCTAGAAAGAGCAAGTATCAAGGTTGCATCGAAGAGAACGTGTCGCCACCAACAATGAATTTAAAGGCACGTTTTGAGAAAATTAGAATTTTCCATCGCCATCTCTAATCAAGACACATTGTGAGAAGTTTTGGTTGTCATACGTTGCTTAGACACTCAGAGAATGTGCATAGTTGATATATTTTATCACCTCTAGAAAAGGCTCATGGGATCCCTCATCTCTTCAGTTCAATCCATATGAAGGTCTTCAGTCAATGTTTGTTGAAGTCAGGTTGGACAATTTTTCGTGTAAAAACCAAGCAAGAAATGTAAATTCTTGTTCTGTAACTAATTTTGGCTTTAGAAGAATATGTTCATTGATAGTCACTAGAATAAGTGCAGTAAGAATGTTTTCAAAAGGAAATTTTGCACTTGCTTCCCTTTGCTGAAATAATTTGGAATTGATGGATGTTGTTGTAACTCTTTAAGAGCTTATATTTTATATATGCTCTATAAGTGGACAATAGTTGTTCATCAAATACATTTTTGTAAGGATGTATATCTCAAACTTGTCGGTGATGCCATCCAAATTCAAAATCTAAGCAGGGATCGCCATCGAATTTACAAATGAAATTTATGAATGAATTGTTGTTTGAATTTATGAATTGATGATCCTCATGGGAGTTCTCGCTACAAAGTGCTAACAGCTAGTCGTGATAGCGAAGTGAACAACGGTGTCAAGTGACACCCTCACTCTAGAACATGCCATTCAAATTTTGGTGCAATTTGACAAGTCTAGGACAAAATCTTTGTGCTTTCTTGGTGTTGTGTCTTTGTTGCTTCTACTCTACTACGACTTCGAAAGTGATTAAAAATTTCACCTTGTGTTTGCTCATTTACATGGTGTAGTTTGTTCTCCACCTATTTGGATGTCAAATATCATGACAAGACTCATGTTTAGAACAAAAACAAGGTTATAAATAAATATCGTCATTAATTAGGAAAGTTAACTATTGAGACTTACAGATGTGGAGGCATTGAGTTCCTGCATGTGCAAACTACAACATTTGTTCATTCATTGTCATTTTCGTAATGGACAATACTATTACATTAGCCCTCTTCCATAAAGTTTAAATAGTATTCAAATAATTTAAATACTATTCTTTGAATACTATTACATATTAATGGTAGGGATATCTATGACATCACTATTAGCCCTTTGCCATAAAGTTTATTCCTCCACCCATCCCTAGATTAGATTTAATCATTACATGATCCTCTATATATATAAATGCACCAAATCTACACCTACCACTTTAAACTCCACTATCAAGCATCCCCACACCCAACTATCATTAATATCCAAACCATCCTCAACTCTTTTCTATTTACTCTTAATAGTTCACTTGTTCCAAATAGTGTCACTCTTATGTTGTGTGCAATAGCCCTCAAATGAATTACAAAATTTTGGAAAAGAACTATTCCTTCATAACCATTCACTGTAAGAAACAAAAAACCTAAAAAATTTAAAAGAAAGAGCCTTGTATATGTCCAATTGAATAGACACTCTTCCCAACTTTCCCAACCTCCAGTTATTTAGAGACTACATTATGCCCAACAATTTTATAAAAAAAACAGAAGATGAACAAATAATCAATAGATTCACTATCATTTACCAAAAAAACAAAAAAAACCAACCATATACATGGGCCTTTCCATCCTTTCTTTAAATGAACATCCTATGATAATATTTTCCTTTCCATCATCAACTACATAAAAATTCTACTCTTGAAAAAACTGGGCCCTGTCAAACTATCTTATACCAGCACACCAATTGATTCACACATAGCAGATTTTGTTAAATGATTGGATTGTACCCCTGTGAGAGATTATAAATAAGCCATGATGATTGTTGGACATGGATTTCCTAAGTGCGTGTGAAATCGCCAAGGAAAAGTGGCCATGGAGAAAATTACAGAGTAGACAACTATCCCCACAGAGGAAAAGATTGACATATTCTCTACTGTGGAAAGTACAAAGAGCACATGCTCCATTATACTATCATAGACTTATCTCCGACCCGGATTCTGCCCTGCCCTGCCCGTTCCCCTTATCTTGAACCATTGCAGTCTGCAATTTTTTCCACATGGCAGTCGCTATTGAGGTGACAAGACGCGTATCAATGTTACGAAAAAGTCGAAGTTACTTACACCGGATGGTTGACTTGAGCATAGACTTTATAAAGAGTATGGTAACACTGTCACAATTATGTCCATCAAAATAATGAAAATTCATTGATACGAAAAAGTTGAAGTTACTTACACCGGACGGTTGACTTGCGCATAGACTTTATAAATTTCGACTATCAAAATTCTATTCAAACATTACATTAGAATCTATTTCCACTAAAAATTAAAAAAAAATACATAAATTAGATTTTTTGAAAAAAATCTCACTAGATTTGGTAAAAAAAATTTGTTATAATTTGATCGGGTGGAAAAATCTGATCGAAATTCGGCCATTTTTTCCTAAGAACTGATAGTAGGAGTTGGTGAATCCTTAGAATATTCCCTTTATAAATGGAAAAAGTTATTTCTTGGACTATACGTTATTAAATGTTGTGGGGCATATATTGTTCACCATTAAATTTAATACGCCCACTGTTAAATTTAAATTCGCTTAAATCTAGCAGTGGACAGTATATGCCCCGCAACATTGAATAACATATAATCCATGAAATAAGACTCTCATTTATAAATAGTTTATTATACAATTATTTCTTGGTAATTACATCGTAAGGTGTCTTATTTGAAAACAACTTTGCTAAGTGCCATGGTGTATAGGTCTGAAACGTCCGATGAAATGTTAGACGATTCAATAGTTTTACACCATCTGATAAAAAACTATCATCTCAAGCAATTCTTGATTCTCAATGTTTAACTGAATGACAGGTTGAATCGATTTACGGGCGCCTTCACCTTCACAATTTCTGTCAAATATGTGAGCTTGTTGGTTTGTTTCTTCACCGCCTTCATGTCGCATGTATGGAGAAGGAAGCATGATCCGGGAAGGTGGAGTATGAAGACCCCCCTCTTGCTCCGCTTTTAGATGCAAATGAATTCTATCTCTGGTCGTTCTACAGAGCCATCATAGCCGAGTTCGTGGCCACGCTTTTGTTTCTGTATGTTACATTTTCCACAGTCATCGGGAATAATAACGATAATAATCAGTGTGGAGGCATGGGCACCCTGGGTATCGCCTAGTCCTTCGGCGGAATGATCTTTGTCCTCGTGTATTGCATCGCTGGAGTTTCAGGTGGTCATATTATTATATTAATGACTGATTTTTTTTCTTCCCTGAATTTGTTGATATTTGATTTGAGAAAACTGTATAATTTTGGTGAAGGTGGGCATCTAAACCCCGCAATCATGTTTGGTTTGTTGGTTGCTCGGAAGGTGACTCTGAATCGAGTTGCCTTTTACATGGTGGCACAGTGTTTGGGTGCAATCTGCGGGGTGGCAATGGTGAAAGCATTGCCGAAAATTTACTATTCTAGAGGCGGCGGAGGGGCTAATTCAGTGTCTAATGGATAAGCCAATAAAACAGCTCTCGCCACAGAGATGGTTGGCACTTTTGTCTTGGTGAATACCGCAGGAACTTGCCTAGAGGTATGTATCAGCCAAATTGTATGGGGTCTAAATCATAGCTACGAACAGATTTTTCAAACCATAATTTCCATTAATTTATGTACTTTAGAAGAGAAACTTGTTTTATTCACAAGTTTTACAAACTGCTCCGCTCTTATTCACAAGTTTAACCTTCTCCAAGAGAGATCAAAATAGTTTCTTGTTTGCAAAGGTTTCTCTAGTGTGTGCCTCACATGTAATTGCAGTCACTGGAGAATCCAATTTTGAGAGCCATGCACCACATATTCTTCCATTTTAGTTGCAGTTATATAGACGTTTCTGTTTTTAATTCCCCGAAAATAAAACAGTTTATATGTATATGTTTGACTTGCCTCCTCAAATTGGTTGGATGCTCGATGCATGACTGAAGTTGATTTCACGTCACAATTATTTTTGAAAAAATTAATAGGTTTTTGAAAAACAATGGTAATTTTTTTTTGGAAATTATAATTTTAATTGTCAAGTTTCAATATTTTAGATTCTTCAATATTTTTAATAATGCTAAATCCATTTCAAAAATTAAAAAAAACCATTCTATTCTTGCAAGAATTTAACCATCCCTCAAAAATTATAGCCTCGCAAAACTTTATTTTTTAACTGAAGAAACAATAAAAAAATGATGTTAAATCACTTGATTGGAAGGTATTTAAAATTTATGGAGAATAAAATTTCAAAAATTAAAATTTAAACATGACAAGTTATGTATAAAAAAAATTAATGAAAATATCACCCCTTGACACAAATGATTCAATTAGGCTTTAGCCTTTGGAAAGATGTTGACATATACTTCATCTATCATTTTGAAAATAGGCCGGAAGGAATATAAGTAGAAAATTAACTAGCATGGAGTTGTTTGTATCAAAATAAATGAAAGTTTGATGTTTGTGGTGTTTCCAGAAAATTAACTAGCATGGAGTTGTTTGTATCAAAATAAATTAAAGTTTCATGTTTGTGGTGTTTCCAACGTTTTTTAGTTTCCTTCCTTTACTAAAATTGACCAAAATCATTACAGATATCTTGCTTAGAAACTATTGGATCTCTTTAAGAATCTTACCACGTTTCTTTTGCAACATCTAGTGATGGTGCAATTGCTAGTTTAAAAGATATTATTATTACTCAATGTTAAATTTTAATTATTAAATTTATATAATCTATTAAGAGGTTTTTAAAAAGTTTTGCTTTTATAATTAAAAAATATATTTTAATAATTAAAAAATATTTAATAATTAAAATTTTAAAAAATTACAAATCCTAGAATATTAATTAAAAAAAATGCAAAATCTAATTTTAAAATTCAAGATAATGTATATTTGATTTTTCGTATGTATCAAAAAGTATTAATTTTTAATTGCATTCTTATTGAGGTGCTTTATAACTTATCATTATATTCAAAAAAAATTGAAAAATCTAAAATATAGATATTAGAAAGTTAAAATAATAAAAAAATTTAATATATAATTTTCTAAAAGGGTTTATTTTAATTCTAAATTTAAATGTTTAAAAATAAAAAATAAAATCATT
Organism: Pinus albicaulis; assembly: GCA_034641835.2. NCBI lineage: Eukaryota > Viridiplantae > Streptophyta > Pinopsida > Pinales > Pinaceae > Pinus > Pinus albicaulis. The sequence continues at coordinate 1,570,677,581 of CM076578.1, read as the reverse complement.
TTATTGTTATATATGTTTTTAATACATTACACAAAATTAAATAATAAAAGAAAAAACTACACATTAAAAAATCAAGCATCTTCAACAGTTAATAAATCACTCTTTAAATATTTCATTTATCATTTATACATATATACATATTCTTAAACTTCTTCAATGTTTTAAAATGTTAAATGACAATATATAAATGTTATCACCATCACATTTTCTATTTTTTTTCCTCAAATGAAAAATCATATACGAGAAATCTAAATATCTTCTCTGGAGAACCTGAGCTTTTATTCTATTTTATTTAATTTTGTCTTAGATCAATATACATGTATTTATTTATTGTGAATTAGAGGAATTAGCAATTAGGTGAGTCTCATACATACATGACACAAGTTTTAGACACCTAATCTTCAAGATATGATTTGGGTTATGGTATGTGTTGATAATTCATTATTAGAGTCCAAGAAGCATAGGAAAGTGAAATAACGATTTAACTATTATATTTATATGTATAATATGTACATCATTATGATTAATAATTAATATACAGTTGAATTCATTTTCCAATTTGTGATTCTAACAGCGATATCAGAGGGTAGGTTCATCTACTCTATTGATTAAATTGAGCCATAAGTTTTGTGGCCTTCTAGAATTGAGGCACTAGTTTTGTGTCCTTCTTGAGCTCTTCTCCTTTCTCAGACTTTTGGTCTTGAAATATTGGTGAATCACTATCGGCTTTGTAGTCAAAGTTGTGTGTGCACCTTCGTGCAGACAAAGACAGCAAAAGAGATGGTTGTGTTTTTATTGTCTCCTAGATAGAGAAAGTATCAAGGTTGCATCCAAGAGAACGTGTCGCCACCAACAATGAATTTAAAGGCACGTTTTGAGAAAATTAGAAGTTTCCATCTTCATCTCTAATCAAGACCCATTGTGAGAAGTTTTGGTTGTTATACATTGCTTAGGCACTCAGAGAATGTGCATAGTTGATATCTTTTATCACCTCCAGAAAAGGCTCATGGGATCCCTCATCTCTTCAGTTCAATCCATATGAAGGTCTTCAGTCAATGTTTGTTGAAGTCAGGTTGGACAATTTTTTTGGTAAAAACCAAGCAAGGAATGCAAATTCTTGTTCTTTAACTAATTTTGGCTTTAGAAGAATATGTTCGTTGATAGTCACTAGAATAAGTGCAGTAAGAATGTTTTCAAAAGGAAATTTTGCACTTGCTTCCCTTTGCCCGAATAATTTGGAATTGATGGATGTTGTTGTAACTCTTTAAGAGCTTATATGTTATACATGCTCTATAAGTGCACAATAGTTGTTCATCAAATATATTTTTGTAAGGATGTATATCTCAAACTTTTCAGTGATGCCATCCAAATTCAAAATATAAGAAGGGATCGCCATCGAGTTTATAAATGAAATTTATGAATGAATTTTTGTTTGAATTTATGAATCAATGATCCTCATGAAAGTTCTCCCTACAAAGTGCTAACAACCAGTCGTGATAGCAAGTGAACAACGGTGTCAAGTGACACCCTCACTCTAGAACATGCCATTCAAATTTTGGTGCAATTTGACAAGTCTACGACAAAATCTTTGTGCTTTCTTGGTGTTGTGTCTTTGTTGCTTCTACTCTACTACGACTTTGAAAGTGATTAAAAATTTCACCTTGTGTTTCCTCATTTACATGGTGTAGTTTGTTCTCCACCTATTTGGATGTCAAATATCATGACAAGACTCATGTTTAGAACAAAAACAACGTTATAAAGAAATATCGTCACTAACGAGGAAAGTTAACTATTGAGACTTGCAGATGTGGAGGCGTTGAGTTCTTGCATGTGCAAACTACATCATTTTTTCATTCATTGTCATTTTCGTAATGGAGAATACTATTACATTAGCCCTTTGCCATAAATTTTAAATAGTATTGAAATAATTTAAATACTATTATTTGAATACTATTACATATTAATGGTAGGGATATCTATGACATTACTATTAGCCCTTTGCCATAAAGGTTGTTCCTCCGCCCATCCCTAGTTACATTTAATCATTACATGATCCTCTATATATATAAATGTGCCAAGTCTACACTTACCACTTTAAACTCCACTAGCAATCATCCCCACACCCAACTATCATTAATATCCAAACCATCCTCAACTCTTTTCTATTTACTTTTAATAGTTCGCTTGTTCCAAATAGTGTCACTCTTATGTTGTGTGCAATAGCCCTCAAATGAATCACAGAATTTTGGAAAAGAACTATTCCTTCATAACCATTCACTGTAAGAAACAAAAAACCTAAAAAATTTAAACGAAAGAGCCTTGTATATGTCCAATTGAATAGACACTCTTCCCAAGTTTCCCAACCACCAGTCATTTAGAGACTACATCATGCCCAACAATTTTATAAAAAAACTGAAGATGAACAAATAATCAATAGATTCACTATCATTTACCAAAAAAACAAAAAAAACCAACCATATACGTGGGCCTTTCCATCCTTTCTTTAGATGAACATCCTACGATAATATTTTCCTTTCCATCATCAACTACATAAAAATTCTACTCTTGAAAAAAATGGGCCCTGCCAAACTATCTTATACCACCACATCAATTGATTCACACACAGCAGATTTTGTTAAATGATTGGATCGTACCCCTGTGAGAGATTATAAATAAGCCATGATGATTTGTGGACATGGATTTGCTAAGTGCGTGCGGAATTGCCATGGAAAAGTGGCCATGAAGAAAATTACAGAGTAGACAACTGTCCCCACACAGGATAAGATTGACATATTCTCTGTTGTGGAAAGTACGAAGAGCACATGCTCCATTATGCTGTCATAGACTTATCTCCGACCCAGATTCTGCCGTGCCCTGCCCATTCCCCTTATCTTGAATCATTGCAGTCTGCAACTTTTTCTGCATGGCAGTCGCTATTGAGGCGACAAGACGCGTATCAATGTTAGGAAAAAGTCGAAGTTACTTACACCGAACGGTTGATTTGAACATAGACTTTATAAAGAGTATGTTAACGCGGTCACAATTATGTCCATCAAAATAATGGAAATTCATTGATACGAAAAAGTCGAAGTTACTTACGCCGCACGGTTGACTTGAGCATAGACTTTAAAAAGAGTATGTTAACGCGGTCACAATCATGTCCATCAAAATAATGGAAATTCATTGATACGAAAAAGTCGAAGTTACTTACACCCCACGGTTGACTTGAGCATAGACTTTATAAAGAGTATGGTAACGCTGTCACAATTATGTCCATCAAAATAATGGAAATTCATTGATACTAAAAAGTCGAAGTTACTGACACCGGACAGTTGACTTGAGCAAAGACTTTGTAAATTTCGACAATCAAAATTCTATTCAAACATTCCATTAGAATATATTTCCACTATAAAATAAAATAAATATATATAAATTAGTTTTTAAAAAAAAATGTTGCTAGATTTGGTCAAAAAAAATTGTTATAATTTGATTGGGTGGAAAAATCTGGTTGAAATTCAGCGATTTTTTTATAAAAACTTTGATAATAAGAGTTGTTGAATTCTTAGACTATTCCCTTTATAAATGGCAAAACTTATTTCTTTGACTATACATTATTAAATGTGGTAGGGCATATACTGTTCACTATTAGATTTAATATGCTCACTGTTAAATTTAAATTCGTTTAAATCTAACTATGGACAATGTATGCCGCATATACTGTTTACCGTTATATACTGTTTACCGTTAGATTTAATATGCCCACTGTTAAATTTAAATTCGTTTAAATCTAACTATAGACAGTGTATGCTCCACACCGTTGAATAACATATAATCCAAAAAAAAGACTCTCCTTTATAAATAGTTTATTATAAAATTATTTCTTGGTAATTTAAAAGATATTATTATTACTCAATGTTAAATTTTAGTTATTAAATTTATATAATCTATTAAGAGGTTTTTAAAAAGTTTTTCTTTTATAATTAAAATAAAGATTTTAATAATTAAAAAATATTTAATAATTAAAATTTTAAAATATTACTAAAATATTAATAAAAGAATGCAAAATCTAATTTTAAAATTCAACATAATGTATATTTGATTTTTCGTATGTATCAAAAATTATTATTTTTTAATTGCATTCATATTGAGGTGCTTTATAACTTATCATTATATTCAAAACAAATTGAAAAATGTAAAATATATATTAGAAAGTTAAAATAATAAAATATTTTAATATATAATTTTCTAAAAAAAGGTTTATTTTAATTCTAAATTTAATTATTTAAAAATAAAAAAGAAAATCATTTTATTATTATATATATTTTTAATACATTACACAAAATTAAATAATAAAAGGAAAAACTACACATTAAAAAATCAAGCATCTTTAATAGTTAATAAATCACTCTTTAAATATTTCATTTATTATTTATCCATATATACATATTCTTAAACTTCTTCAATCTCTTAAAATGTTAAAATGAAAGGTTTCTATGATAATATATAAATGTTATCACCATCACATTTTTATTTTTTTTCCTCAAATGAAAAATCATATATGAGAAACCTAAATATCTTCTCTCAACAACCTGCACTTTCATTCTATTTTATTTAATTTTGTCTTAGATCAATACACATGTATTTATTTATTGTGAATTAGAGGAATTAGCAATTAGGTGAGTCTCATACATACATGACACAAGTTTTAGACACCTAATCTTCAAATTATGATTTGGGTTATGATATGTTACGATAATTCATTATTAGAGTCCAAGAAGCAGAGGAAAGTGAAATAACGATTTACCTATTATATTTATATGTATACTATGTACATCATTCTGATTAATCATTAATATACAGTTGAATTCATTTTCCAATTTGTGATTCCAACAGCGCTATCAGAGGGTAGGTTCATTTGCCTTGTTGATTAAATTGAGCCATAAGTTTTGTGGCCTTCTAGAATTGAGGTACTAGTTTTGTGTCCTTCTTGAGGGCTTCTCCTTTCTCAGGCTTTTGGTCTTGAAATATTCGTGAGTCACTATCGGCTTTATAGTCAGAGTTGTGTGTGCACCTTCGTGCAGACAAAGACATCAAAAGAGATGGTTGTGTTCTGATTGTCTCCTAGAAAGAGCAAGTATCAAGGTTGCATCCAAGAGAACGTGTCGCCACCAACAATGAATTTAAAGGCATGTTTTGAGAAAATTAGAAGTTTCCATTGCCATCTCTAATCAAGACCCACTGTGAGAAGTTTTGGTTGCTATACGTTGCTTAGACACTTAGAGAATGTGCATAGCTGATATCTTTTATCACCTCTAGAAAAGGCTCCTGGGATCCCTCATCTCTTCAGTTCAATCCATATGAAGGTCTTCAGTTAATGTTTGTTGAAGTCAAGTTGGACAATTTTGCAGGTAAAAACCAACCAAGAAATGCAAATGTTTGTTCTGTAACTAATTTTGGCTTTAGAAGAATATGTTCATTGATAGTCACTAGAATCAGTGCAGTAAGAATGTTTTCAAAAGGAAATTTTGAAAAGAATTTATGGATGTTGTTGTGACTCTTTAAGAGCTTATATGTTATATATGCTCTATAAGTGCGCAATAGTTGTTCATCAAATACATTTTTGTAAGGATGTATATCTCAAACGTTTTGGTGATGCCATCCAAATTCAAAATATAAGCAGGGATCGCCATTGAATTTATAAATGAAATTTATGAATGAATTGTTGTTTGAATTTATGAATTAATGATCCTCATGGAAGTTCTCCCTACAAAGTGCTGACAGCTAGTCATGATAGCAAAATGAGCAATTGTGTCAAGTGACACCCTCACTCTAGAACATGCCATTCAAATTTTGGTGCAATTTGACAAGTCTAGGAAAAAATCTTTGTGCTTTCTTAGTGTTGTGTGTTTGCTACTTCTACTCTACTACGACTTTGAAAGTGATTAAAAATTTCACCTTGTGTTTGCTCATTTACATGGTGTAGTTTTTTCTCCACCTATTTGGATGTCAAATATCGTGAGAAGACTCATGTTTAGAACATCAACAACATTATAAAGAAATATCGTCATTAACGAGGAAAGTTAACTATTGATGCTTGGAGATGTGGAGGCGTTGAGTTCCTGCATGTGAAAAATACATCATTTTTCATTCATTGTCATTTTCGTAATGGAGAATCAGATCAGTTATCGGGTGATTGGTGACCATAGGTTTCTTTTCAATGAGGGAAGAGCATCATTTTTTAAATAACATAATATCAGGTATTGAAAAAAAAAGTTGAATTGTGTTCTTGTTGTTTTAATCAAACTTTTATTATGTGGCAAATAAATACATGTCGACCAGTCCAATAACATGCATTTGGGAACAGAAGATTGCTTAGGGACATTTTAGGGTAAATTTTCTTGTTCATGTTGAATTCCTATAAATATTGTAACAAGAATAAACTTCTTACTCTCTCACATGTATTCCATGGTATTTGGTTTCTTTTTAATCATTTTCTAACCATTGTCTTAGTAGTATTGTTTGTGTTCCTCCATTGGTGGTTGTACCTATTTTCACATTAATGCATACCGAACAGTCAAAAGAATAGAGTGAGGCTCACAACGATCACAGATTGATATGATTGATATGGTGATAATTGACAAATATTAATTGTGTATTCGATAGCGGCCCTGTTTTTTCACGAACATAATGCCATGATTGGTACATTGGATGGAACTGATGTTTAAATAAAAAAGTTACAAGTTTGATTGCATGCAAAATCATACTCGATTTGAATTGCACTAATTTTTCTTACATGACCTAAGTTTTCTTGGGTGGTTTTTATTCGCAGTATTATCAGGAATGTGAATAATTTACAGTAAGCCTTTCTAGTTGAAGTTGCACTGTAAATGGGTGTATTTTTGGTGGTATTCAACACCCTTAATTTTCTCTATTTTATTTATTACAAAATGGCTATAATTATTAATGTATTAGAGTTACTAAACACTCTAATAACATCCATTGTTCATGAAACATTCCAAATCAACAAGGACACTCTCTTCGAATTTCGAACAAGTTTACAAAATGCTCAAAGAAAAATTGATTCTACGGAGCATGAGTCCTAGGTACAACAAGATGAACTTCACACATTAGGGGAACTCTGAGGTATAAAATGGGGCTCCTAAGGAAATTATGAAATAATAGTGGAAATAATAAAATAAGGTTAGATTACATCATTAATTTCTAGAGGGAAAAAAGGAAAAACTATTTTTTCAACTCTTATTTTCCACTTAGCTCCTTATGGGTTTACTCAAATTTCAAGTGGAAACACTCGTTGGATGTAGAATTTGATTACTCATTTAAGAAGTACCCATGCGACACAAAAAATGAGAAATACTTTCGATGGACCGTGCGACACGAAAAATGAGAAATACATGAAAAATATATATTTCTCATTTTTCATGTAGCAAGTGTAACACCCTCTTCCCACATCTACCCAAGTACCGACCAACCGGGGTAAACATGTTATGAGAGGCTACTATAATGATATTCAACCTCCTAGGTGACCTTAAGGAAGTGGAACCGATAGAAACACAACATACAAACCTTGTACTTCATCAATGACACCCTGAGGAGTTAATCCAACCATTGAGACCTCTTACCCCTAGGTTAGACTGACCTTTTGAACTCTTTGAGCCATAGACATAGGAAAATGCTTACAAGCTAGTGTCCAAGAGGCTATACCCGCAGGCATAACACTGCATTCCAGTCCCAAAGGCCCCAATTACTCAGTTTTGTGCCAACATCCCCAGGATTTGAGCCACCATTTCAAGCCCAGAACCTAGTGTTGTGCCCAGAACTTCATGAAAAGTTGAGAGATGATAAATAAAAATAGGACAATGATACAGAAGAAATCACATTATTAAGAACTCATCTATACCCCTCCTAAACATGACAAGAATTTTTTCAAGCATGTCACAAACATGATATCTATAGGTATAAACAACAGAACTGAGCATAGGGGTCTCACACTTATGTGAGAATCACTAAGAAGAATTTATCCCTTATATCATTAGCGGCAATACAATGTATTTAACTATAGATACATTGTGAATTCATTTAGAAGTAAGAACATGGGGAGAGCCCCACATCATCATTGATAAAATACATTCTTATAACCATCATACTAACAACAGAAATAGATTGGATATAATAGAAATATAATCCACATAATAACTAGTACAATTATACATAAAATACCAAAGGAGTGAGATTCTCATTAATGAATGTAAAAACCAACTAGAGATGGGACTTCCATGTTCCACCCAACCATAGATTGGTTGAGCCAAATATCTCTTCAGCCAATCACCCTCATGCCATATTCCAAGCATGAATGTCGAACTCAAGCCAAAATAACCAACAAAGGCATCACGAGACTAAACCACCTCACCCTCATCAAATAGAGATTAGGATTTATTGTGATCTACTTCCGATCACTAGGCCAACACAAGCATGGATATCACAAGATTCTCTCTGTCTAAACCCTGAGGAATATTTTTCTCCTAGTCTTTTACGATTTACTTCAACCCATAGTCTGAATTAGGTCTCATTAGGCCCTAAACTGAGACATACTCTCCAAGATTTACCGTATATCCCAAACCCGATATCCCTAGGGTTGAATGGAGAGAAAACCACCTCCTAGGATTTACCATAATGCAAACACATATCACTAGGCCCTAAATCGAGGGAACACATGAACCAGTTATGTATCATATCATTCAGAGATCCACCTCACTAAGATTTGAATCGATACAGAAATACAGCTAAACAAAACATGAGAACTCCACAACACCATGGATATCAAGAAATGGAAAGGCTAGGCTGAAAACATTGTCTCATCTAGAAGAAATCCATGCCAAGATAGAAAAGAAACACATGCAATAGCATGCATGATAGATATATCAAGGAAAGCATACATGCAAATCAATACATGCAATTAATCGTGTTGTAGCTTCTTGCTTCTTGTTCCTCCTTGATTGCTTCCTCCTTCTTCCTACTTTCTTGCCTTTCTTGCTCCAATGCCAAAGCGCTCCAAGAAAATCTAAGTGTCCAAGAGTGAGAGAGAGAGAGAGAGAGAGAGAGAATAATTAGAGAGCTACAAAAATGCACTGATAAAAGTTTTTTAGAAAAATCTTGAGCCCAAAATTGGCCAACTAAATCTCAGAAGCCTTTTTATCAATGAGGCCTCTATTTTCTTCGATTTCCATTATTTTGCTTCATTATCCTCTACACATGAAACCTGTGACCTTTCACCTCCATTTTCTCCTATTTTCCATTATTTTCATAAATAAAATGCCAATTAATGCATCATGCCTTTTCAAATCCTATGCCATTTCCTTTGCCATTGAATTTGTTATTTTCTGTTAGCCATAATAACGAAAATTAACACCCACTAGGATGTCTTTCCCAACATTCAGCTTGGCATACATGTCCCATCAACCATGGTTACATTTTTTCCTTTATTAACATTTATCGCATGGAATTTTAACCAAGGCTGTTACAAAACTCTCACCCTTGGGGGAACACCATCCTCGGTGTTCCATGACACCTACAACCAACAAAACTGCTGAAAAACAAAAAATATTACCTATGGACCTTTATAAGACAGCTCATTGAAGTATTTACAATGACCACTCCTAAAACATGACAATCATACCATTTACTGGAGCTTTGTAACACAACTCATTACGATATTTACAATAATATACACATATACACATTTTCTCAACCAACAAATAAAATGATACAATGTTTACATCTACAACTAGGGAATCTAGAGGATCACACCTTCACCCTTAGAATAATATCATGATACACCTCCTTCCCAGGAAGTCCAGAATCCACTATCAAAGTCAAATTTGCATCCAATGTCCAACGCTACAACCCTGTGCCACTTGTCCTCTCAGTGAACAGTTACCGACTCATTGTTCTAGGGCACACTCCCAATGTGCATCTGATTCCATATGGAAATGATAATGAACAAAATAAATTCATCCCTATGCTATTGAGGTGCTTTATAACTTGTCATTATACTCAAAACAAATTGAAAAATGTAAAAAAAATTATATATATATATATATATATATATATATATATATATATATATATATATATATATATATATATATATATATATATATATATATATATATATATAAGTTAAAATAATCAAAATGTTTAATATATAATTTTCTTAATACAGATAAAAAGGTTTATTTTAATTCTAAATTTAATTGTTTAAAAATAAAAAATAAAATCATTCTATTACTATATATATTTTTAATACATTATACAAAATTAAATAATAAAAGAAAAAATTACACATTAAAAAATCAAACATCTTTAATACCTAATAAATCACTCTTTAAATATTTCATTTATTATTTATACATATATACATATTCTTAAACTTCTTCAATCTCTTAAAATGTTAAAATGAAATGTTTCTATGAAAATTTATAAATGTTCTCACCATCACATTTTCTTTTTTTTTTCTCAAATGAAAAATCATATATGAGAATCCTGAATATCTTCTGTCAAGACTCTACGCTTTCATTATATTTTATATAATTTTCTCTTAGATCAATGTAGATGTATATATTTATTGTGAATTAGAGGAATTAGCAATTAGGCGAGTCTGATACCTACATGACACAAGTTTTAGACACCTAATCCTCAAGTTATGATTTGGGTTATGGTATGGTATGATAACTCGTCATTAGAGTCCAAGAAGCATAGGAAAGTGAAATAATGATTTACCTATTATATTTATATGTATACTATGTACATCATTCTCATTATTAATTAATATACAGTTGAATTCATTTTCCAATTTGTGATTCCAATAGTGCTATCAGAGGTGAGGTTCATCTGCCCTGTTGATTAAATTGAGTCATCAGTTTTGTGGTCTTCCAGAATTGAGGCACTAGTTTTGTGTCCTTCTTCAGCGCTTCTCCTTTCTCAGACATTTGGTCTTGAAATATTGGTGAATCCCTATCATCTTTGTATTCGAAGTTGTGTGTGCACCTTCGTGCAAACAAAGACATAAAAAGAGATAGTTGTGTTGTGATTGTCTCCTAGAAAAAGAATGTATCAAGGTTGCATCCAAGAGAACGTGTCGCTACCAACAATTAAGTTAAAGGAAAATTTTGAGCAAATTAGAAGTTTTCATCACCATCTCTAATCAAGACCTAATGTGAGAAGTTTTGGTTGTTATACGTTGCCTTGACACTCAGTTAATGTGCATAGTTGATATCTTTTATCACCTCCACAAAAGGTTCCTAGGATCTCTGATCTATTTAGTTCAATTTGTATGAAGGTCTTCAGTCAAAGTTTGTTGAAGTCAGGTTGGACAATTTTGCGGGAAAAAACTGAGCAAGAAATGAAAAAATTTGTTCTGTAACTAATTTTGGCTTTAGAAGAATATTTTTGTTGATAGTCACTAGAATAAGTGCAGTAAAAATGTTTTCAAAAGGAAATTTTGCACTTTCTTACCTTTTTCGGAATAATTTGGAATTGATGGATGTTGTTATAACTCTCTAAGATATTATACGTTATATATGCTCTATAAGTACACAATCGTTGTTCATCAAATACATTTTTGTAAGGATGTATATCTCAAACTTTTTGGTGATGCCATCCAAATTCAAAATTTGAGCACAAATCACCATCGAATTTATAAATGCAATTTATGAATGAATTTTTCTTTGAATTTATGAATTAATGATCCTCATGGAAGTTCTTCGTACAAAGTGATAATAGATAGTCATGATAGCAAAGTGAACAAATGTGTCAAGTGACACCCTCACTCCGAAACATGTCATTCAAATTTTGGTGAAATTTGACAAGTCTACGACAAAATCTTTGTGCTTTCTTGGTGTTGTGCCTTTGATGCTTCTACTCTACTACGACTTCGAAAGTGATTAAAAATTTCACCTTGTGTTTGCTCATTTACATGGTGTCGTTTTTTCTCCACCTATTTGGATGTCAAATGTCGTGACAAAAGTCATGTTTAGAACAACAACAACGTTATTAAGAAAGATCATCATTTAAGACGAAAGTTAACTATTGAGACTTGTATATGTGGAGGTGTTGAGTTCGTACATGTGAAAACTACATCATTTGTTCATTCATTGTAATTTTTGTAATGGAGAATCAGATCAGTTATTGGGTGATTGGTGACCATAGGTTGCTTTTCAATGAGGGAAGAGCATGATTTTTGAAATAAAATAATCTCAGATATTGAAAAAATTTGGAATTTTGTTCCTGTTGTTTTGATCAAACTTTTGTTGTGGAAAATAAATATATGTCAACCAGTCAAATCACATGCATTCGGGAACATAATATTGCTTAGGAGCATTTCAGGGTAAATTTTCTTATTCGTATTGAATTCCTATAAATATTGTAACAGGAATTAACTTATTCATCTCTCACATGTATTCCACGATATTTGGTTTCTTTTTAATCATTTTCTAACCATTGTCTTATTAGTGTTGGTGGTGTGCCTCCATAGGTGGTTTTACCTATTTTCACATTAATGCATACTGAACAATAAAAGGAATAGAGTCAATCTCACGACGATCACAGATTGATATGATAGATATGATGATAATTGACAAATATTAATTGTGTATTTGGTAGCGGCCTTGCTTTTTCACGAACATAATGCCACGATTGCTACATTGCATGGAACTGATGTTTAAATAAAGAAGTTACAAGTTTGACTTCATGCAACATCAGACTCGATTTGAATTTCACAGATTGTTCTTACATGACTTAAGTTTTCTTGGGTCATTTTTATTCGCAGTATTATCAAGAATGTCAATAATTTATAGTAAGCCTTTCTAGTTGAAGATGTGTTGTAAATGGGTGTATTTTTGGTGGTATTCAACACCATTAATTTTCTCAGTTTTCTTTATTATAAAATGGCTAGAATTATTAATGTATTAGAGTTTCTAAAAACTTTAATACCATCCACTATTCATGACACAGTCCAAATCAACAAGGACACTACCTTTGAAATTCGAACATGTTTACAAAATGCTCAAAGAAAAATTGATTCTTTGGAGCATGAGTCATAGTTACAACAAGATGAAATTCACACATTAGGGGAGCTTTGAGGTATAAAATGGGGTTCCTAAGGAAATTATAAAATAATAGTGAAAATAATAAAATAAGGTTGGATTACATCATCGATTGTTAGAAGGAAAAAAGAAAAAACTATTTTTTCAACTCTTATTTTCCACTTAGCTCCTTATGGGCTTACTCAAATTTCAAGTGGAAACACTCGTTGGATGCAGAATTATATTCCTCATTCAAGAAGTACCCATGCTTCATAATTTCAATGGACCATGTGACATGAAAAATGAGAAATACATCAAAAATATTATTGCAATCACGTTTTTTCGTGTATTTCTCATTTTTCATGTAGCAGGTGTAACACCATCTTCCCACATCTACCCAAGTACTGGCCAACCAAGGTAAACATGTTATGAGAGGCTACTATAATGATATTCAACCTCCTACGTGACCTTAAGGAAGTGAAATCAACAGAAACACAACATAAAAACCTTCTACGTCATCAATGACACCCTAAGGAATTAAGCCAACCATTCAGACCTCTTACCCCTGGGTTAAACTGACCTTTTGAACTCTTTGAGCCATGGACACAAGAACAGGCTTACAAGCCAGTGTCCAGGAGGCTATACCCATAGGCATAACATGGCATTCTAGTTCCCAAGGCCCCAATTACTCAATTTTGTGCGAACATCCCTAGGATTTTAGCCACCTTTTCAAGCCCAGAACCTAGTGTTGTGCCCAGAACTTCATGAAAATTTGAGAGAAGATAAATAAAAATAGGACAATGATACAAAAGCAATCACATCATCAAGAAATCATCTACACCTCTCCTATCCATTACAACAATTTTTTCAAGAATGTCACAAACATTAAATCTACAGGTATAAACAACAAAACTGAGCATAGGGGTCTCACACTTATTTGAGAATCCCTAAGAAGAACTAATCCCTTACATAATTAGTTGTAATAAAATATATTTGACTATATATACGTTGTGCATTCATTTACAAGTAAGAAAATAGGGAGAGCCCTACATCATCACCAATAAAAATACATGCTTATAACGATCATACTAACAACAGTAATACATTAGATACAATAGAAATAGAATCCACATAATAACTAGTACAATTATACATAAAATACCAAATGAATGAGATTCTCATTAATGAATTTAAAAACCAACTAGAGATGGCACTTCACGTTCCACCCAACCATAGATTAGTTGAGCCAAATATCTCTTCAGCCAATCACCCTCGTGCCATATTCCAAGCATGAATGTGGAACTCAAACTGAAAGAACCAACCAGGGTATCCCGAGACTAAACCACCTCACCCTCATCAAATAGAGATTAGGATTTATTGTGATCTACACTTGATCACTAAGCCAACACAAGAATGGATATAACTGAATTCTCTCTACCTAAACCCTGAGGAATTTTTTTGTCTCCTTGTCTCTCGGGATTTAATTCAACCTATTTTCTGAATCAGGTGTCATTAGGCCCTAATCCGAGACATAATCTCCAAGATTTACCGTATATCCCAAACCCGAAATCCCTAGGGTTGAATGGAGAGAAAACCACCATACCAGTACTGCTCCTGAAGTTCTTTACCAACACATTTCTTCATGTTTCAATACATTTTGTTGTTTTTGCTAATTCTTGCACTCGGTTTCAATCATCACAACTACTCATTTCATGCTTCCTATACCAAGAAAATAATTTTCGTTAGATTAAAAATAAATTGAAATAACTTCAAATCATACATCATTGTTAGCCCATCAATAAGGTACACTGGCACTTCTCTTTACTTCCTATCACAACAAGTCAAACCAGATGTTTGATCAAATCATCATGTATAAACATATCACATCAGGTTAGCTCAAAACACAACCATCATAGGTCAAAATTGTGAATCACATGCAATCATCATAAACTATAATCATAAATCACATGTAACCATCATAAATCATAATCGTAGATCACATGCATAATATAACTGAAATAAAATATCAATACTTATGCTTTGTTGGTCTTTAATTTTTCCTTTACTATTTTGTACACACACTGGATCAGTTGCCACACTTGAGAAACACCCAATCCCTTCTCCTCAACCATGTGTACATACACATAGTGTACACTAACACCCAGATATGACATGCAACACCATACAATACATGCACCCACATCGACATACGATACATACACCTACACCTAGCGTATAGTAAAACACAACACATATGTGTACACTCGGATACAACACATATGCCTACACTCGGTGTACAATAAAACACAACACCTATACATATACAGAGTACAACACAACAAATACACATGTCACGATACCATGACTACACCATGCATAAACATAGTACCACATGCCCGTAACACAACATGTATGACGTGGACACAATACCACATGTATACCAATACCATATGCACAACATGTACAAAGTAACACCAGTAAAAAACACTACCTGCATATTGTGTACACAACATCACATGTATAGGACACCACCTGCACAACGTGTACACAACACCAAATGTACACTGCACCACTTGTACAATGCTACACAATACCACATGTACACAACACCACATGCATAACATGTACAAAACACCACATGTACATAATGCCACATACGTGACATGTACACAACATCACCTGCACATAACACAACATGTACAACATGTACACAACACCACATGTAAAATCATGCACACAACACCATATGTACATAGCACTACATATACAACATGTACATAGCACTACACATATGCAAGACCACATATCCGACATCTGCACAACACCATATGCACATAACACCGCGTATCCAACACGTGCACAGTACGATATGTACACATCATCGCATATCCAACATGTACAGAGCACCATCTATACCTAGCACTACATATGCAATATATATACAATTCCATATATACAACAGTAATACAAAATCAGATGTGCACAATACTACATATGTTACATGTACATATCACCATAGATACAATCACTGAATATACAACATGCACAACATATACACAGCAATAGTATTGCACACCCATAGACCACACACTGACCCCATAGGAAATATTTCTTCTAGTTTATTTCCACTATACATGTTTATCCTAGCATGCCACAAATGACACTCCATTCACTTTGGTGATGTACCCTTCAGCATTACCTTTCCATAAGATATACATAGGGATAGTAAGATCATATAATATCAATTCATGTCCACATGATACTGACCTCATAGATCTGTCAAGGTTACTCTTCCCATTTGATTCCTCATAAGACCGAGAACCTTTTCATGCCATTTTCCTGCATAAGAAATCATTCCTTCACAATAATGATCCTTGAAAACCTTATCATACACTTACATAGATACATAGATACATACATATATAATCATTATCATAAAAAAATCATGATCATTTCAAACAATTACATACATACACACATATATACATATAGACATTAGCATTGAAAAATCATGATTAATGATGATCCTATCAGAAAGAACATACATACATGTCTACATATATATAACCATCAACATAATCATGATCACAACATAATTTCTAGATATCATAAGGTATAGGTTAAGAGAACTTCCTTTATTTGTGAACACCATGCACATCATTGAGAACAATAATTCCTAACATATCAAAGGCATATGTCACCAAAAATCCATTTCCTTTACCTTTATGGTTACCTTTATCATGTCTGTACTGCCACTGTCCCTTTACCACAATGGACCCAACCATTCCAACTGATTTTCATAGTCTTACCTTCCGCCGCGATTACTCATGCACAAGGCTTCATTCGTGTCTTATAGTATATGTCAGGTTGCATTCATCTCTTCCAAAGATTCACCAACTTTCCTTGTTTCCCAAATAATTTCGAAACTCTCAAACAAAAGATAAGAACAAGAAATAACAAGATTAAATCCATGAAAACCAATAACAATATGACATCGCAAACAAAGTGGAAAGGCCTTGCACCAAACATAAACAAAACTGAAAATCAAGCTCAAACAAATAACAAAAGACCAAATGCACAAGACTCTCAATAAACACCATGACCCAATCCCCATGGTTCCTAATGCTTCCAAAGGAAAGCTCAACCCGAGCATTGTTCAACATTTCATGGCAGTCTCTTGCCATGTAATCCCCTGCATCAGAATTCCATAAACACATAACTGCTAGTGCATAAATAACATAACAACATGTTAGTTACCTTACCTTATTTTTCCAAGAACATTTCCTTGTAACTGAACACATACACCTCTTAAGGAAATCCAATTCCTTAATGAATCCATCCATAGACGAAAACTAATTTTTATACCTGTCAAATAAATGTTCACGAATATAAAATATATAGTCATAATTTCAGAAAAAATCAAGGTTAAGAAGACTTCTTGAATGCAAAGTACACGCTCGTTTGGAATTATGGTTTCCAAACATATCCAAAGGAATTCTTCCTATAATCATTTCTTTTACCATTTGCCTTGCTACATTTGAGTCTTACTATATGTATCACATCACCCAACTATTAGTTATATAAACAATTCAATGGTCACTCTGTCATGCTAATACCAAGCATGTTTCCCTACAACTGTTCACACATGTCAATCACATCTTACAAATATCAATACATCATATATATAAACTAAAATAATCTTCTAACAAGACTAACAATCATGTCATAATCAACTAGTAATCAAAATCACAATACTACAACTATCACCTACTTATACTCAAGTATACATCAACTATCTCAACACATATTGCATTAGCACAAACATCTTAAAACAAGATCATTCCTTCATGTCATTTTAATGGATAAAACCCCATATCATACAACTAATAAAACATTTAAACAACAGATATACGAAATAATAAACCCCAAACACTCAAACACCAATTAGATGATGTAATCAACATTCAAGCACCAAATATATGACATAAGCAACTCATACCTTACTATATCTTAAGGGAGGCTATCTTGTCTACACAACCAATCGAGATTAGCATGATATAAATTCACAACATATCAACTCAAATATAAATAATATCATGATATCCATAACAGTAACTAACTAACATGTTCACATCATAATCTCATAAACATTTGTCGTTCATGCATAACAACCACATGTGTACGATTAGTCTAGATCAATACAACACAATGTCACAAATAAGTCGGCTCATACCTAAATTTCATCACACTAACCATCTGCTTAGGCCAATCCAATTTAGCATGATACATATAACATCAATATCTCAATGCAATAACCCTAATCATCAAGTTAACTAACATATAACAACAATAAGTTAACATATAACATTCTCCTCAATAATATATAGCATAATCATTGAGATAGCTGTAATTTAACAAATAACATGCTCATCAACAACATATAACATAGTCATCAAGTTAATACCACGCTTGACTAACCAACACATGTACATATGATCACACTAATTAACTAACATCTATTGTACATGTAACCACAACAACAATAAACTAAAAAACATGTAAATAACCCTAATGATTATAACAATCCATTAACTAACAGATCTTCATGCTAATCATGCAATACTTGTATGATGATATGATCTTACCCCAAAATCTAGTGCCACAACTTCACTTTAATGATATGCATCTCATGCTCTATCTTAGCCAACACATTAGCTTCATAACTTACCAATATCATCATGATGACCTAACTGCATACAATGACCTTATGAACAACAATCTCAATCAAACCAATGAAAACATGACAATATGCACACATGTTACTTCTATATTCAATCACGAATGACCAATGCATGTTCAACATATGACATCACACAAGAAAGCATACATGAATAACACTAAAGCCATTAGAGACCTTTTGAGGTCTAAAACAGGCCTCCTAAGAAAAATTTACAACCAAAACAAACTTTATAAAAACCAATAGGATTCAAGATGATGATGTCAACCATGGGGGATGATTCACCATTTTTGGGGTCAAAAAGTAAAAAGATTAAAAAATAATAAAATAATAAAACTGCTTTTTCAAACTGTATTTTCAACTTATCTCCCTAATTTTTTACTCAAATTTCGAGTGGGAGTACTCGTTGGATGAAAAATTTAATTCCTCATCCAAAGAGTACCCATTTTGCATACTTTCGATGGACCCTACTATGTTTTTTCATGTATTTATTATTTTTTCTTGTAACAGGGTTAATCAAAAGTATGTAACATGGCTACTCGGATGAGGAATCAAATTCTGCATCCAACAACTATTCTTACTCCAAATTTGAGTAAACCCATAGGGAGATTAGTTGATAACACGAGTTGAAAACGTAGTTTTTTCTTTTATCCCTCTAAAATTTGATGATGTAATCTAATCCTATTTACTTATTTCCACTATTATTATATAATTTCATTAGGAGGCCCATTTTAGATGTCAAAATTCCCCTAATGACGACCAATTTGTAACCCTAGCATAAGCAATCAATGCATGTACAATATGTAATAATATGTAACCACAATACAAAAGCATGAGCAACATATAACCATTCATACACTCATGACAACATGTTGAAAACAACACCATCAACACTTCCATGGCGACACCACTTCCACCATGGTCAACACAAAATAGATGCAACAAGCACATATAAACCAAAAACATACTAAACAGATATGAAACCAACATTAATGAATTATCAACACACTGTCCATCGAGTCTGAGGGTTGAAACATGATCTAATACCACTCTGTGGCACCCTCTTCCCACATCTACCCAAGTAACCAGCCAATTGGGGTAAACATATGATGAGAGGATACTATAATGAGATTCAACCTCCTAGGTGACCTTAAGAAAGTGGAATTGATGGAAACTTGACATAGAGACCTTATACATCATCAATGACACCCCTAGAAGCTAACCCAACCATTTAGGCCTCTTACCCCTGGGTCACACTAAACGTTTCACCTCTTTGAGCCATAGTAGTAGGCACAAGTTTGCAAGCCAGTGTCCAAGAGGCTACACTTGCAGGCATAACACTGCAAGTCAGCATCGAGGGCCCCAATTACTCAATTCTGTGCCATCTTCCCCAAGATTTGAGCCACCTTTTCAGTCCCAGAACCAAATGCTTTTCCCATAACTTCATGAAAAGTTCAGAGATGATAAATAACAATAGGAGAATGATACATAAGAAATCACATAATTAAGAACTCATCTAGATCCATCCTAGCCATGACATGCATTTTGTCAAACATGTTACAAACATGAAAGCTACAGGAATAAACAACATAACTGAGCATAGAGGTCTCATACTTATCTGAGAATTTCTAAGAAGCATTGTTCCCTTACATCATTAGGTGCAATACACTCTATTTGACAATAGATACATTATGCATTCATTTACATGTAAAAACATGGGGAGATTCATACATCATCACTCATCAAATACATGCTTATAACCAACAGAACAACAAAAATAGAATCCACATAATAACCAGTAAAAGTATACATAAAATACCAAGGGAACGAGCTTCTCATTAATGAGTGTAAAAATCAAACCGGAGATGGGACTTCAATGTTCCGCCCAACCATAGATTGGCTGAGGAAAATTTGTCTTCATCCAATCACCCCCATGCCATATTTTGAGCATGAATGTGGGACTCAAATTGAAATAAACAACTAGAGCATCCCGAGGCTAAAAAACCTCACCCTCATCAAATAGAAATTAGGTTTTACCATGATCTACACCCAATCACTAGGCAAACACAAGCATGGATATCACTGGATTGTCTTTGCCTAGAACATGAGGAATTTTCATGTCTCCTAGTCTCTCGGGATTTACCCCAACCCACAGTTTGAATCAGGTGTCACTAGGACATAAAATAATACATACTCTCTAGGATTTACTGTATATCCCAAACCCGATATTCCGAGGCCTGAATGGAGAGAAAACCACCTCTTAGGCTTTACCGCAATCCAAACCTACATCACTAGGCCCTAAACTAAGGTAACACATGAGCCTATTCTATATCATATCATTTGGAGATCCACCTCACTCAAATTATAATCCATATGATAATCCAACTAAACAAAAATATGAGAACTCCACAATACCATGGCTATCCAGAAATGGCAAGGCTAGGATTAAAACACTGCCACACCTAGAAAAACCATGCTAAGAGAGAAAAGAACCACATGCAATACCATGCATGCCATATCTAGCAAGGAAATCATACATGCAAATAAATACCTATAAATAATCTTGTTTTAGCTACTTAATTTCTGCTCCTCCTTGCTTGCTTCCTCCTTCTTCCTTCTTTCTTGCCTTTCTTGCTCCAATGCAAAAGTTCTCCAAGAAACTATAAGTGTCCAAGTGTGTGTGTGTGTGTGTGTGTGTGTGTGTGTGAGAGAGAGAGAGAGAGAGCTTAAAAAATGCACTGACAAAAATATTTTTAGCAAAATGTTGAGCCAAAATATTGCCAACTAATCCTCAAAAACCTTTTTATCAATGATGCCTCTATTTTCTTCAATTTCCGTTATTTTCATTCATTTTCCTCCTCACATGAAACCTGTGACCTTTCACCTCCCTTTTCTCCTATTTTCCATTATTTTCATAAATAAAAGCCCAATTAATGCCTCATTCCTTTGCAAAGTCTTTTTCATTTCCTTTGATTTTTGCTTTGCCATTTTCCTTTAGCCATAATAATCGAAATGAACATGCACTAGGATGTTTTTCCCAACATTCATCTTGGAATACGAGTGCAATCAACTATGGTTATTGTGTTGCCTTTAATAAATTTTATTACATGGATTTTTCACAAGGGTTGTTACAACAGGAAATATCAAAGGTATACAACATCAATACTCCTTGGATGAGGAATTAAATTTTGCATCCATCGAGTACTTCCACTTGAAATTTGAGTAAAAACTTAGGGATATAAGTTGAAAATATGAGTTGAAAAATAGTTTTATTATTTTATTAATTTCTAATATTTTTAGTTTTATACTCCAAAAATGGTTAATCATCCTCCATGGTTAACATCATCCTCTTGAATCTTATTGGTTATTATAAAGTTTATTTTTGTTGTACATTTTTATTAGGAGGCCCATTTTAGGTCTCAAAATTCCCCTAATGAGAAGCATTGCGATTCTGAGCTGGTTTTTGTTTAGAAAAAATAGTCAATTTAGTTTAATCAGATTTGTAAATACATTTCATGAAAATATTTGCATAAAAATGTGAACATTCAACATGCACTTCATAAAAACTTCATTAAAACTTGGGAAGAAATTGTGCACAACAAAATAGAACTAGTGTGGGATATAATAAGGATGTTTCTTTTCACGTTCCTGATTTTTCAAAGCTTGTATAGTTTCATAGTGCTTAATTTTTGGGTGATGTTGTTCCAGAACCACAACAAATTATAAGATGCCAATATTGTGACATAGTTGTTCATGTGAAAGATCATTGTTATGATATTCATCCTTGTGAACATGGTGGAAAGAATCATCATCATTCAAACACATGTTTCAAGCATAATACTACTACAAGATAGAAAATTATCTTTGGATGGATTGCTTCTTGGGATTGGTAACCAAAGTTTACTACTACAACCTAGTGTCTGAGTTTGTAGTAAGATTCAAGTTGCAGTTAGATCAAATATGAATTTGTGTTCTATGATATTTTATACTCTATGAGAATGATTGCATGTGTTTCGCATGATGAGTTTTGGTAGGCATGTTTCATCCTTAAAACACCCCGTGTAGAGTTACTTCACTATCCGCTACATCAGTTTATGGTGAAGGATAAATTCCACTAGAAGAATATGCAAGATTAATAAATGTTTGGGGAATTGATTTGATCCAATTTTTGTTGTTCAGGAACTACCATGATAGTTCTAGAGTTGGTGGTCATATTTGAACCATCATTGGTTGAGACCTCAAGTTCTCCCATATTTTGGTTTGTGATCATCCTTGAAAACCATTTCTAATAGACATACAACTCTTGGTTGTGATGCATTATTTTTCATTTTTAGCTCTCATTCCTAGAATTTGATATAAATCCTTTCGGATTAAGGGGTGAATGTTAATCACCTAATCCTCAAGTTATGATTTTGGTTTTGGTGTGTTATGATAATTAGTTATTACAGTTCAAGAAGCCTAAGAAACTAAATCAACGATTTACCTATTATATTTATGTGTAAACTATGTACATCATTTCGATTAATCATTAATATAGAGTTGAATTCATTTTCGAACTTTTGATTCCAACGATGGGTTGTTCCAAACAATTCCACTATAAACTTTCTGTGTGTACATATACCTCTTCTGCACCCAAAAAGTGAATTGGGGGTATTTAAACACCATAACTCCTTCCTCATAATACTTCATTTACATGGATAGATCTCCTCACACATAACCCTTCAGTTACACGACCATAAATATTTGTGCTCTCCCCCGGGATTAATATAAATTTATTAAATATATAAGAAATTATAAAATAAAATAAAAATCGTAAATCAAATTATATTATCTTTGAAAATAAAATTAAATCAATGTTTAGAGAATCACACTAGACACAACCATACATATTCTTCCATCTTGGCTTTAGATTCTAGGATTTTTAATTGGTTTATCCTTCTTTCCTTTTCTCTTCCAGACATTTATCCATCTCGAGGGGTTATCTTGAGCAAATGAAAATAAGACAAAAATGATAATTCCTTGAGTCACTTCTATTTATGAATGCTCTGTTATATTGCATGTTTCCTTTTCACTATTTGAGTGATTAGATTCGTGGGTACATTTGTGCCATCTCATTGAAGTTTCCAAAACTATCACTAATTCTCCTTCCATATTGGATGAAGGAGGAGATTTTCCCACTTAGGATCGAGGTGGTTCTCTGTGAGGTTGAGTTGATGTTGATTTGTATGTAGGAGGCTTCTATTTTTATGATTTTTCTTGCTCATGAGCCACGACAATCTTGGAACCTTTGGTTCCTTTTGGATCTTGCCATCCATGATTATTGTTCTTATAATCCAACTACGAATAGGGGTATGAATTATGAACATGACCAAGATCCTAACAAGTCCTGCATCGAAAATTTATGTTTTCATAATCCACCAGTTGAAAATAAACCCTATCTCTCTAATTGAGAAAGATTTTATCTGGAAAGCCTTCAAAGAGATCCCTTAAACACAAAAGTGAATAAATGTGTTGATTCCTTTTGTAATCCTTTTATTTTCAACTTTAATGAATTGACCTAGTAAATTTCCCACATCTTCAAGGATATCAAAATTTTTTAGATGGATATGAAAATTGGGGAGATGTACCCTGACTAGGATTTCCAAAGCTCACATAGAGAGAACATTAAAATCTGGAAACCATGGTCGAAAAAAGAGGCCAGACCAACCCAAAAACATGTGTCCCTAATAAAAAACCTTCTACTATTATTATGATTTAAAGATTTACAAAATAAAAAATTCTTTTGAGAACAAATGTAACCGAACATTTAACAACCAATTCTAGTGAATCTGTTGTTGAAGAGAAAATGGTGTGGGCAAAAAAAAATTGAATCAACAAATAATTGCTTTTCATTCATAATCAGTAGTCAAGAATCTGCAACCAATGTTTTTCACTTCAACAGAAGGAGATTCCACTACATGTTCCTCCGCGAACACTAGTCTAAAGAGTTCTTTAGTGTTTAATGGTGAAAGTACCAATTTTAGGACTTCCTTAAAGGATTTGGATTGGAATAAGGAGTATGCACCCCATCCATTATATCTAACTCTTTCTCTTGTTATAATGTGGATCGAGGTATCCTTTACTATACCATACTCATTGAGAGTTTTCTGACTGTGAAGTTGTTCATCCCTATGTCGAGTCGAATACAACCACATGAGATTGTTACCCTATCCTGAATCTTTGTTGCAGGCATAGAGACAATATTTGTGGCTTTGACTCACAAATAAAGAGAAACCCTAACCTTTTTTTCACAAATATCATACTATTCTATATATATGGGGTAAAAACCTCATCCAGTGAGCAGAAATAACATCACATAAAACATAATTAAAATACAGACACATCTTAACCTCGTGAATGACCACGATCATATTTAGAACATTCATATTTGGTATTATGTATACTTACTGCCACTATTATGAAACCAACTCCAAAACTAGAAGAAAAGAGAGATCAACACCTTAGAAATAAGCCACTTCTAGGGGGAAACCTCCTTTAAATTACATAAATGAACAATTCTTGGATGATACAAATGAAAAAACCTCCTTCTATATATAGGAGTCCATGGGGTCACAATATAATCCTCAATGACCTAACAATAATAATGTAAAGTCACAATAATAACAATATTGGGGTTACATGGGTACAACGATAACAATAAGGGGGCTACACTAACAACAGTAAGGGATTACACTAGTAATATAGGGACCTAACATGCCCCTCTCTTTCAAAAAAGGTGTTGTCCTCAATGCTTGAGTAGCTCAGGGTGCTTCTATATAAAATTCTCATCCTCCCAGGTAGAATCTTCAGCGGGTAAGTTCTTCCGCTTAATGAGATACTCTGAAATTGATCGATTTCGTAGTTGTTGAGTTCTTGTTTCCATGACTGCTTCAGGTTCCAATTCTATTTTTCCTTCCTCATCAAGTTCTGGAAATATTGTTTCAACTAGAATTTTTTCACCTATAACCTTATTGAAGCATGATACATGGAAAACTGGATGTACTCGCGAAGAAGTAGAAAGCTCCAATTTGTATGCTATAGTACCAATATTTTGTAACACCTTGTAAGGACCATAGTACTTTAGCAATAATTTATTATCCTTCTTAGCTTGCTTGAGGGACATTTGTTTGTATGGTTGTAGCTGTAAAAATACCCAGTCTCCTACATCAAAGCTTCTTTCGCTGCAATGTTGATCCGCCTGTTGTTTCATTCAATTTTGTGCCAAATTTAGCTTATCCTTTAAGAGTTGGATAACTTCTTGTTGATGCTCAAAGTGATATTCCACTACTTGAATATTAGCATTTTCTCTTAAATATGATGTGATGGACAGTGGATGATATCCATAAAGTGGCATAAATGGGGTCATTTTTGCTGCATTATGGAAGGAAGTGTTATACCACCATTCAGCGAGAGGTAAACACTTGACCCATTGTGTATTTTTATCAGATACAAAACAACGAAGATATCTTTACAAAAATTTATTCACTACCTCAGTTTGACCATGAAATTGAGGATGATAAGATGAGCTATGAGCTAGTTGAGTACCCAAACAAGAAAATAATTCCATCAAAAAATTTCCAGTAAAAATAGGATCCTTGTCGCTTACAATAATCTTTGGGTTTCCATGTAGCTTTTGAATTGTTTCCATAAATGTAGTAGAAATTGTACTTGCTTTAAATGCATGAGATAATGCACAAAAGTGTGCATACTTGGTATGTCTATCAACTACCACCATGATGAAACTATTTCCGTCAGAATTAGGTAAAAACCTATGATAAAATCCATTGAAATCTCCTTCGAACATTGACTTGGAATGGATAAAGGATGTAGAAGACCCAGGGTCTTAATTGTCTCGACTTTATTTTGCTGGCAAACCAAACATTCCGCCACAAGCTTTTGAATATCATATTTAAGGCCATCCCAAAAAAAAAATTCACCCTGCATTAAGTTTTTAAAAATCCAGAGTTCCCTCCTAAAGGAGAAGTGTGAAATTCCAAAAGAATATTTTGTTTTAGTTCTGAATTCTTACAAAGATATAAGTGATCTTTATACCATAAGGAATCATTTTTCCAACTAAATGTATTAGATGTACTAGGATATTGCTGCAAATTTTGAATGAGTGTCCACACTTCTTCATCCTTCTTCCAATCATCCCTTTCTTTGGTTATCCAATCTGGTTATATAATAGAAATGGCACAAAGAAATGCTTCCACCTCTTCATTCATTCTTGAGAGTGCATCTGCAACAACATTTAGCTTCCCTTTTTTGTAGATGATTTCAATGTCATAACCCAACATCTTTGTGACCCATTTTTGCTGCTCTTTTGAAGATAGTCTTGGTTCCAAAAAGTGTTTAAGACTATCATGATGAAATTTTACTTTGAAGTGTCTTCCCATTAGGTAAGGTCACCATTTCTTTAGTGCATGTTGTATTTCTAACATTTCCTTCTCATAAATAGCTTTCTATAAATACTTTCCTTTGATTGGGCAACTTTCAAAAGCAATGGGTCTTCCTTTTTGCATTAAAACAACACCAATTCCATTTCATGAGGCATCACATTCCATAATAAAGGTTTTTGTGAAGTCTGGAGTAGCTAAGACCGGTGCTAGGCACATTGTCTCTTTAAGATTCTCAAAGGCCTTAGTTGCTTCATGAGTCCATGAAAATGCATCTTTCTTCAATAATGTTGTTAGAGGTGTTGTTATTCTCTCATAATTCTTAAACAACTTACGATAATACCCTGTTAACCTGAGAAATCCTCGCAATTGTTGTATGGTTATGGGGACTTTCCATTCCTTAATGGATTTAATTTTGTTAGGGTCTACCTTAACACCCTTGTGAGATATAATATGACCCAGATATTCCACCTCTTGTACTCCAAAGAAACATTTGGATGTTTTTAAATATAATTGTTTCTCCTCCAATAGTTGGAGCACCCTGTCAACATGTTGAACATGATCCTTCCAAGATTTGTTGTAGATTAGTATATCATCAAAAAATACTGGCACAAATTTTCTAAGGAAGGGTTTCAAAATGGAATTCATCAACCCTTGAAATGTAGAAGGTGCATTGGTAAGGCCAAAAGGCATAAACAAAAAGTCATAATGACCCTCATGAGTTCGAAATGTTGTTTTCAGAATATCTTCAGTCTTCATTCTAATTTGATGATATCCAAAACGAAGATCTAACTTGGTAAAATAAATTGCTCCATGTAATTCATCCAATAATTCATCAATCACAGGAATGGGAAATTTATATTTAATAGTGAGCTTATTGAGCTCCATATAATCCAGAAGAATGCACCATGATCCATCCTTCTTGTGCACCAATACTACTGGAGCAAAGAAATAACTTTGACTAAGTTGAATTATACCAGCCTCTAACATTTCTCCAATCATACATTCAATTTCACTCTTTTGGAAATAAGGATATCTAAAAGGCTCGATGTTCGGAGGAACACTTCCGGGAATCAAAAGAATAACATGATCATGATCACGAATAGGTGGGAGTCCTTTGGGAGTTTCAAACACCTTGGAATGATTGTCCAATACTTTTTATAGATCAGGAGAAATATATGATTTTGATGTTGGAACTTCTAGTGAGCATAATTGTGCAATTACACCTTGTTGTTCTTTCTTCAGAATCTTTGTCATGATATTAGAGCTTATTATATTTCCTAGCTTCCCTGTGATACCCTGTAATTCAACTTCCTTTCCTTCCAAAAAAAATTTCAAGAAAAGTTCTTGAAAATCAAAAGCTATCATCCCCAAAGATTGTAACCATTGTACTCCTAGTACAACATCAACACCTCCCATTGGAATATTTGATACATATTCTCCCATGGTTAGCTTCATATATGGAATTTTCTAGAGAAATTTATAGTTCCTCCATTGGCAACCATCACTTGACATTCTGGTGTTGGGTATAGGAAATGATTCAATTCCTTGGCTACCTTACAATGAATAAAATTATGGGTACTACCCAAATCAATCAACACTATTACCTTTTTCTTCTTGATATATCCTTCTATCTTGAAAGTTTTTAGGAGTGGTAATTCCTGCCAATGCATTACATGATATGGTCAGACTTATTTCTTCTTCTTCTAGGGTTGATTCCTGGTGTATATCCTCTGCTTTTGACGTTTCTTGTCCATTTTCTTCCTCCTCTTCACAATATATGTAAAATAATTTCTTCTCCGCACACTTATGATCTTCAGTGTATTTTCTACCACAAATGTAGCAAATCCCTTTTGCTCTTTTCTCTACCTTGTAGGTTCTGAAAGTCTAGGAGTAGCAACACTTCCATCTTTATAGATGTGAGTGGTAGGCTTCCTTTTCGTTATAATTTTACATTCAAATTTTCTTGTCAACCTGAATTCATTCTCCAATGAACCAAGTTCCCAAACACGAACCTCATGTTGGATGTTATCCTTTAACGTCCCTATTAAGACATCAATCCTGTGTTCCTCTCGAATATTAGTTACCCTTATATTAAATTTTTGGAATTCCTCAATGTGCTTCACCACTGAACCCTTCTGTTTGATATTATAATTTGGCTAAAAAAGGCATTGCTCTTTGAATCCTCATAATGTGCTATCATTTCCTCCCTAAAAATTGACCAAGTGATACTTTTTTTACGAGAGCAAAGCCATTGATACCATACAAATGTCTTTTGTTCTAAATATAAAGTTACAATGTGTACCTTTTGTGTGTTTTACACATTATTGATATCAAAATATTGCTCCATATGTAGTATCCATGTTATGC
This sequence comes from Pinus albicaulis, assembly GCA_034641835.2. NCBI lineage: Eukaryota > Viridiplantae > Streptophyta > Pinopsida > Pinales > Pinaceae > Pinus > Pinus albicaulis. The sequence continues at coordinate 1,570,647,939 of CM076578.1, read as the reverse complement.
GATCCTTGTCATCAAATTTCCTCATATCGATCTTTGGAATATGGTGGGTCTTCAATCCAACATTAAATTTTATCAAATCATGATTAACATTTATTTTGTTCTCATCATGAGTTTCCTCTACTATATTTCCACCATTAGGAATAATTTCTTGTATCAACTTTGTCATCAAACTTTCCATGTCTACTTTTAGATCATTCTTCATGTCTTCCATGTTGTCTTTCATTTTTTCATCAATCTTAGCTTCCATGTCATCCATCTTAGCTTGCATGCCTGCTTCCGTGTAATCCATCTTAGCTTCCATAAAAACCTTTAAACCATCCATCTTAGCTACCACAACTTTCTTCAAACCATCCAAATTAGCTTCCACGCCTTTCTTCAAAACTTCTATTTCATTTTTTGTTTCTCTTTGCGAGAGCGAAATTTGGTGCACTTGCTCTTGTAATTTTGATATGTCATGTTGCGCTTCTTCTACTTCATGACTCATAGTAGAGCCTTCTAAATGCTTAATCAATGTTGAATTATTTTTAGGTGACATTTTAGAACCAAATACTAATATCTATTCTTCAATATTCCCTTGGAATCACTTCAAATTGATTTTTCAAATAAGACTTATGTAATTTGAAAACAAAATACACACTTTTTTCTTGCTTTTGAGGAGCTCGATATTGAAACTAAATTATCTCTAGGATTTAGGATCTTCAATATCTGATATTCGGTCCTGTAGTAGCCCTCTGAATCTTATTTCCAATTCCATAGGTCTGACCTGTTTTGGATGCTTCAATGAAAATTTATTCCCAATCTCCCACAATGACCTAATTATGGACTAGTTCAGTAGAGCAAACTTGTACATCATGCCATGTGTCATTTTTCCTCCCTAGGCTCTAAAATTGATACACAGGAAGCTACAGTCTGTGTACTTTCGGTCAATTTTTACATAATCCAAATCTGATGCTCAGAGAGAGAGTTATGTCATTTTTCCCACAGTCACCTCTTTGAGATGAAATTCATGAGCCTAAAAAAACCCTAACTTCCATAGATCATATCTCTGAAAATATTACGAACCAAGATCTGAAATTTTTACATCAAGTTACTCAGGATTTCAGATTCGCGTGATAAAAATTTCAGCTTCTAAACCTTTCTATAAACAAATTTATAGCGAAAAATCCATGATGACCTGTTTGGAGCAACGAAACCCTAGAATCCAAAGCTCTGATACCAAATGTTATGAAACCGGCTCCAAAAATAGAAGAAAAGAGAGATCAACGCCTTAGAAATATTCCACTTCACAGGGGAAACCTCTTTTACATTAAATAAATGAAAAATTCTTGGATGATACAAATGACAAAACCTCCTTCTATATATAGGAGTCCATGGGGTCACAATATAATCCTAGCCGACCTAACAATAATAATGTAAAGGCACAATAATAACAATATTGGAGTTATAGGGGTACAACAATAACAATAAGGGGGGCTACACTAACAACGATAAGGGAATACACTAGTAATATAGGGATCTAACATTCACCTTTTTTCGGGTTTCAATTCTAGAATTACAAAGCTCCCCATTATCAAAAAATATATTAAAATTAAATTATTTTAAAATTTTAATATTATATTTATTTTATTCTATTAAAATAAAATAAATAAAATAAAAATTATAATTTTATATTAATATATATTTGTAATTATTAATATAATAATTTATATATCATTTTAAGAAAAATAAACCAATCATACATCCATCCATTGAATATTAACATACAATTGAACCGAATCAAATAAAATATATCTAAGTAACACAAACAAAAGAACAAATCAAGGGATCCTCATGTATAAATGATATGTCTATAATATATATGTTTCCCATATTTACATAATCACTCACTTGTACGGAAAGATTTCTATATACTACTTCATCTTTATATAATGAAAAGATTGTTTTGTTTTATTTTGATTTTTAAATTTTGTGAACCTATACATTGGGAACTAAACTATCACCTATTATGGTTATTTTCCAACGTACTCTCCTTACATATGCAAGGTTTTGGAAGTGAAAACTCTCCAAAAAAATCTACAATATCTTGTAAAATTTACAAACAGAAAATGAAAAAATGGAGTACAGAAATCTTGATATTGTAAAATTTACAAAACCAAAAAGAAAAAATAGAGTACACAAATACTTTTGACTCTGTTTAAATATTTCCCTCATCTTGAAGGGGCACATTCAGGTCAAAATTTGTCTTCCTTGCATAATTTCCTGTGCTATGAATAGTGAGGGAGTGAAGTTTTATCGTGCTAAGGAGAGCTTGGAATTCATCCACTTGGTGGCATATACTATATATCTCATCATGTGTTTCTCTGTGTTTGTGATTTTTTTCCCATCATTGTCTCCAATGAAATTGTGATTGTTGTGGCTAATTATTTTGATTTCAAAATCAAGATAACAACATCTTCTCCTATTCTATCTAATGAAGTTTCTATGGGTTCCATTTGAAATATGTGGGTAGTGACAAAAAGTAATTAATTATTGTTTAAACACCCCTCACAGTGGTAAAGGCTTCCTCAATTTCACTAGCAAAACCTCCACCTAGAGCATACAACATCGTGAGGGAACAAACAACTAAAAATAACTTCTTTACTATAAATAATGCATTAATCTTCCTCTCCTTAATAAGCTATGGAAAGAATACTATGTAATATATATATATATTCACAATTGAAGGAGGATACACTTGGAGATATTCAATTGGAATTGTCATAGTTTCCCTAAAATTAAATTTTGATTTGAACATTATAATTATGAGATAGGTCTCGATCAATTTGGCCTTACACAATTCAATTTTATAATGCAAAGGATTTTGACAATTACTATATTCTAATAGATCAATATGAGCCCATTATGTGTCACCTTTACAAACTACAATTTCTCCCTCCCACCACAAGAGACCATCCAGGATCAAGTTCCCACAAGCGATAATTTCCCTAATGATTTTCTACCATGTGCTACTCCAAATGCTTCAAAGAATAATTAAATAATAATGGATCACTCCCAAATTGAAATAAATGTATTTGATACTACATCAATCACCCATCAATACATACATGAATGGAATATGCTTCATATGAGGCGAATTACTAATTTATTAGAAATATGATTCTTCTCAAAGCTTAGCCTACCATTGTAGATGGTACCCAAGCTCCCTCATCACATTCCTTATAGATCAATAGAATCAATATCCTACCTATTAACACCCCTTTCACCTTTTCATACAACCTTTTAACTCTTCCCACCACTGTGTACTCATGATGGATTACGATCCTCCTTATATGATTAAGGACTGCATGCATACTTTGGCGATGAAAGGCCACATATAAAATGGACCTCTACTGTTGCCTTTTAATAATTAAAATGGTATATCTATTCATTGATATTATGGGATGGGGTTTAAACTATAATTCCCAATATTAACTAGGACACCCATCGACAACTTCAATCCCTCATTGACTAACTTATCTGCTTCATTATTGTTCCTTCTTAGGATGTGGTAGAAAAAAATCCAAGGACAATGATTGAATTATGACCTTTGTTCCTTCAATTATGTCCCTTGGTTGTCTTTTGGAAATGTTTGTTTCAAATGTTTTGAATGATCATCTGCAAATATTCAATTATCACTATATTATTAATCCTATTCGTTTTAGCTAGCAATATGCCTTGAAGCATACCATATGCCTTTGAATGATTATTGACCACGTGTCCCAAGCCGCATGAATATTCTATTACCTTTTTTTTACACCATGGCTAGTAATGACCCCTCGTACTCCTACCACTCATAGATTGTGCTTGGATACACCATCAAAGTCTAGGATAAAGGAGGATTGGGCAATCCTCCATTTACCATATTCCTCATTTCCATCCCTAACCTCCATGGTTCCTAAGAGAGGTTTACTTGGAAATTTACATCCACATTATTGGTAGGTTTTGGTAATATTTTTTATATACATTCTTGTTCCATAAGATTAAGGCCTTCACACCTATGGGAAATAGATTAGGGCCCCCGAAATTTCTCATAGATGGGGAAAAATTAAAGGCCATTGATTTAGGATGGGTTTGCATTTATTGGATATACAATTGTTCCTTGCTATCTAACTCTTCCAACATAGAAAATTTGGAAATTTTTCCTAGAGGAATTTAAATTATCCTTTCCCTATGAATCTATAGACTTGATAATCTCTCTACCAAGATGATAATAAGTAGGAAATGTTATCTATCCATGAAATCATATAAAATATAAGAGACATTGAATTTATACATATTTACTGAGTAAAACAGAAGATGCTAAAAATATGGGGATAAACTCTTCCTAAACTTGGCAAAGTGAACAATGAGAAGACCCAATAATGCCTCATTTTCTTAAGAATTTAGCAGTCAATATTTTATTGTAAATTAGCATCAAGTAAAATGATTTTATCTTTGGTCAAGGGTTAGGCTTCCATACTCCAAGCTAAGTCCTCACTTTTTGAGGGGGACTTAGCAGAAAAACAAAAATGGTTTATTCATATTTTACTTTATAAAAATAGTTTTTCTAGCCCCTTTTGTCATTAGCACCAACACTTTCCCCACTATTGCCATCCACATTGTAGCCAACATTACAACCAAATTCCATGCTTGTCATTTTGGTAGATGTCTGGGGTTGATAAAAAATAGAGGAGGAATGAATAGAAGACCTTGACAAGCTAGATCCCTAAGGTGGGTTAGGGGTATGGACCCTAACTCATTAAGTATGTGTAAAAAATCATGAAGAAACTAAAGGTGCAAACATCTCAATCTCTATGACTCTCACCTTGAGATAACTATTCTTTCACAACAAATTGCAACAAAGGTTGAAACTACAAGGCTAGAGGGATGAATATGTACATTAAGTGAACAAACAACACACACAAATTTTATGTGCATAGGTGGTGTAGAGTGGTTGATGTGAATTATTTTATGTTAACTTAACCAAGAAGCCTTCATCCTATAAAGAAAATTTGAGTCTAACCAAAAACATCAACTGCTCTTCATTCAAGTCTGAGAATATGTTTTAGATGGCCTTCATCACAAAAAAGGTGATGGGTAATCACACCCACTAAGGATGAGTAAATTTAAGGAAAAAAATGTACTTGGGATTAATTTGGTGGTGAAATCCTGAAAACCCATGAGAATCTATCTCAGGTGCAGTTGCTTCCCATAACAACCACATACAAGGTTGCTTTATTTAAAAATATTGTTCACTAGCCTAGATTTTCTAGTCAGGCCAAGATAATATCAACTTATGTGTGTTAACCATGAACCTTAATTCCATACCAAGAGTTGGAGCCTCAAGGGGAACAACCGGATCCAAAGTCTATGTCTTAACCCGTTCACATGTTTCTTCTCACTACTAGTTTTTGGCCACGAGATAGTGAAAAATTAATACTCCCTAAAAAGTCAACTACTATGTTTGAGTGTAAAACAACAAAAGGAATTTTTGTGGATGCTTGTCAACAAGGTTCTAACCTATCTATTTTTTATTTTGTTACCGAAATGAGATTAAGTATGTTGCTTAGATTAGGGATTATTTTATAGAATCTCAACTTGGGGTCATGAAAAAAGTGTTGATTAATGTGGTGTGATTGGTGTGCACATGTAGTGTCTTACAACTTAGAATGAAAATATCCTTTAAAAATAAATGAAAATCGACTATTAAGTAGTCATTTTTCAAATAACTAATAGCAATCAAAAGAAAGTTAAGTTACATGCACTACAGGAAAATTTGTTTCCATCTTATGAGGGGTTAAAGCAAGAAAATTTTGCCAATAACAAAGACTAAAATGTTGGAAAATATACCGAGAGCAAAGGAAAATCTTTTTCTATTTCCTTGTAGTTAACATTATTGAACAACAATTGAACCTAGTTTAAAGCCATAATCATTGAACTAAAATTTCAACGAATAAGAGAAAGATCCAAGGAATTGAAATGCGATAGCCAATACTACCTCATAAATGGAATTTATTGGTCCAAAACTCAATCAATGATGTTGAATAAGTGACAAGAAGTTCTAAAAGGAAAGTCTCTTCTAGTTTACAATAATAAACCATTCTACTAGTTCTTGTGATATGGTTTGGTGGATAAATACTAAAAAGTTAAAACCATAGGGTATTTATATTTATCTTAATATATGATACTACGAAGACTTTGTTTTATTGAAGACCTAATGTACCAGGAAGGAAAATCAATAGAATACACGTTGTCAAGTGAAAAAAAATTAAAATTAAATTTTTTGACGGTTTGACTTTTGTACGTTTTTAACCTGCTTTTTGCATTGGCATGCAAGTATTGAAAATTTGTTCCCAAGTTCAATCTCTGAACCTCTGAACCTCTGACCTATAAGCACAATATAATTGAAAGAACAAAACAAAATAATATAAAAAAATGTTAGTAGATGAGAGTAAAAGACAAAGAGAAAAAATATTTTACCTGCAGGCTACACCCCAAGACAAGGTGAAACCAGGATTTTATCGACAAGATTTTTGCACTTATCCTTGTCTTTACTTATCCTTGTTCCTTTGTTCACATGTGGTACATTTAATTATTATTTAATTTTTTAGATATATAATTTCCTTATATTTACATCTACATTTTTCAAGGAAAATTTTAAGGATGGAAATTTATTTTAAACTTTAGGAACTTTGGCGAATCTCACTAATACATATTATGCAATTTGTAAAATGTTTGGAAATATTTTCGTAAAAGTATTCAAATTTCTAATAATTTTATAGTCTCTATATAAAATTTTAACGATTTTTAAGGTAAATTAATTTTATAAATGCAATTTGTAAAATGTTTGGCAATGTTTTTGTAAAAACATTCAAATTTCTAGCAATTTTATACCTTCTATATAAAATTTTAGCGGTTTTTAAAGTAAACTAATTTTATATTATAAAATTTGAGCAAATATTTTTTTGGAAAAAACATAAAAAATTAGCCTACTTGCAAATATTAGCCACTAAAATTTTCCTTAGCCCTTTGACTAACCTTGTCAAAGATCCCCACACCTAACCATCATTAATCTATAGACTATTCTCAACTCTTTCCTTTTTACTCTTAATAGGCTTAGCCTGTTTCAAATATGCCAGAGTTTCAAATATGCGAGTATTATGTGGTGTGCAATAGCTCCAAAATAAATTACAAATATTTCAAAAGAACTTTATTCCTTCCTAGCCACATACCAGAGAATTCAAAAGTTGGAAGAAATTTAGAAGAATAAACCTTATATTTGTCCAATTGAACAAACAATCTTCCACGGAGTTTTCCAACCAGCAATCATTTAAAAATTTAAACTTAAGTAGAGAGCACATTATGCCAAATAGCTTTTACAAAAGAACAGAAAATAAACAAATAATCAATGGATTCATATATACCTGAGCCTTCACATCCTTTCTTAAATCCTCTCTTTTAAGAGAACAAAACATATATGTGGGCCTTCTCATTCTTTCTTTAAAAATTCCTTTCCATCATTAACTACAGAAAAATTCTGGTATTGAGAAAACCTTGGTCCTACCTAACTATCTTATACACCACTTGGATTCACACACACCAGATTTGGTTCACACCAGATTTTGTTAAATGATTGCATCCTACCCCTCTGAGAGATTCTGGACACGGATTTGTGGACACGGATTTCCTAAGTACGCGTGGAAATCGCCATGAGAAAGTGGCCAGGACGAAAATTAGAGAGTAGAGAACTGTCCCCTCACAGGAAAAGATTGTGAATCCGCGATATATCGTCTGTTGTGGAAAGCAGGAAGAGCACATGATCCATTATGCTGTCATAGACTTATCCCGGGATTGACTTCTGCCCTGTCCTTTCCCCTTATCTTGAATCATTGCAATGTGCAATTTTTTTCCGAGCGTAAGTAGTGTAGATGTTGCCATTTCAATCTTCTATTGGTAACTTAACCATTTTAGATTTATTTGAGTTTGAGTTATCAAATTTCTTTCATTCAATTTAATATATGTTATTTTATTCAATTTAATATATGTTTTATGAGGGTTTCAGCACCCGGAAACCCCTCATAATACTTAGATTAAAGGGATCTCTTTTTGAATGGTTCATGAGGCACAATAGTTGCTAAGGTTTTGCAAATCAGGTGGCAAGCTAAGTGGGCTTGATTGTGGGGAAAACTCCACAATTAAGCGTGCTAGAGTCAGAGGAGTTTCAGGATGGGTGACCTCTCGGGAAGTCCTGGTTACCGGGTGCAAGCCCCAGAAGTGATGATTGACTCTATGTGATTCATTTCACTAGTTTCAAGCCCACTCTTCACCCCTGTGAGCATCACCCAATGCAATGAGTGCTAAGTGAACTATTCAAAAATCACAAGAAATTAGTTAATTACGACTACCTCTCATGGAAATGGTCATACATGAATGACTAAATTAACGTAGTTAAATCCCAAAAATGATATTAATATATGTTTTTTTTTCAAAAAAATTGATTTTTCACTATGTTCGGTAAATCAACAATAAAATAAATCCAAAATAGTTTAATTATCAATTATAATTATTATTTTATTTTTATGTAATTTGAGGTTTTATTAATAATTACAATTATAATTTTATTTTTTATTTTGTTTTAAATTTTAGGAGTTAGATTAATTAAAAATGTTTAACAAAACATGACATTACAATATCTTTTCTATATTAATCTAGAGAACATCTTTCTCAACACATAATATTCTCACTGTTTTTTTTCCTTTTTTTGAAAAAATAAACATATTCAAAATGTTATTAAAAATATATATAATCCACCAGTCATAAGAGTTTTTAAAGATGTTAAATTCATTTTATAATTGAGAAAAAAAATCAATAACAAAAAAAATTAGGTATTAATTTTATTCATAATATTGAAAAAATTATAATTAAAAGAAAATTATATTATTATTATATTGAAAAAATAATGATTTTTTTTAAATACGAATGAATGCCATTTTATTTTAATTCCAAATTTATAAAATATCCAAATAAATAAATTGCTTTAATATCTAAATTTCTTAGAATTAAATAATAAGAAAACTATACATTAAAAAATATAATCATCCTTAACATTTAATAAATCACCTTTTCAATACTTAATAAATCAAAATTAAATTAAATTAAAAATCTTTAATAAATATTTTAAAATATTTCAATTACAATTTAAACATATTCTTACTCTTTTTCAATTCCTTAAAATGTAAAATAAAATGAATCGATCACAACATCATATCTTTATCTTTTTAGTCCCTTCCCTCACGGCTCACAGGAGTGTCGTAATCGATTGAGTTTTTTCTATTATTTCTGCACAAAACTAACGACTACAACTTTGTTTCCTAACAAACTTTGAAAAAGTTGTATTGACATTCTTTTTAACCAATGTTTATATTCGTGGTGTTTTATTGGTAACCAAAGTTTTAGTTCACCATTTTATTTGGCTTCTTCCCAAGGTGATGGCGCACATTAGCATTAGGATAAGAGGTTCAATTACATTGTTTTCCAAAAGTAATGTTGACGTTATTTGTTCAACATTTAATGTTTACTATGAACATTTTTGGTTGTGATATTTATTATAAACTTTCTTACCTTGACATCTGGGTTTATGGGTTTTGTTTGGAAAGCTTTGGCATGTTTTGCCTAGCGCAAATCTAGTACGATCCACACAGACCTCTCATATAGGATTATATCTTTCAGAGCTTTAACTTATCTTATCTTTGGTATTGTGAAACTCCTCACAAAGCCCCTTGGTAAAAAAATGCAATCAATGCTTGAAGGGCTCTCGGTGGACAAAATATACATAAAATATTGTACTCAAGTTGAAACTGTAGACCCAACACATAGAATTACAAAGAAATCATAGTAAGGTATCCAAGAAGGCACCTTATACACTGACTCTGAAGCCTTTATATCAAGAGCAGACCCCTTATTACCGAAATCTAGCTAGCATTCTCGAGCTCGCTCCTTAAGGTAGAAGAGTTTGCCTCTAGATCCCTATCCTCGAAGGAAGAAGGGATACACCTCTAAGTCACATGTGACAACTCTAGAGCCCAGTCCATGAGGCAAAAGGGATACACCTCTAAGTCATGTGTGTAGTAGTATCAATTCAACTAAAATTCCCTCTATTAGACTCCTACCTAGGCCTCGATATGCACTTGGGCGTGGAACTGGGCATGCTACTATAATATTTACTTCAACGCAATTATGGCCTTTGGTTGTATCAACCATCTAAATTATTCAAAATCCCTACAATTTTTTGGCATGCTACTGTAAAATTTACTCCATCGAAGGTATGGCCTTTGGTTATATGAACCATTTGCTTTATTCAAAATCTCTGCAATTTTTGGCACAATACAGGCATCGTAGGTCATGGGTTCGAGATGTCTAGAAGGTTCTATCCACAATGGTATGGGCTTAACTCACTATGTTATGGCTTCCACTAGCCCAATTTGACACAATTACTGAGCGCAACGCACCCATATCTACCCCATATAGACATGATGCAATGTTAAGTATAAACATGATGCAATGTTTAGGGCATGGTTCACACTTCATGCTATGTTATGTTATGGAGACAAAGTGTTAAGGCACATGGTTCTCATGTGAGGGCCCATATGGCCACATGGTCCATGGAGTCAATTTTAATTTTTAATTTTATTTCATGATCATCTCAGCTAGAATGTAAAAAAGTCCAAATCCTTGCAGGGCAAAAAAAAGAGATCATGTTCATGACAAGATTACCTGAATTTGCTGCCCATAAGGAAATCTATATCATTGTTAATCAAATACTGTTACAAATAGATACATGAAGTGTTGTTCCAAGATAGGGAAACTATCTTGGACACACAATCACTTGGTTGACTAAATATCCCAACCACACACTAATCTAGGAAACATAATAGGAATAGACTCCTCTAGTTAGAAAGAATCACAATTGAGACAAGTAGGAATTACATTTTCCAATACAACCCTTTAATGACTACTTGTCTTGATATCAATCTGCAAAGTCTAGTTGTGGTCAAATAATGACAAAAAAATATGTCGACAGCAACCATCCACTGGAATGCATGGGTGCTAACCACTGCAACCTCCATTCTTGTAGGATGTCCTTCGCATACATGGTTCTGTCAACCATTATAACTGCATACATGTAACTATACCTGTGAATCCCTCTCCAACATCATCGTGGGTTTTATCGAATTACCCATAGCCATGATTTGGGTTTTATCGGAATACCCTCAACCATGACAACAAGGGCTCTCAGCCACCAAGGCTAAACACTGCCACCAAGGCACTCAATTAAGCCACAAAGGCTCAATACAATCATGAAGACTCAACTCTGCCACCAAGGGACTCAATTAAGCCACAAAGGCTCAACACAACCACGGAGACTCAACTCTACTATCGAGGCACAACTCAGCCACCAAGGGCCTCAAATCTTCCACTAAGGCACTCCAGCCACCATGGGCCACAAATCTGCCACTAAGGCACTCCAACCACTATGGTGTTGAGATTTTGAGTCTTGGGGTAGCATTGGGTGTGCTCTAGCCCTAAAATTTTGTGGAGGGCTAAGACACACAAGACCTCCAAAACCTAGAAAGCATTTGGAGAAATTTCATCTAATGTGCGAGATATTAAAATAATTAATTTTTTTAATGAGGACCCTAAGTCTGACATAGGGAATTAGAAAAATTAAAGTGAATCAATTAAACACATGTGATGAAATGTTCTAAGTGACATGGATCAAACATTATTTTAATCTTAGCCATCGATAACAAAATAGATCAAAACCATTGATTTCTCAACGATAATGTATAAGATAAAGGCTTGGGGGTCAGTTGGAGATACACATACAGAGGCAGAGCTGAGATGCTAAGGTGGAATTCTATGGCGGTTTTGCTAAGAATTTCCAGAAGAGTTTCAACTGCAGTGACAGGTAGTATTGGTTGAGGGAATGATCTGATCCTGGAGCCAAGAGTTAGTAAGAGGCAGAGGAGCAACAATCAGGAGTAGCATAGAGGAAGCAAAGGCTATGTAGCAGCTGCACAGTGCATAGGGTTTCAGCCACTACACAGGTGCTACGTAGGTCGAGGAGGGGTAACGTTGGAGCTTTAGGATGACATCAGGGTTATGCAGAGGCCATCCAGGGTAGCGTAAGGACTGCATCACCTAGTATGGGGTTACGGAGTCCCCTTCTGAGAAGCGCAGGGGCACACAAAGGCTAGCGGGGCTGAAATAGGTAGCTTCAGGGCAGTGCTGGGGTTTATAGATGCAGAGCAAGGTTGAGTTCTGTAAACTCTGTTTGAGGGTGTGATTCAATCCAGTTTTCAGTCTCCAAAACAACAGGTATTGCTGCAGATCTTATTTTCTTTGTCAGGTTAACCAGTAAGGTACCCAGATTTGTTGTACTCAAATGCTACTTAATAATAACAAACCCTCATATCTGTTGCACTGGTTTTCTCGCATTGGGTTTTTCTGGGGATAGTTGTCTGAAAAATCTTTCTGTCACTTTGTCGAATGAGCGTAATATTCGGTAAATGATATATATGTGTGTAGGCTGTTATTTTTGTTTACTTCGGTATTTTCTGAATATTTTCTGAAAATAACTTGTATAATTAAATCATAGTAGGAGAAGTAAATCAAGATACTACAGTAGGATTTCTGTATTCAGAAATTTTCACATGGCATCATAGTAATTACAGGTCAAGCTGAATCTCTAGAAAATTAGCTGAAGACATATTTTATACAGGGTAGCAGCAGATCCGGAGAGGGAAACTCAGTAGCAAGAGGACGCAGTCCCAGCAATGGCTATGCAGGGGCTGACACAGTTCCATCTGGGTGATGCAGAGACAACGCAATGTCTTCCAGAGGGACGCAGGAGCAGCCTGCACTGCATTGGGATAGTCTGCTCACTTAAAGGCCATCCAAAGGGTGTTACACATAATTTTGTCACCACGACATTTGACTATTCATATGGGTCTATCACCATCCATGTCATGTTCCCTTAGAGGTCAAAAAACATTCATGTTCCTAAATCAAGTCTTAGAAATTGGAGAAAATCTCTGTAAAACCCTTTAAATATTGTGTGCGCAGTTTTTCTAGCCTTTCCCTGCACATGCGCTAATGATCCTTCCGTTAGCTCCGGTGATTGCCGCTCTGTTCGCTACTAAAACCTGCACACCCCTATGAAAAACAAGTTAAAATAAAAAGTAACTTCTAGAAGCCTAGTTGGTCGAATATTATCCCAACCAGAAGCCTCTAGAGTCACGCTAGTTTGAGCTTTATCCCTCAACTCATTGGGCTTATTCCTTGGTCCAAGGAACTAAAATCCCTTCATGGGAGGAATCCATCCCTAGTTTAATGGATCTGAAACTACTTCAATCTTCCTATATATTGAGCTCAATTTTCAGGTTCAAGTGTAGATACCTGAGACACTAATGTGGATAGAGAATGATTTGTATAGTTTCTAAGCTGGAGAGAGTTCTTATAGTGCATACTTTCTATACTAGTGAGTTGTTGTTAACACATTGAAAACCACACCTTTGTGCCCATGACTTCATGCTAGTCATTCTAGAGAGGAAGGCTTATCAGATTGAAGGAGAATGATTTCTCAGACCCCAGGAGGAATCTGTACAACATCAAGGCATCTGGTTGTAAGATTTATCTTTCTAATTTATGATAATACATATGGATATCTTTTTCTCATTGTCTTGTTTCTAAATTCATGGGAATGATGTCAATACTTATATTCCTTGATCACTAAGTTGGATTAGTATTTTATATTATTATGTATTGCGGATGATTTGATCATTTGTCTTGTCTATGATTATAGGTTCTACTCATCATTGGAGAACTACTTTGGAGCGACGGAAAAAGGACTACATTAGACATTTGGATTTAAAGGTAGGAGCATTTCCTATCTATTTTACTGTTATAATGATCTTAAAATAAAAATAATCTAGAGAAATAGATATTCAAATGGACCTTTGTTTCTAGTTACTCGTTGGAATACTAGCGATATCGCTCTTGTCTGTAAGAGGGATTAATCCTGGTAACAAATTGGCAACCATAATAGGGAATAGAGCTTAGTTTTCTTTGTTTGTGTTCAGTTTGAAATTTTAGTTTTCTAATTTTGACTTCTCTAAGTGTGGTTGGGTAGATGAATTTTTAGAATCTTTGAAAAAAGAAAAATTTTATTTTATTTTTTCCAACTTTTTCTCTGCTTGCGCGGTTTTCTGTGGAAAATAGAGTGGCAACCTGTGTGACTTGTTAGTTCAATCTAGTGCGCATGTGCACTGTTGTCAAATGATAGGCTGCGCACCCCCAGGAAAATTTTGAAAATTTAGAATTTCTCTCTTTCAGAGCCAGATAAAAAAATTCTTGAAGTTTGTCCTGATATACTCCAGTTGTCAGATCTTGTGTGAGAACTCCTTTTCAACAATTTTGAGTCCTATGTGATTAATCATCCTGTTTTCATTTTACAAGTTAGGGTTTTCCTTGGTTTACTATTACTCTATATGGAAGACACCTTCGTCTGCCTCAGATCATTGGTTTTATGATTTTGTCTACTTGAGTTGTCATGATTATAGCCAACCTTACTTTTATGAATATTTGTTTCTTATTCATTTGCAAAATGAAAAACCTTCTAGATCACTGAAGCCTGATTTGTCACAAAGCACTCTTTCGTGATTTCATTTATGCTCGAATAAGTGGAAAAATTCTTAGTCTGATTACACATACAAGAAATCATGTACAAAGCACTCATAGGTACCCTAGTTAGTGTTCATAATTAGAAGTTTGATTTGATTTTGAAGTTCATACTTTTTAGAGTTTTTTAGGAATTGCTTTCTTTTGGGAATTGTTCATTTATTGAAATTGTATTTTTTGACTTGATTATCAATAGAATTTTATTTGAAAAAATAAATTTAGTTCTTAATGAAATTGTTTTCTTTTCAGAAGGTATTTTGTTTAAGAATGAGGAAGTTTGTGTTTTAAATTCAAAAAGTCTCTCAACTTTCTCCTAAATAGAATTCATTGAAAAGAAAGAATTGCATTTGTCATATTGATGCATTTAGATTATTTGGCATTGGTTCACAACATCATCAAAGTTTCAACTCCATTTCCTTTGTGTTAAATAACATCCAAATCAATACATTGCCTACTAAAATCAATCTAGACATTTTTACATTTTCTGGGGCTCATTCCACCAATATAGCTTAGGCTAGTGTTTTGGACTAGGTTGTAATAAATGTTCCAAAGCAGTCAAAACAAAAAATTAGAATATTGTGGTAGGGAATCCAATTGTTGCATCTATACTCTGGGAAGCTCTTCTTAAAGAGTCAAGCACAAGGTCATGTTGGACCGAGTGAGGTAATCATACCTATCTCATTGGTGAAGATAGAAGACGTGCACATAATTCAAATGATAAACCTCGGATTAACCATTGTCGATGAGCCTACGGTCACTTGTTAGCAAACCTCATATTTACCTTGTCGAGGAGCTTTCAAGGGGATTGAGCTTGATACTCTACCCTTGCATGTATATCGGATCGTAGACTGTTCCCCCAGGTTCATTTGTCTCAGTTAGTGACCTTAGTGGCCATAATATTTAGGATTTTCCCCAAGGTGATGGTGGAGGGAAGGTCCCACTATACCTGGAACAGATGTTGGCTAGACTCACTTGGACTTTCCGGAGGGTACTCTTCACTTTGAGATGGCATAGTGGAGGGACTTGCACTTTCATCACCAACTAGTGTTTTTAGTGTGGAAATATATTGTTTGTGTGTCATTTGTCTCTTAGATTTTGTAGGTGTATGTTCAAATTGCTTGATTTCTTAGCGACCTTAGGTGTGTTTTGTTGAAATATTTTTTGATTTCGTGTGCTAAAAATTAACCGTCGTTGAATTACCGAGACACTCCTGTAGGGTGTAGGATAAACTCCTTGAATATACACCGAGTCAATTGAAAAGGCTTAAATCTAAAAGAGGTCAGCAATCAGGAACCGGGTCTACTAAACAAGGATAAACATCTATAAAAATATGTTAGGTCCCTATATTACTAGTATAGTCCTTTATTGTTGTTAGTGTAACCCCCTTACTGTTATTATTGTACCCTTGTAGCACAAATATTGTAATTATTGTGCCCTTAAATTATTATTGTTAGGTCAACTAGGATTACATTGTGGCCCCATGGACTCCTATATATAGAAAGGAGGTTTTGTAATTTGAATCATCCAAGAATTTTTCATTCATGTAATGTATTGGAGGTTGTCCCCTCAAAGTGGAATATTTCTAAGGCGTTGATATCTCTTTTCTTCTCCTTTTGGAGCTGGTTTCACAACATTTGGTATCAGAGCTTTGAGATTCTTGGGTTTCATTGCTCCAAACAAGTCATCGTGGAATTTTCACTATAAATTTTTTTTACGAAGGTTCAGAATATGAAATATTTAGAGTGCGAAGCTAAAATCCTGAGGAACATCGTCACAAAATTTCAGAGGTTGGTTCACAATATTTTCGGAGATATGATCTGTGCAAGTTAGGTCATTTTGCAAGCTCCTGAATTTAACCTAAACAGGTCATCGTGGTATTTTCGTAATAACTTTTTTTTTACGAAGGTTCAAAAGCTGAAATTTTTGGAGTGTGAAGCTACAATCCTGAGGAACATTTTCACAAAATTTCAGATATTGGTTCGCAACATTTTCGGAGATATTATTTGTGGAAGTTACGGATTTTTGAGGCTTTCAAATTTCATCTCAAAGAGGTGATCGTGGGAAAATATTCATAGCTCTCTCTTTGAGAATCATATTGGAATGTTGTAAAATGTTTCTAGAGTTACACAGACTATAGTTTTAGATCTATCAATTTCAGAGCCAAAGGAGGAAACAGTGACACGTGGCATGTCATACAAGTTCGCTCTACTGAACTAGTCCAAAATGGGGTCATTGTAGGAGATTGGACATAACTTTGCCTTGAAGAATCCAAATCAGATCAGACCCATGGCATTTGAAAGAAGCTTCGGAGGGCTACTGCAAGGCTAAATTTTAGATATTGAGGATCTGCAATTATAGAGATAATTCAATTTCAATATCGAGGTCCTCAAAAGCAAGTAAAAGGTGTGTATTTTTTTTTTTTTTTCTGAATTGCATAAGTCGTGTTTGAAGAATCAAATTGAATTGATTCCAAGGGAATATTTTAAAATAGATATTATTATTGGATTCTAAAATGGCCCCTAAAAATAATTCAACACCCATTAGGCCTTTAGAAAGCTCTACTATGACTCATGAAGACGAAGAATGGCAACATGACATATTAAAATTACAAGAGCGAGTGAAAAAAATTTCGCTCTCGCAAAGAGCAACAAAAAATGACATGGAAGTTTTGAAGAAAGGCGTGGAAACTAAGATGGCTGGTTTGAAGAAAGACATGGAAACTAAGATGGATGGTTTGAAAAATGGCATGGAATATGGTATGGAATCTAAGATGGATGACATGGAAGCTAAGATCGATGAGAAAATGGAAAACATGAAGAATGATCTAAAAGCAGACATGGAAGGTTTGAAAATTTTGATACAAGATATGTTTCCTAATGGTGAAAAGATATTAGAGGAAACTCATGATGAGAATAAAATAAATGTTAATCGTAATTTCATAAAATCTAATGTTGGCGGGAAGAACCACCATATTCCAAAAATGGATATGAGGAATTTTGATGGAAAGGATCCTGTAACATGGATACTATAGATGGAGCAATATTTTGATCTCCATAATGTGCAAAACACACAAAAGGTAGGCATTGCAACTTTACATTTAGAAAAAAATACATTTGTAAGGTATCGATGGCTTTGCTCCTGTAAAAAAATTGTCACTTGGTCAATTTTTACGGAGGAAATAATAGCACATTATGAGGATACAAAAAGCAACACCTTCTTTAGCCAATCGATAAATCTCAAACAAAAGGGTTTAATGGGGGAGCACATTGAGCATTTCCAAAAATTGAATATAAGGGTAACTGATACTCCAGAGGAACACATGATTGATCTCTTCATAGGTACTCTAAAGGATAACATCCAACATGAAGTTCGAATTTTGGAACCTGATTCATTGGAGAAGGCATTCAGGTTGGCAAGAAAATTTGAATATAAAATTATGGCGACAAGTGTTGCTACTCCTAGATTTCCACAACCTACAAAGTTGACACCACAACAATTGGAAGAAAAAAGAGCAAAAGGGCTTTTCTACAATTGTGATAGAAAATACACTAAAGGTCATAAGTGTGCTGAGAAGAAATTAATTTACATAGATTGTGAAGAGGAAGAAGAAAATGAACAAGAAGAGGATATACGCCACGAACCAACCCAGGAAGAGGAAGAAATGAGTTCGACCATATCATGTAATGCATTGGCAGGAATTACCACTCCTCAAACTCTCAAGATAGAAGGACCTATCAAGAAGAAAAAGGTAATAGTCTTGATTGATTCAGGTAGTACCCATAATTTTATTCATTGTAAGGTAGCCAAGGAATTGAATTGTTTCTTATACCCAGCACCAGAATGTCAAGTGATGGTTGCAAATGGAGGAACTATAAATTGCTCTGGAAAATTCCATAATATCAAGCTAACCATGGGGGAATATGTATTGAATATTCCAATTCTGTCCATTCCTATGGAGGTGCTGATGTTGTACTACGAGTACAATGGTTACAATCTTTGGGGACGGTAGCTTTTAATTTTCAAGAACTTTTCTTGAAATTTTTTTCAGAAGGAAAGGAAGTCAAATTACGGGGTATTGTAGGGAAGTCGTGAAAGATAATAAGCTCTAATGTCATGACAAATCTTCTAAAGAAAGAACAACGAGGCATAATTTCACAATTATGCTAACTAAAAGTTCCAACATAAAAATCATCTATTTCTGCAGTTCTCCAAAAAGTCTTGGACAACCATTACAAGGTTTTTGAAACTCCAAAAGGACTCCCACCTATTTGTGGTCATGATCATGCTATTTATTTGATTCCAGGAAGTGTTCCTCCAAACATCAGGCCTTATAGATATCCTTATGTCCAAAAGAGTGAAATTGAACGTATGATTTCAGAAATGTTAGAGGTAGGTATAATTCAACCTAGTCAAAGTTCTTTCTTTGCTCCTATAGTATTGGTACACAAGAAGGATGGATCATGGCGTATGTGTCTGGATTATAGGGAGCTCAATAAGCTCACCATTAAAGATAAATTTCCCATTCCTGTGATTGACGAATTATTGGATGAATTACATGGAGCAATTTATTTTACCAAATTGGATCTTTGTTTAGGGTATCATCAAATTAGAATGAAGACTGAAGATATTCTGAAAACAACATTTCAAACTCATGAGGGTCATTATGAATTTTTGGTCATGCCTTTTGGCCTTACCAATGCACCTTCTACATTTCAAGGGTTGATGAATTCCATTTTCAAACCCTTCCTTAGAAAATTTGTGCTAGTGTTTTTTGATGATATACTAATCTACAGCAGGTCTTGGAAGGATCATGTTCAACATGTTGACAGGGTGCTCAAACTATTGCAAGAAAAACAATTATATGCAAAAACATCCAGATGTTTCTTTGGAGTACAAGAGGTGGAATCTCTGGGTCATATTGTATCTCACGAGGGTGTTAAGGTAGACCCTAAAAAAATTAAAGCCATTAAGGAATGGAAATTCCCCACAACCATGAAGTAGTTGCGAGGATTTCTCGGGTTAATAGGGTATTATCGAAAGTTTGTTAAGAATTATGGGAGAATAGCAGCACCTCTGACAACATTATTGAATAAAGATGTGTTTTCATGGACTCCTGAAGCAACTAAGGCCTTTGAAAATATTAAAGAGGCAATGTGCCTAGCACCAGTCTTAGCTATGCCAGACTTCACAAAAACCTTTATTGTGTAATGTGATGCCTCAGGAAATGGAATTGGTGTTGTTTTAATGCAAGAAGGAAGACCCATTGCTTTTGAAAGTTGTCCAATCAAAGGAAAGTATTTACATAAACCTATTTATGAGAAGGAAATGTTAGCAATACTTCATGCACTAAAGAAATGGAGAATTTACCTAATGGGAAGACACTTCAAGGTAAAAACTGATCATGATAGTCTTAAACACTTTTTGGAACAAAGACTATCTTTAGAAGAGGAGAAAAAATGGGTCACAAAGATGTTGGGTTATGACTTTGAAATAATATGCAAAAAAGGGAAGCTAAATGTTGTTGTAGATGCACTCTCAAGAAAGAATGAAGAGGTGAAAGCATTGCTTTGTGCCATTTCTATTATCCAACTAGATTGGATAACTGAAGCAAGAGATGAATGGAAGAAGGACGAAGACATGTGGACACTCATTCAAAAGTTGCAGCAAGATCCTAGTAAATCTTATACATTTAGTTTGAAAAATGATTCCTTATGGTACAAATATCGCTTATATATTTGTAAGAATTCCCAACAAGAACCAAAGATTCGTTTGGAATTGCACACTTCTCCTTTAGGAGGACACTCGGGATTTTTAAAAACTTACCACAGGGTGAAGAAAGAATTTTTTTGGGATGGCTTTAAATCTGATATTCAAAATTTTTTGGCAAAATGTTTGGTTTACCAGTAGAATAAAGTTGAGACAATTAAGACCTTGGGTCTCCTATAACCTTTATCCATTCCAAGTCAACGTTGGGAGGAGATTTCAATGGATTTTATCACAGTTTTACCTAATTCCAAAGGAAAGAGTGTCATCATGGTGGTAGTTGATAGACTTACAGGGTATGCACACTTTTGTGCATTAACTCATCCATTTAAAGCAAGTACAGTTGTTACTACATTTATGGACACAATTCAAAAGCTGCATGGAAACCCAAGGGTTATTGTGAGTGACAAAGATCCCATTTTTACTGGAAATTTTTGGATGGAGTTATTTTCTTGTTTTGGTATTCAATTAGATCATAGCTCATCTTATCATCCTCCATCCGATGGTCAAACTGAGATAGTAAATAAATGTTTGGAAGGATATCTTCGTTGTTTTGTATATGATAAACAAACACAATGTGTACAGTGGTTACCTCTATCTGAATGGTGGTATAACACTTCCTTCCATACTGTAGCAAAAATGACCCCATTTATGGCACTTTATGGATATCATCCACCATCCATCACATCATCTTTAAGAGAAAATTTGAAGGTTCAAGTAGTGGAAGATCACATCGAGCATCAGCAAGAAGTTCTCCAACTCTTAAAGGATAACCTAAATTTGGCACAAAATCGAATGAAACAACAGGCAGATCAACATCGCAGCGAGAGAATTTTTGATGTAGGAGATTGGGTATTTTTACGGCTGCAACCATACAAACAAATGTCCCTCAAGCAAGCTAAGAAGGATAATAAATTATCACCAAAGAACTATGGTCCTTACAAGGTGTTGCAAAAGATTGGTTCTATGGCATACAAATTGGAGCTTCCTGCTTCTTCGCGAGTACATCCAGTTTTCCATGTTTCATGCTTAAAGAAGGTTATAGGTGAAAATCTTCCAGTTCAAACAGTATTTCCAGAACTTGATGAGGAAGGGAAAATCATATTGGAACCTGAAGTAGTCATGGAAACAAGAACTTGACAACTACGGAATCGATCAATTTCAGAGTATCTCATCAAGTGGAAGAACTTACCCACTGAAGATTCTACATGGGAGGATGAGAATTTTATACAGAAGCACCCAGGGCTACTCAAGTGTTGAGGACAACACTTTTTTGAAGGAGAGGGGCATGTTAGGTCCCTATATTACTAGTATAGTCCCTTATTGTTGTTAGTGTAACCCCCTTATTGTTATTATTGTACCCTTGTAACCCCCATATTGTTATTATTGTGCCCTTAAATTATTATTGTTAGGTAGGCTAGGATTACATTGTGGCCCCATGGACTCCTATATATAGAAAGGAGGTTTTGTAATTTGAATCATCCAAGAATTGTTCATTCATGTAATGTATTGGAGGTTTCCCCCTCGAAGTGGCTTATTTCTAAAGAGTTGATATCTATTTTATTCTCTTTTTGGAGCTGGTTTCACAACAAAATACATCCTGATTTCAAACTTAATAAACCTCGGGAAATAGAAAGAAATCAAGAAAACCAGAAATTTCTAAAGTAATCACAGTTGAGTCTGTTACCGGTGAATTTTCAGATACTCAACTCATTGAACTCGAAATATCTAAACCTGAATCTGAATCTACTTCGTCTGAGTCAACTTCGTTATTCATAGCCCGAACTCTTGGTCATGTTCATTCACCTTGAGTGAAGCTTCACATTATTGAGAATATTCCTTCTGACCTAATTAGTATTGAAGAGATTACTGACACGGAAGAAGAGATCACAATTCCTTCGCCTCAAGAATATTTAGTTCTAAGGTATAGTGAACCGAGTTACCCTTACAGTCCTTTTAAACAAGATCCTTGGTATCAACAAATTTCTGACTTTATACATAACACTAGTCTCAATTATTCACCATGCCACATTCCTTTTTAATCTATACCTAGAGGTGGTTACATAGCTTCATCAAGCATGTCTAGCGAGTCATCCATTTTTTCTTCATCACCGTAATTTTTTTTTATGGCGATCCATTAGTTCCTACTGGATACCAGTCACTCTCTAGTACTTTCTTAGGACCATCTCTCTCTTCTAAAAATATTACACAATCAACTAGTCTTCATGAATCTACCACCGAATCTTTGACAATGGAACAAGCCTATATGATGTCCAAAAATATTCCTCAAACTAGTTCTCAAGGTGGAAATTTACCACTCGAGGGACAGTATACTCCTCAAGGAAAACCTCTTTAAGGGTAGTACCCTATTCCAGGGCCAGATTCTATTCAAGGGAAGTGCCAAACATCCTCTTCAAGGACATCAGCCTATTCAAGGGAAAAAAATTTATCAAGAGAAACTATCCTTTCAAGGAGGTCAACCTTTTATTGGAAATTATCCAGAAAATTATCAAACTTATGTTCTAATACCTCAAACAGGTTATGGTCAACCTTATGTATCACAACCTTTAATAGGATCTCCTTACCAAGGTGTTAATACGATGTGGAATCCATTTTTGAATCAACAATATTTTCAACCTACTTTAGAAGTACCTTATAATCAATATGGTCAGCGAGCTGGACAATTTGGTTATACTCAAGTCGAACAGCTTGTTCAGACTGCACTTCAAATTACCCCTCAGGTATCTGTACCTAGTAGTCAACAATCTGGTCCGAGTACTCTAAGTACTCCTATCCAATCTGTTGTGAAAACTTATGTTCAACAACCAACTACACCTATCCCCATAGTTTCTCAAGTCCCTATTGCTACAACCCTTCAAACAACTGCATCAACTGTTACACGGACAATCCCTCAAGTCACTTCTCATGAAACTAGACCTACAGTTAAGTCTACTATTCAAACCTCTGGAGGACAACCTGGTGCAACTACATTTCAAACAAGCCAACCTTTTGTAGGTCAGTTTGTGTAGAGTCAACCATTTCAAGGTCAATATCAATATGGACCAATAGGACAAAATCTAGTCTGCCAGGGTCAACCATACCCTGGTTATACATATCAAATACCAGCTCAACCTTAGTTTGTTACGACTAACCATGGATACCCCAGAGGTATTCCAATGCCATCTGCTCAGAATATTCCAGGTTATCCTTGATATCCTCCTTCGGCTACTGGTATTTTTCCTCAAGGTTATCAATTTGCGCAATAGGACCCTAACTGTCAATTACCATTCATTGCAACTTTAGACTTACCAGAATTGTCTCACCTCACGAATGATCCAATTTATTATCTTCTGTTCTGGCCGACAATGCCAACTAATTTTCCCAATGATATACCTAAGTTTGAAGGAAAATCAAGAGAAGACCCCTCAAATCATGTGATGACTTATCATCTTTGGTGCATATCCAACTCCTTAATCAATGATTCCATTCGTTTAAGAATTTTTCAGAGAACATTGATAGACTTAGCTTTAAAGTGGCATATCGAGTTACGACGTGGCTCTTTCAATAATTTCAATGCTTTAGCTACAATTTTCCTAACTCACTTCCAGTTTCTAGTATGCTATGAAAATGGCACAGAACTATTAACTTCATTAAAACAAAGTATGTCTACATACATTTCAGATCACATACACGAGTGGCGATGTAGATGATGTTTAATGAAGGTTTTCATTCAGAATCAAATGTTGGCAGAATGGTTTATTAAATCATTACTTCCAAAGATCACTGAAGACGTAGCTAAGGGAGGTGTTTTCATAGAAGAACAGGTCATAGCTTAAGCGTAGTACTTAGACCTTGTATACACACAGTCTGGTAGTCTATATGAAAAAATTCCCGGTTTACCATGCCCGGTCAAATTACTGCAACTCCTTCTGGTTCTCATTCTGCAGACGATGTAATTGGTATAGTTAATACTACAAAGAGTAAGATGAAGTCATCTAAATCTACTTCTCCCATAATAACTCTACCAGATTCACCTAAAGGAGATCCTTCTGTCGAAACTTCTATCGAAATTCACATTGTAGACTCATCCACAACAAAAGCTAAAGACGGTAATAAGAAGAAAGGGAAGAATAAAAATAAACAAAACACATCTCCTAAAGAGAAAACAGAAAAACGTGAACCATCAGATGAAAAGGAAAAACCTCGTTATCCTTGTCTTATTTGTGATGAGGATCACTATACCAAAGAGTGTCTACATCGGGCCGTGGTATCCAAATTTTTCAAAGGTTCACCCACACCTGGTGCCTTGAAGTATCAATTTCCATCTTAAGATAGTAAAATTATTGGATCTTCTTCTAATTCATCGATAGATATTTTAACAATGTCTCAGGTCATGGTTGTGACACAATCTCAAGACTATGGATCTAAGAGTCCTATAACTGGTAAAGAGACTGTATCATCGAGTCAAACACCAGCAAAAACTCTTTCAGTTTCTGAACCACTACAAATAGAGAAACATAGTCCTAATTTAGTGATTAAAACGCCTATTAAAGGTGTACTTTGAAAATCGGCTTTCAATCTACATGCGAGAGCTTCTCAGAATTACAATATTATTGAAGATTTGGCCATAACCCCTTCAGCAATGTCAGACTTAGAAGTGCTGCAATCCTGTGTAGCACAAAGGAATTTACTATTATCAGCCATCGGAGCTATTGATCCTCAATACTCGAATCTAATGCTCTTTGATCTTGAAAATTTTGTGGCTAGACTTCGACATCAAATGGATTTTCAAAATCCACTATTAGTCAAATGAATATGAATTTTTCGTACTGTAATAGATGAGGGGGTGTCTACCTATATAATGTCATTAAACTATTGGAAAACCCTTGGTCCTCCAAAACTCAACCAATCACCAAAAATCCTTAAAGCCTTTGATGGAAGAGGTTTTCACCCATATGGAATACTCCAGGATCTGCCTATAGAAGTAGAAGGAAAAACCATAAACCTAGAGGTGGAAGTTGTTGATGCCCCTCTTGATTACAGCCTTCTTCTAGGTTGCAGTTGGTCTTACGTAATGACTGTTGTTTCATAAATATTTCAAATGATAATGTTTCCTCACAAAGGAAGATGTTGGCATAGGACTAATGAAGGATTCCGCTCTCATGGGAACTTTCACTATGCCCTCTACCAATGTACTACAAACTATTGCCAATATTAATATGATCACGTCAAACACAATGCCATTTGATGACACATGGATTGTGCCTTTAGAATCGAAATTGGACTATTATGATGGCAAGATGCCTTTAAGTCCTTTTGAATCAGCGCATGTAGCAATACAATCATTTTCTACAAATACATCAACTTCTACTAATCTAATGAATGTGGTTAGTGAAGAATCATCTTCTATATCAAGCTCAACTTTGACATTGTTTCTGGATCCTCTTCAACATGTATTTGCAACTAATGAAATCATTTGCAAAATATTGTTATCAGATGAATTTCCATGGGATGATCTACATCATCAATATTCTTTTTTGCCTAAACTTGATAAACTTGAAAATGATTTTTCATCTATCTTTAAAATTTATGATGTGAAGGACCCTCAAAATCCCACATCGATCACACATTCAAATTCTAAGACAAATTTGGGAAATATTTATACAACAATTCCTATTGACATATCGATTAAACCTGGAATAATTGAAAAAATTAATATAGGTGCTTCTTGTTGGATGGAAGAGATTAAAACTTTTAAAGCCCTATTTCAAGAATTCTGAGACATCTTTTCCTGGTCTTACGAAGAGATGGCAAGTATCGATCCTAAGATTTTTATTTATGAAATCAAGACATACCCAAATGCTAAGTCTATTAGATAGAGATTATGTCCAATACATCCATGAAAAGCTGCAGTAATCAAAGCTGAAGTTGAAAAATTATTACGTTCAGGATTTATTTATCCTATTCCTTTGATGGATTGGATATCTAACATAGTTCCTGTAACAAAAAAGCAAGGGACTATCAGAGTATTTGTCAATTATAGGGATATTAACAAGGTTTGTCGCAAAGACAACTATCCTACACCCTATATCGTTCAAATTGTTGATGATTGTTTTGGAAATGAAATATTCTCGTTTATGGATAGTTTTTCTTGTTACAATCAAATCAACATACTCCCTGTCGATCAACCTAAAACAATGTTTATATGTCCTTGGGGCATGATTGCTTGTTGTAAATTACCTTTTGGACTGAAAAATGTTGGTCCAACTTTTCAAAGAGCTATGTATTATGCATTTCACGATATTAAACATATTGTACAACCTTACTTGGACGACTTACCAGTTCATTCTTTACACAGATAAGATCATCCTATGCACTTACATGCTATCTTAATGAGATGTAGGAATTACAGAATTCGTTTGAATCCACAAAAATGTGTTATTTTTGTACAATCAGGACATTTACTTGGGTTCATCATTTAAAAATAGGGCATTCATGTCAATCCATCAAAGGTTGAGGCTATCATTAACCTACCTCCTCCTTCTACTCTTCGCCAACTCTAGATTTTGCAGGGGAAAGCAAACTTTTTACGTAGGTTTATCCTGAACTATGCAGAGTTAACGAAATTTTTTACCCGTTTGTTGAAACAAGATTTTCCATTTATTTGGGACGAGATTTCCAATAAATCTTTTTATGCACTTAAAAATGTGTTGACCTGTGCACTGTTATTGCATCCGTCCAATCACCACTGGTATTACTTCTTATACTTAGCTGCATCTGTTTCCATGATTGGAATTATTTTGGTTCAAGAGGATGAATCTAACATAGAACATGTGATCTATTACCTAAATCGGAATCTTAACCCCATGGAAGTCAAGTATTCACATGTGGAGAAATTGGCCTAGGCAACAGTTCAAGTTGTCCAACGTTTTTGTCATTACATATAGTTACGCAAAACCAAAATGATATCTAATTGCAACCTGATGATGTACATATTGAAAAAAAAATTACTTGGGGGAAAATAATCAAAATGGATCATTATCTTGCAAGGGTTTGATTTGGAGTTCGAGAAATCCAAGTCAAAGAAATCACTAGTGTTTTCCGAACTTATGTGTGATTTTCCCAATACTGAGTCTCAAATGGTGGCAGAGAATCCTATCACTGATGAATATTTGTTTCTAATTAGTACTTTAGATCCCTGGTATGGATATATCATTAGATATCTTCAAACGCAAACCTTTTACCTAGATCTTTCACGATTAGATCGACGGAGAATCTGATACCAATCTCAGCAATACAATATTGTTGGTGACACTCTTTATCGTTGTAGTGTCTATTCTGTTTCGACATTGTATAAATCATGAAGAGGTTGAAAGTGTTTTGAATGATTGCCACTCCGGAGCATGTGGCAGTCAGATGTCTGGGTTTTCCACGACCCAAAAAATGTTGCGCATTGGTTAGTTTTAGACATATTTATTTAAATATTGGATTATCGTGGCTTGAAAATGCCATAATTTTCATATTTTTTATCGAAATATGTGTGCACCTCCAGCTCCTCTTCACCCAATCATTATTGTTGGTCCTTTCGCCAAATGGGGCATCGATTTCATTACATGTAACCCTCACTTGGCTAGGGGGCATGGGTATCTTATTCTCGCTATAGATTAATTTACCAAATGGGCCGAGGCGATGTCTACATTCGCAATTGATGGAAAAAATGCAGTTATTTTCATATTCAATCATGTGATTGCTCAGTTCGGTGTCTCTCAAGCTATCATTACGGACCATGGGAGCCATTTTAGAAATATTATGGTGACCTAAATTTCTAATCAAATTGGCCTACTCCATGATAATTCTACATCATATTACCCACAAGCTAATGGTCAAGTTGAGGCTTGTCAATAAGGTTTTAACCACTATGATTAAACTTATTGTTCAAACTCATAAATCTAATTGGCATACCATGCTTTTTTCGGCATTATGGGCATATCGTACCTCTGTAAAAACTACTACATGGTTCAATCCTTTTCAACTTGTTTACATTTGTAAGTCATGTTACCCATTGAATGTGAAATATCACCACTCAAATTAGGAATTGAGTGGTTACCAACTACATTTGAAGAGAAGAAACACTTTCTATACCTAGCACAGTTAGATGCGACTTGTCGCACCATTGCATTAGCTGTTGAAGCTCAGAGAAAACATGTTAAAGCTCAGTATTACCAAAGTGTTAAACCTCAAATTTATTCAAAAGGTGACCTAGTTTTAGTATACGATCAATCTAATGACAAGCTAGGCGCTAGTAAATTCGAACCGATGTGGCATGGTCCCTATATTGTTAAGAGTATGCTTGCAAAAGGAGCCTGTGAATTAATTGATTATGACAACATCTCTTTAGATAAACCCATAAATGGTCTTTATCTCAAGATATATTATGCATGACTTTTCGTGTGAAGATCTCCCTTGTACATTAGTTACATTTTAGAACAATGTTTCTTAGATTACAGAAGCGTGCCTTAGGATTAGTTATTTTTGTTTTATAATTTCTACTACTTTCGCTTCTTATCTTGATTACTTTTGATATTGTAGATGTCGACATCTCTTCAAACTTATATTGGTTTTGATGACGGTGCATGTCGTAGTACACAAAACATTTCTTCTGTGACTTGGGTTATCTATTCACCCACCGATGATTTAGTCTCTATAAATGGGATATGCTTTGGTCAAACAACGAACAATATTGCATAATATACCGCAGTCATTAAGTTATTATCTAATTCCATCACATTTTGTATTCGATGTTTGATCGTTAGGTTATATTTGCAACTCATTGTATTACATTTAAATGAAGTTTATGCTATCAGAAATCCAACGTTGTTAAGATTGTTTTTGAAGGTTCGTCTCTTGGAAATACAATTTGATTATATTGAATATAAGCACATTTCAAGAAATTTAAACACAATGGCTGATGCATTAGCTAATCGAGTTTTAAATAGACATTTGCAACATTAAAAAAGTAAAACAAAACAACATTAAATCCATGTTGAACAAGATACTGAGAGAACAAAGGTAGTAATATCATTAGTTTAAATAAGTTTGTGTCAAAAAATATTACATCGTCTGTGATCATAGGTTCAAACACCTTATGATCTAAAAAATACTGATACAGAAAATAAAATTTCAATCTACATTGACCATCAGCTATCCATGATGATGATCATGATAGAAAACTATCACACATGCCACCATGTGTAGAAATCTCCTGAGTGGACCTCGTGGTGAGCCCTAGTATTGCACCAAGAGTGATGCAACTCCCAGGGGCTGCCCTACTTTACTTTATCAAACTAGGGTTCATACAAACTTGGAGGTGATAGTACTATATACATAGCAGATGCATTATTCTCATGTCATCCTTTTCTGCTTTACGAAGGGGTGCTATTTCTTAAACTATGATAAGGACTGGAAAGTAAATTGCTGGAAGGAAATGATAAAAAGGAAAATAAACTAAATAAATGGAAAGGAATGATAGGAATGAAACTAATTTAATTTACAGAAAAGGAAATGACTGAAAATAAAATAAATTATATTTCTGAAAATAAATGACAAGAATGAAACTAATTTAATTTGTAGGAAAGAAATGACAGAAAGGAAACTAATTTAACTTGCTGAAAATAAATGGCAGAAAGGAAACTAATTCTGAACCATACTTAACTTGGCCAAATGGGTAAATGCACTCTATTTATCTTATGGTCTATCCACCATGTTACTAAGCTATCGATGACTTAATCCTAACTGAAAAAGTGTTGATCTTGCAGCTTGGAGGAAAGAAAAGGGCTAAAGAGATTAATGGAGGGCTTAGCACATGAAACAGGGCTTAGGAGTGGAAAATAGGGGTTTAATCCTTATAAAACTTTATTATAGCATAGAAATGGCTTTGGAGTGGAATAAATTGAAAAGTGTGATGGCGGAGATGCGATGGAGGCAAGAGTTGCAATATGCGATATTGCAATAGGCGGAAACAAGCGATAAGTGTAACAAAAACAAAATAAATGGTGCAAAATGCAATGTGCAATGGGTGATGTGGCGGTGAGACCGGCGGCAAGGCGCTATCGCAATATCGCAATCAGTGGATAAAAGTGGTGAGTCTTAAAAGAATAGGGTAAATGTTGCGACACGTTATTTGCGATGGGTGACATGGCAGTGGGACCGGTGGCAGTGCACGATTCCAATATTTCAATCGACGGAAACAAGTGGTAAGTGTAAAGGAAAAAAGGTGAAAGGTTTGATTTTTTATTTCCAATTTGGTAAGAACTGTGATCTATGAAATGTGATATAATATCGTAATCGGAAAAGGGGAGCAGCAAGTCTTCAAGGAAAAAGGTGAAAGTTGCAAAGTGTGATTTGCGATTTCGCAATATCACAACCCGAAAAAGCGAGCAGTAAGTGTTAAAGGAAAAGGGTAAACAATGTGAAATGTGATTGCGATGTAAGGTGGCTAGAGATTCGAGGAGCAAAGGTGGATGTCGACTTTCAAAGGTTTTCAAGGGTCTTGTGAATTAAAAAAAGGGCGGTAGCTGTGATAAGAGAAAAAGGTAGGAACAAAACGTAACAGAGTTGTTTGGGAGAGGATACTGAGATGGAAAACGAAGCGGAGGAGCACCATGGAACTACTATGGGGTTTTACAATAATTCCTGCAATCAACCCTGCTGATCCATGCACGAAAATTAGATGAAGTGTGTGATAAAAGTAGTGAACATAAATCAATTTTTGGGACTGTGGAAAGGTTTACCCTCCTCAAGATTTATTGACAGAGATGAGAAGGGAGTCTTGATCCACAAAATTTTTGGTTTTTTCCTCTATTCTATTACTCACAAGCAAATAAAAAATTATAGCAGCATACTGAAAGCAAAACTAAAGAGCAATGAA
The DNA here is from genome assembly GCA_034641835.2 of Pinus albicaulis. Classification (NCBI taxonomy): domain Eukaryota; kingdom Viridiplantae; phylum Streptophyta; class Pinopsida; order Pinales; family Pinaceae; genus Pinus; species Pinus albicaulis. The sequence goes on along the minus strand of CM076578.1, from coordinate 1,570,616,492 downwards.
ACTATGAGAAGCTGAACTAATGGAATGACAAAAATAAAAACAAGCTTAATGGAAGAAACGAAAAGATAGTAACAATAGAGAGGCTGAGACACATGGATTGGGCCCTAACCCACGAGCCCATCTCTCTAAAACTTAAAGCAGTCGAATGAAATCATTTTACTCATTTCATAAAATAATAACCTCATACATCTCTAAAAGTTTGATCACTGAGTAAAATAATAAAAATATCAATAGCTTGCAACAAAGTTTCAACTAGAATCGACTGGAATTTACTAACTCTTCCTAGCTCTAGCTTTGCTCTATTTATTCTACATGGAAGCTACCAACAACTCCCTAGAAAATAGTGATTGAGTCCACTTAACTCCAAGTAAACAAAGATTGAGTGCTTGGCTGCCTTTGAAATTCGAATTTCTGGAGAGAATCCTTGGGGATCCTTTAGCTGCCTTTGGAATTAGAATTGCACAAGAGAATCTTTGGGATCCTTTGACTACCTTTGAGAGTTAAGTAGGGTGGACAATCCTCCAATAATTTCTCCTTGTTGTCTCCTCCAAGTATTTATGATAAAATCATTATAAAAATGCTTAATAAATCATGATTTTCTACACTGAACCTCATATTAGGCACTCAGAGTATATTAGCCTTAATCACCACCTATCCTAGCATCATAAAACCAAATAATAATAAGAATTCAAGAAAAAGAGATCTAAGAAGTAAAAAAGGTGTCCATTAATCCCTCCAAATATGTCTAATGATGGAGCTCATCATCACCCCCCTACTGAATAGTTGCTCATCCTTTGAGCAACTAATCCTCCTCCTGCATTTCCTTTAAGGTTTTGACAACCCTCCTAATTTCTTGAGGAAGAAGTGTGGGAGTTTCCCCAAGGGGATTAAAAACCATTATTATTTTCTGCATTCTCCCATTCTCTATCTTGTGCATCTGTGTCCTTTTCATCATTCAACCCCAACAACAAATGTGGGCTGAGTTTTAGTCCCAACCATTGGATATTGTTTGCCTACATGGCCCTCTTGTATAATGGTGCCCTTTCCAATGCACCCCTCAGTCTTTCTGGAGTATGGTACTCCATGTTCTTGAGGTTGTGAGGGAGATTGTTCCATCTCCTCTGGTTGGCCATCATGCACTCATCTTCTATCTGCCTATAAAAATCATCAAAGTGGACCATTACCCATGTTTGAGTTTGAAGGTGGCTTTCAACTAGTGCAGGGTCCCTTTCAATCTCTCAAAGGTTATTAATGACTCCTCTTGGGCTGAACAATTATGGTCTAATATATAGGGGTTCTCTATTTCTTCTTCCCATGACCCCCCATATGTATTTTTCTCTAGTGTCTTCATTCGTCACCCAAGATTCTAGAGCCATTAGCTGCATATCCACCATTTTGGAATTGGGGTTCCAAGTATCCAAATTTTTCAGCACAAGGTTATGCACATAAAAATCTGCCATTTTTACCTAATGAGCCATGTAATATTGCTTGTAGAAATCCATGAATTGCCTACAATCTTGGAAAGGTAGGGATCCATGGGAGGATAGATTTTTTATTTGAAATAGGAGCCATTTCTCCTTGAGGTACACAAAGTATGAGTGCTGAAGAGATTCTATGCATAAGTCTTCCATGGTGGCTACTTGCCGCCCTTTTTGCTTAAATTGCTTTTTTAATGCTACATTCTTTTCTTGTGCCTTCTCCAGCTGCTCCTTCAGAACTGTTCCTTAGATTCTTTCCTCCTCCTTGGTGATTCTTCAATGATAATCAGGCTCGTGGGAGGATTTTTTCTCTCTCTCTGACTTATCCTCTGACTCTTGTCAGCTCTGAAATACATAGAGGTCTACCTTTTTCTCTTTACGCTGAGAGGAGCTAAGTTTGCAACTACCTCTTTGCCTTGAGAGGATGTGGTGCTATGTTGTGAGTCTACTTCTTGCTCACTTTCTACTACCTCTATGACTTCTATTTCCATTTCTTTCATTTTTCCTTAGCCCTTTCTCTCTTCCTCTCCTTCTTCTGGTTCTTCTTGTTCCTCTTTTGGTTCTTCTTCTAGTTCTTCCTCTTCTTCTTCTCTATGGATAGAAGTGGAATTCTGCCTTGATTGGGTTGCTATAAAAGCTTCCCTGCTCAAATTTAAGGAAGAGGATTAGGCCATGGGTAGGGCAACACTTTACTATTGTTGTGGTTGCATTCTGTCTCAAAATATGCAGTTGAAGCTCACTATTGCTACACTACGGGCATCCGTCAGTCTCTCTCCATTTTTAAAAAAAATTCAATTTACAGGTTTGGATGAGACGGGCCCTCTTTATTATTAGACTACGCAACTAATTATTTGTTGGAGACAATTATGTAATGTGACTTAGCTCTAGTTTCTGTTTTAGACAATTGGACCCTCTTCTTATTAACCGGCTGATACTACGTGTCTCCTCCTATCCTCCTCCTCCACTCCAACTGATTAAATTTTTTTTTTTGTTGCCCAAGTGGCGTGTACTTCCAGTTTTTCCATCCATACCTCACAGTGGTGGCCAATTTAACATGCCACCGTTTTTCCTTTTAAACACTTAGTATGAAAATTTAATTACTTTAGGCTATTATGAATGCATAGCGAGGGGTGAGGGGCTATACCTGCGCTTACCAGTTGTTGTCAAGGTGGTTGCGAGAGCTATAGTTTGGATACAAACCTATTATATGCTGTGTTCTTCATTATTTTATGTTCCCTAACTGAGAAACTTGCTAAATGAGCAACTCTTTGAGTGAGATGCTGATCTTTCCTTGTTGTTTCTTCCTGTTAGAGATGTTGCGTGGGGATGCTCCAGATGCCATGGGGGGCACTCTTGTCTTGCATGGGGTCTGCTTCATGAGTTCCTCCCTTGTTTTTCTTGTTGTTCAAGAACAAATTTCTGCACTGTAGGAATTTCCTGATGTCTGTAGCAGTCTATTTCTTGCTTTCCTTGCTACATTGTTCTCAGGAATGCAGGAATGTGGTGTATGGAGGTGATGGAGGAAGTTATGAAAATGAATGGAGTGAATGATGGGATGGATTTTTAAATAGAATAAGGGAAAATAAGATGGATTATTCCCTGTGTTTTGAGAAACCATTAATGACCTGCAAAACAGTAAACACAAAAACACAGAGATGCAAATGTAATTTTTTCTTCTTCTTCTTCTTCTTTTTTTTGAAAGAAAGTGGGCTGCCTCCATGGAGTTTTCAATCCACAGAATTGCCTTGGGTGCCTTAGAGATGTTTTCACCCATAGATATTTATTCTCTCTCTTTTTTTTTTACCAAGTGAGCTACCTCCATCGAGGTTTTCAACCCACTAGCTTGCCTTGGGTGCGTCAGAGAGGTTCTCACCCATGGATCTTTGTTATTTTTTCTTTATTTTTTCAGGAGGTGTGGGAAAATATGGAGTTTCCCATCACATACACCTCTTTTCTTATTGAATATATGAACGCTACCCTTGGCAAAGTCTTCTTGCAAATTTTCAGTCTGTGACCATTGACAAGGAAGGGGAATCCTTCCTCATCTATGGTTCTGATTTGAACTACGCCATTATCAAAACATTTTTCCATTGTGTAAGGTCCCAACCATCTTGTCATCAACTTGCCTTTGAAATATTTAAACCTTGAATAGTATAACATCGCCCAATATCCTTCTTGGAAGGTATTTTCTTTGATGTTCTTGTCATGCCATACCTTCCTTTTCAGCTGAACTACCTCCGTGTGAAGAAGTTCTTGCATTCTAAACTCATCCATTCCATTAAGTTGCAACAACCTCTATTTTTTTGACATTTTATAGATCTAGATCTAATTCAGCTTCCATTCTTAAAGTATTGAATTCGAACTCAACTAAAAGTAGATCCTTCTTACCATAGACTAGTTCATAAAGAGTGAATCATGTTGTTGTCTTCCAAGTAGTGTTGTAGGCCCAAGTAGCTTCCACCAATCTATCTGCCCATTATTTTCTGTTGTTGTTCACAACCTTGGTGAGGATGCTCTCTAAAGATCTGTTAGCTACTTCTACTTGGCTATTCGGGTGAGGGTGATAGGAAATATAACTTCTATGCTTAATCTTGTGATTCCTCAAAATATTCTCAATGAGGTGGGAGGTGAATTGTGCTCCCTTATTAGTGACTATTTCTATGGGGTATCCAAACTTTTAAAACACATTCTCCCTCATAAATTCTTCTACTTTCTCCTCAGTTTCTACCTTCACTGCTTTTGTTTCAGCCTACTTTGTTAGGTAATCAGTGAAGACTATTATATACTTCCTTTTTCTGGATGGTGGATCGATAGGTCCAACAAAGTCCATGCCCCACTTGTCAAATGGCTCAAGAGCCACCTGAGGGTTCAAAGGCATCTCAACACTTTGCGTGGGTTTCCCCATCCTTTGGTACTGGTCACACCTGCTGGTGTACCTTCTGGAATCTTGGAGAAGGGTATGTCAATAGTATCCTACCTGCAAAAATTTGTAAGCAGTTCTCTTTGCAGAAAAGTGGCCTCCACATGGGCTGTCATGACATGTAGAGAGGATATCAAAAACTTCTTCCTCCCTCACATATCTCCTTAGGATTTGATCAGGGCCTAGCTTTAAAAATTTTCCCCCAATCCATGTGAAAGGGGCGCTTTTTCTGATGATTTTTCTACTCTCCCTGAATGAAATATTAGGAGGGAGTATCCCAGCAACCAAGTAGTTGGCTATATCAAAAAAACATGGTAAGAGTGTTGATATAGCAAAGAGACGCTCATCTGGTAGCTGATCATCCACCATTCCTTCTTCACCTGTAGGGAGAGCTAACCTTGACAAAAAATCTACAACAACATTCTCCTAAATATGAGGTTTATCAATAATAGTCAAATCAAATTGCTGCAAGAGTAACAAAAATCTAATTATCCTAGCATGAACATCTGGTTTTCTCATTAAATACTTGATGGTTTCATGGTCATTATGAACAAAGGTCTGGTATCTTGTTACATAATGCCAGAACTTGTTCAATTCATGGACAATGGCTAACATCTCCTTCTCAGTAATAGTATAATTCAACTCGGCCTTGGACAAATTCTTGTTGATGAAATAAATGGCATAAGAGATTTTTTCCTCTAATTGTCCTAATGATGCCCCTACAACATTTTTGGATGCATCAGTGTCGATTTGGAACGGCAGAGTCCAATTTGGACCTCGGAGGATAGGGGCAGTAATAAATTGAAAGCCTCTTGACAAGGACTAGACCAAATAAGCTCAGAATCCTTGGCCAATAACCCAAATAATGGGGAACCTATCTTGCTAAAATCTTTGATGAACCTTCTATAGTAACCAGGTAAGCCTAAGAAACTCCTACATCTTTTTGCTTTTGAGGAGCAAGTACCCTTTTGATGATCGTGATTTTTTTTTGGGTCTACCTATATTCCTGCTTGGGATATGGAGTGTCCTAACACAACCTCTACTTTATTTAGGAATTCACACTTTTCTGGGCTCAAGGAGATATGCATCTCAATGCACCTTCTTACTACTTTACCCAAATTGGAGAGAGCTTCCTGGAAGTCATCCTCGTATGGTGTGAAATCATTTATGTAGATTTCGAAAGAGTCATGGAATAACTCATAAACGATGCTCAGGATATCTCTTTGGTAGGTAGTTGGGGCATTGCACAACCCAAAGGGTAAGACTCTATAAGAAAAGGTACCCAAAGGGCAGGTGAAAGTAGTCTTATCCTCATCTTCAGGGTTGATTTGAATCTGATTGTACACACTGAACCCATCTAAGAATGAAAATAACTTCTTCCCTGCAAGGCCATCCAGGACTTGGTCTATAGAGGGAAAGGGGAAATGGTCTTTCTTGGTGGCTTGTTAGGTTCTCGATACTCCACACAAATTCGCCACTTCCAATTCTCCTTCGGGACTAAGACAAGAGGAGATACCCACTCGCTATCGGATATATGAGATATACGTCCTACATCCAATAGTTTCTCCAAATCTTCTTTGACTATGTCCTTCAAAGCAAGGTTTATCCTTCTATGGGGTTGTCTCACAGGCTTGCATCCTTCTTTGATGTAAATATGATGTTTGCACACTGAAGGATGTACCCCTTTCATTTTTTTTAATCCCAAGAAAATGCATCTAGATTCTCTTTCAAAAGCTGGCACAAATGCTTCTCTTCTTCATTTGAGAGGTTTGGGTTGATTTTCAGAGATTTGGATGGACCAAACTAAATAGCCTTGGTGGATTCAGAGGTTGACACAACTGAGTGCACTTCCATCCAAGGTTGGCTTTTAGAATCTTTGACTAAGGTTTCGAGAGGAATGTTAGTGGCGGACTGGTTTTGAATGGCATGGTCGATGAGTTCATCTTCATCAAGCAACCCTCCTCTAAGAATAGCATCGACGATACACATAAGGGAAGTTTTATATAACTTATATTCTTCATTCTCCAACCATATAGGGATATCATGATTAATGGAAGCCTAGGCTAGAGGATATAAGACTAGGTGTTTAGACAAAGGCCCATTGTTGATAGTCATGTTTCCAGCCCGACAACTAATATAAGCATCTCCAGTGGCTAACCAAGGTATCCCTAAGATGAGAGGATAACCATTAAACTTGGTTTTTGGTTGCAGGACAAGGAAATATGTAGGATACTCCCAAGATTCAATGGTAACCATGAAATCCTCAACAATTCCTTCCGGAGTTACTGTGGACATATCTACAAGTTGCAAAATTGTTGTGGTTTTCCTCAAATTTCCTTGGAGATTAAGTTTCAACATAGTTTCCTTGGTCATGACATTGATGGCAGCCCCTAGATCAATCAGAGTGTTGGGGACTATGAAACCATTTACATGCACATCAAGAACTGGACTATGAGGGTCCAGGTAATTTCAAAATATCACCCTTCCCAGCATTAGGTCAGACAGTTGTCCTACCACATTGATGGTGGGGGTATATTTCTTCCTTCTCCCAGGTTTCTTGAATCACTTTTCTTTGATGAGACTATTGTAGATAAGGACATCCTTAATGGTTTGGAGAAGTGGTATCTTTACACACAAATTTTCCAATTCTCTCAGGAGTTCAGTGTCCTCTGGGGTGTGCTAACTAGGGTGGATCAAGCACTGAGGAAAAGGAGTTTGTTGGATCTGAGTGTTACCTTCTTCCTTTTCCTCCTCAACCTCTACATGTTGAGATGGAGGATGGTTGTCTGGGAGTACTCTTCCTGACCTAAGATTAACCTCCTATACCTCCACAACATAAGTTGGATAGGATATTTCTCCACTGGGAGCCTGTTGTGCCAGTCTATTGCTCAGTTTCAGATTGGGTTGTCAGGTATAGGTAGCCTAGGTGGAGAAACATGAGTAAGCTGAGGTCGAGGTTGGGGTGGAGGCATTAGAGTGTGTTATCACTCCTTAATTTCTGAAGGCTGAACACAAAACTATGGAGGGAAACATCAAACCAACTTTAGAGTCCAAGACCTAGCATTCCTAAATTCACAGAGGGCTCTCTCTATTAGATATAGCTTGATAACTATAAATGTTGATATTAGGCTAGTTATAGAAATGAGGTTTGTTTGAAGATGTTTGGTTGAGGCAGTAGAAGAGGGCCATTGTGCTATGGAGTCACACAATTGTGAACAAATTCAGATGGATGAATAACTGGGGTCAGGTACCACTAGGAAAGCTAGCCATGTCAATGGATCTTAACATCTCGTGAAATGGAATAAAGGAGGAGATTAAGGTTAAACAGGAATATAGATCAGAACATCTCTGAATTCTACATTTCGGTCTCAGAAGAAAACATAATGAACTGTTTCAAGACTATGCAGGGTACCCTATGGTAAATCCTACACAAAATTTTCTATCCACAGTTAAGAAAAGAAAACAGTATGAGCAAACAGGAGAATAAAAAATTACATGGGAAAATACTTCACCACATAGCATAACACAAGAATCTCAAAAATAACATAATCCTTCATTCATCCAAAAGAGAGTTCTTACAAAAGAATGAGTTTATTACAATGGTTTTTCCCTTATAGGCCTCCTTTACACTGCTAATCATACATTATTTATAGAAAACCTAAGTTGGATAGTTCGTCTACTGCAGTAATTAAATTCAAGCAAAAAAATACAAGTGGAAACATGCAGGCGGTGATAAGACTAGCTTGGCCTACAACGATGGCTTTTGGAAATCTGTTATTAATTACAGAGTGGTTGGAAACTAGTTCAAGTGATGCTTAAGAGGCCGGCAATAAAGTACTCCTGACATCTGGCCTTGCTCTTGAGAAAACCAACGTTGGGTAATTAATTTTGGTGCAGCGCTAGATATTTTCATTGATTAGTGTTGGTGCTGATGTGATTTGATGCCCCTTTAGTCTCTGCTATTACATCGCCACATCAATGGCCAACTTGACCTTCTCTGTCTTTTTCCTTGTGACGTTCAGCCTCACCCTGCTTTTCGCTCCTTTATCGGGTTTGACCCGAGTCGTTTTGCAATGCATAGCCTATTTCCTCATAAATGGCACACATAACTTATATGCCTGGTCGTGGAGGGATGGTGGTTGGCATATATGGACAGAATGGAGGATGGTGGAAACGGATTTTCGGAGGGGGCCTTAAGTGGTAAGCGGTAATATAGAAAGGGGGTGCAAAATAGAGGAAGGGCGACACGTAGCGGGGAGGGGGTAAGCGATACCATCCATTTCAGATGCCCACCTCATGCCCCCACCCCCCCCCATGTTTAATGTTTGGAAGCAGAGGGGGGTGCGAAATGAAACAAGGACAGTCAGATGAGGAGGGGTTGATTTGAGATGGAGGAAAGATGGAGGGCGATGAGGAGAAGGTAATGATGTGGTAGGTAAGGTGGGACCAGACTCAACCTTTCAAATTCTCCCAGGTAAATGGTGGAAAACACTTTGAATGGGTGGTCGAGACTTGCTGCTGTACTTAGCCCTTTTTCTTCACAAAATTGTGCATAATGCATCCGCCTAGACTTGAAAACCTTTAGGCCTTTTCATTGAAATATATCGCATCTGTGCCAACATCGCACTTCACATGGAAAAAGACTTAACATTTACCATTTGCACTTATATTTTAACATTTGCGATTTGTGATTGCAAATCGCACATCATTGTCTTTAGCTTTTACCATCGCGCTTATCCTTTAAGTTTTTTTATTTCCAATTGCGATCGAGAGATGGACCCCACTACAAGATTATCCTAGTAGACAAGTGAATTTTGGTTTAAGAAATGGTAAAAAGCCACCTGAACCATAATATGAAGGTTTTCAAAGCATTCAAGGTGTATGCAAGGGAAATATGGGTCCCGTCGCTCTCGCATATCACACTTCAGCGACTATAACATTTACCCTTAGGCGCTTATCCTTTGAATATTGCGATGTGTAAAATGGAATGAGGGCATAAATGAAGTTTGATCATGATCACACCTTATCAACAAGACTTTCATCCTTCTAATAAATGGAAAGGCAGATTGATTTATTTGAAACTCTTGACAGTCAAGATCTCCCTTTCTTTCTCTGAAAATAAATGATAGCCACAAAATATTATTTTAGTATGAAAAATCTATTCAATAATCAATCACCTTGTGATACTATGAAATACAAGAGTCTAATAGTGGCTCCAACTGGGGATAGCAATTCCTTCAGGAGGTGTCAAGAACACCATACACTAGTGACATGATCCATTGGGTTGATCCCAAGTTTGCAACTTAATTTGCTACAATCTATGTGGCTGAAAAATCCTTTAAGCTGAAATCAATGTTTGCTGCAATTTGTAGTCTGGAACACACTTGAATTAAAACTAGAAAGCAAACTGAAACAAAAACTAGAAATATGCTCAGAGTGTTGAGCTAATTTTCACACCTACCTACCCTACTATACTGAAATTTCTTCTATTCTAAATGATACAATAATGCCAGTGGAGTCAGTCAAGTAGCAGCAGAAACAGATGGAAAACTTGACTTCTTGTCAGGACAATCAATAGTATAACATGATTATGTGTCTTCATAACCAAAGTTATAATATGTAATGGCAATTTATGATGTATTTGACCTTTATATAGAATACATGTTTGAAAACGTGAGCTAAAAATAACCTCCATATACTTTACTATAGGATTAATTAAAGCATGATGTATAGTACCTTCTTCTAGGCATTCAATGACTAGTTGGCCAGTTGTATCCCAAATATTAAACCTTGAAACCACATCTTCAGTCTGGGACTTGAAAGCACAATCATCCTCAATATGCAAGTTAAGAGGTAGTACAATTTACTTGTGCTTAGGGGAAGGAAGATTTTCCAAGAATTATTTAGGATCTCGGAAATTATATGATTGAATTTGAGAATTCAAAATTTCAATACGAGATTCATATCTTTCAACAAATATCTCCAAAAAATATTTTTAGCTTCAGGATTAAATTTTCTTGAATTCAAAATGAGAAAGACAGCTGCTAGAAAATCTTCATCAAGATGAAATTTTCATAACTAATTCTTGAATGTATTTAAAACTTCATTAGATAGACGGTCTGCCACAAACCTTGTCATTTTGTTTAGCAAGAACTCGAGTCAACATGTTGTGGAGTCACCATGAATGCACAAAATCTAGGTTCTTTGAATCATGGAGTAACCAGGTGAATGCTGCAACCTTCTTCTGTCCGTCACTATCCATCACCAGTAATCAGATCTGAACTTGGATGTGATTTATGAGGAAGATAAATTTCGTCCCGAGTATGGTCACCATTATGTTATCACTCTATAATTTCTAAATGCTGAAGATAGAACTATGGAGGGAAACACCAAACCAACTTTGGAGTCCAGGACCTAGCCTTCCTAAACTCAGAGAGGGCTCTTTCTGTTAGATATAGCTTGATAACTATAAGTGCTAATATTAGGCTAGTATAGAAATGAGGTTTTCTTGAAGATGTTTGGCTGAGGCAGCAGAAGAGGGCCATTGGGCTATGGAGTCACACAAGTGTGAAAAAATTCAGATGGATAAATAACTGAGGTCAAGTACCACCAGGGAAGCTAGCCATGTCAATGGATCTTAACTGCTTGTGAAATGGAATAGAGGAGGATATTAAGGTTCAACATGAATGTAGAGCAGAACATCTCTAAATTCTACATTCTGGTCTCAGAAGAAAACATAATGAACTATTTGAAGACTATGCAGGGTACCCTATGGTAAATCCTACAAAATTCTTTCTATCCACAGCTAAGAAAAGAAAATAGTGTGAGCAAACAGGAGAATAAAAAATTACATGGGAAAATACTTCACCACATAGCATGACACAAGAATCTAGAAAACAAAATAATCCTTCATTCATCCAAAAGAGAGTGCTTACAATAGAATGAGTCTATTACAATGGTTTTTCCCTTCTGGTCCTCTTTTACACTTCTAATGCATACATTATTTATAGAAAACTTAAGCTGACTTTTCTGTCTACTGCAGTAATTACATTCAAGCAAAAATGGACAAGTGGAAACATGCAAGCGGTGATAAGACCGGCTTGGCCTTCAACCGTGGCTTTTGGCAATCTGTTATTAATTAAAAAGTGGTTGAAAATTGGTTCAAGTGACACCTAAGAGGTGACCAATAAAGTATTCTTGACATTTGGCCTTGCTCTCCAAAAAATTGGCATTGGGTAATTAAGTCTGGTGTAGTGCTAGATATTTTCATTGATTAGTGATGGTGCTGAGGTGCTTTGATGCCCCTTTAGTCTCTACTATTACATCTCCATATCAATGCTCGACTCGACCTTCTCTGTCTTTTTCCTTGTGACGTCCAACCTCGCCCTGCCTTTCGCTCCTTTGTCAGGTTCGATCCGAGTCCTTCTGTCGTGTGTAGCCTATTTTTTCATAAATGGCACATAGACCTTATATGCCTGTTCATGGAGGGATGGTGATTGGAAGATGTGGATGGAATGGAGGAGGGTGGAAACATATTTTTGGAGGGGACCTTAACTGGTAAGAGGTAATATAAAAAGGCAGTGCGAAATAGCGGAAGGGCGACATATAGCGGGGATGGGATAAGCGATACCACCCATTTCGGACACCCCACCCCCGCCCCCCACCCCCCCATGTTTAAATTTCAAAAGTAGAGGGGGCTGCAAAATGCAACAAGGACTGTCATATGAGGAGGGGTTGATTTGAGATGGAGGAAATATGGAGGGCGATGAGGAGAAGGTAATGACATGGCAGGTAAGGTGGGACTGGACTTGACCTTTCAAATTCTCCTGGGTAAATGGTGGAAAACCTTTTGAATGTGTGGTCAAGCCTTGCTTTTGTGCTTAGTCATTTTTCTTAATAAAACCATGCACAACACATCCGCTTGAACTTGGAAACCTTTAGGCATTTTCTTTGAAATACTTCGAATATGTGCCAACATCACACCTCACACAGCACAAGATTTAACACTTACTATTCACACTTATATTTTAACATTTTCGATTTTTGATTGCAATCAGGTCCCAATAGGTATCCCACATCCTTGTCTTTAGCTTTTCCATTGTGCTTATCCATTAAATTTTACGATTTACGATTGCGATCGAGAGATGGACCCCACTGCAAGATTATCCAAGCAGACAAGTGAAATTTAGTTTAAGAAATGGTAAAAATCCGCCCGAACCATAATATGAAGGTTTTCAAAGCATTCGAGGTGTATCCCAGTGAAATATGGGTCCCGCCGGTCTTGCATATCCCACTTTGGCAACTATAACATTTACCCTTGGACACTTATCCTTTGAATCTTGCTACGTGCAATTGCGAAGAGAAGTAGATGTTTCAAACTTATGATATAAAGGAAGTGGGGTTTTTATTACAATTTATGTGACACACACACACACACACACACACACACATATATGTATCAAGCGGCTGGCTATGGGGGCAGAGCTATGAATAAGGCAATTTTTAGTGAAAAAATGATATGGTTGCTAGTGCGTGGGCGGAGCTATAACCATAGGATTTCGAACTTTAATATAAAATGGTATATAGAGAAATAAGTCCCAAAGGTTATGCATGTGGGTTTTGTGGTTTAAATGGGATATAATTTTAGAATATGGAGGAAATGAGAGAGAAAAGAGGATGAATGAAATGGAATGAGGGTAGAAATGAAGTTTGGTCACTATCACACCTTATCAACAACACTTTCTTCGTTCTATTGAACAGAAAGGCAGATTGATTTCTTTGAAGCTCTTGAGAGTCAGGATCTCCCTATCTTTCTCTGAAAATAAATGATAGTCATAGAATATTATTTTCAGTATGAAAAATCTATTAAAAAATCGTTCACCTTGTGACACTATGAAATACTGGAGTCTAACAGAGCGGGTGGTTTATTTTTTTGAGGCCTCCACCCTTGGGATGGATTGTTCCACTAAGTTTTTTGTGGAACATACTGTTGGAATGGTTGGTTTACTCACTGAGGATGATATGAAGGGTTGTAAGGCCAAATAGGAGGTGTAAACCAAGGTGGAGGAGTGGGGGTGTACGAAGGTTGCATGGGTGCACTCTGATTGTTATGATAGTAAGAGTAAGGTGCACCTTGCATATCTTGTTGATATGGTCAAGGGTATCGAGGATTTCTCTGGTTTATGATATAGAGTTACTTTGGCATTGCTTCCCCACCTTGATATACAACCTTAAGTCCAGGTAAGGAGGGACAATTTTCTGTGGCATGATTCTCCTCAAAGACTAAGAAAACCTCTAACACATTCAGTGCACATTCATTTCTTGGGTGCTTCCTGGTATATTTAGGAAAAAATATGGTCAGGGATCTCTCTGCTTCCTCTTGCTTCCTTTTGACCTACATTGTGTCCATTTTCAAAGAAAAGGTGTGTAGCATGTCACTCTTGAAGTCCTCTAGCATGTTTCCAATCTCATGTTTTATGAAGGTGGAAGAGGAAGGGGTATTTGATGTACTTTGGCTAGCTTTTCCCTTCTTCCTAAATTCCCTAGAATGTTTCTAAAAGATAGTTTTGATTGTTTCATAGGGTTGTCGGTACATATCTGCTCATGTTAACATATTCAAGGTTTCTATCATCTCTTCACTAATCCCTCGAATAAGTACAAGTTTAAGTGATGCAGGATAAAGAGTACAATTGGCTCTCTTATAATTTATTTGAAACATCTCTTCATATTACTTTAGGGATTCATCAGGTCCTAAAGTCATCCAAAATATTTCATCCTTAGTTTCCTTAGACCTACAGTAGTCTATATTTGTTGTTGAAGGTCTCTTCCATTTGTGCCCAGGTAGTGATGCTATCCCCAGGCAGACCCATGAACCAGCACAAGGCTCCATCCTCAAGGGTGGATGGGAATAGATTCAACTTTTGATCATTACAGGTGTAGCCATAAGTCCTACAAACAACAGAAAATTCAAACATGAATGTGTGAGGGTCCTCAGAGGTAAGTCCATGAAAGTGTGGAAGGGTTGAGTGGCTAATGTTTTTCGTCTTAGTTTCCCCATTTGCCTCTCTTATGGGAAATACTCTCTGGGTCCTAGCCATGGTTAAGATAGGTGAAGCAGGTCTCTCAGTTGAAACAATGTCTTCTTCTTTTTCCCCAATGGGATCCTCAAAATATTATAAGTCTCTCCTAGAGAGGTTTCACTCTCACTGCCACTGAAGAAGAGTGAAGGGTGGTCAAGAGGTGATGTGGGGGTTTTAAGTAAGGTTTTTCTTCGAGTATTTCTAGTCCTACGAGGCATGAAAATATTTTTTTTTGTATTTTTCCAATATTTCCGAAATTGCATGAAAAGAAAAGAAAGCAGAAAATAATGCTAAAAACAAAATCAAAGAATCTACTAGAGAGCTCCCCTAACGCCAAAAAGTGTTGAGCCATGGTATTGCACCAAGAGTGTTGCAACTCCTAGGGGATGCCCTAATTTACTTTATCAACCCAGGGTTCGTACAAACTTGGAGGTAATAGTGCTATATAGACAACAGATGCATTCTACTCATGTCATCCTCTTCTGATTTACGAAGGGGTGTTATTTCTTAAACTGTGATAAGGGTTGGAAAGTAAATTGCTGGAAGGAAATGATAAAAAGGAAACTAAATTAAATTTATGGAGAGGAATGATAGGAATGAAACTACTTTAATTTGTAGAAAAGTAAACAATTGAAGAGAAACTAAACTATATTTTTGAAAATAAATGACAGGAATGAGACTAATTTAATTTGGAAGAAAGAAATGATAGAAAGGAAATTAATTTAACTTGCTGAAATTAAATGGCAGAAAGGAAACTAATTCTAAACCATACTTAACTTGGCCAAATGGCAAAATGCACTCTATTTGTCCTATGCTCTATATGCCATGCTATTAAGTTATCCATGAATTAATCCTAATTGACAAAGTGTTGATCTTGTAGCTTGGAGGAAAGAAAAGTGCTAAAGAGGCTACTGGAGGGCTTAACACATGAAACAGGGCTTAGGAGGGGAAAGCGGGGGTTTAATCCTTATTAAACTTGAATATAGTGCAGAAATGGCTTTGGAGCAAAATAAATTGGAAAGTGTAGTGGCGAAGATGCGATGGAGGCAGGAGTTGATGCAATATTGCAATCGGTAGAAACAAGCGATAAGTGTAACGAAAATCAACTAAATGGTGCAAAGCGCGATGTGTGATGGGTGACATGGCGGTGGGACCAGCGGTGGAGTGCGATTACAATATCACAATCACATATCAGAGCAGTAAGTCTTAAAAGAGGGTAAATCTTGTGATGCATGATTTGTGATGGGTGATGTGGCAGTGGAACCAATTGCGGAGAACAATTGAAATACCGTAATCGGCAGAAACAAGCGGTAAGTGTAAAGGAAAAAAGGTAAAATGTTCGATTTGAGATTTGAGATTTGGTAAGAACCGTGGTCTGCAATATGCGATATCATAATATCGCAATTGGCAAAGGGGAGCGGTAAGTCTTCAAGGAAAAAGGTGAAAGTTGCAATGTGTGATTTCACAATATCGTAACCAGCTAAAGCGAGCAGTAAGTGTTAAAGGAAAAGGGTAAAAAATGAAAAATGTAATTACAATGTAATGTGGCAGGAGATTCGAGGAGCAAAGGTAGAGGTCAACTTTCAAACTTTTTCAAGCATTTTGTGAATAAAAAAAAAATGCGATAGCTGTGATAAGAGAAAAGGTAGGAATAGAACGTAACAAAGGTGTTTGGGAGTAGATACAAATATGGAAAATGAAGTGGAGAAGCACCATGGAACTGCTCTAGGGTTATACAATAATTCCTGCAATCAAACATGCTGATCCATGCATGAAAAAAATATGAAGTGCGTGATAAAAGTAGTGAACATAAATCAATTTTTGGGTCTGTGGGAAGGTTTACCCTCCTCGAGCTCTATTGACAGAGATGAGAAGAGAGTCTTGATACACAAACTTTTTTCAATTTTTCCTCTATTTGATTATTCAAAAGCAAATAAAAAACTACAGTAGCATACTGAAAGAAAAAATTAATAATAATGAAACGATGAGAAGTAGAACTAATGGAATGACATAAATAAAAACTAGCTTAATGGAAGAAAGGAAAAGATAGGAACAATAGAGAGGTTGAGG
Source organism: Pinus albicaulis (assembly GCA_034641835.2). NCBI lineage: Eukaryota > Viridiplantae > Streptophyta > Pinopsida > Pinales > Pinaceae > Pinus > Pinus albicaulis. The sequence continues at coordinate 1,570,599,945 of CM076578.1, read as the reverse complement.
CACATGGATTCGGCCATAACCCACGAGCGTAGATCTTTGAAACTTAAATCAGTCGAATGAAATTAGTCTACTCATTTCATAAAATAATAACCTCATACATCTCTAAAAGTTGATCATTGAGTAAAATAATAAAAAGCTCAATAGATTGCAACAGAGTTTCAACTAGAATCAACTGGAATTGACTAAATATTCCTAACTCTAGATCTGCTCTATTTATTCTATAGGGCAGCTACCAACAACTCCCTAGAAAATAGTGATTGATTCCACTTGACTCGAAGTAAAAAAATATTGTGTGGTTTGTTGCCTCTAGAATTCGAATTGCTAGAGAGAATCCTTGGGGATCCTTTGGCTGCCTTTGGAATTCGAATTGCTGGAGAGAATATTTGGGATCCTTTGGTTTCCTTTGAGAGTTAAGCAGGGTGTACAATCCTCCAATAATTTCTCCTTGTTGTCTCCTCTAATACTTTATGATAAAATACTTATAAAAATGCTTAATAAATATGATTTTCTGCACTCAACCTCATATTGGGCACCTAGAGTATGTTAGCCTTAATCACCACCTATACTAGCATCATAAAACCAAATAATAATAAAAATTCAAGAAAAAGAGATATAAGGAGGCAAAAAGGTGACTATTAACCCCTCCAAATATGTCTAATGATGGAGCTCATCACCTGGGACACCAGTCACATGTCTTTGGAGCTTGAGAGGTATATCATCTGTTCATATCTCACAATATCAATAGTCAACCTCTCAAGGTTTTGCTCCAGCTCTACTAGGATATGTACTACATCATTATGTGGTCCTGCTATGGGTTGTTCCTCTCGTCTGTCAAAGCAACGAAGTACTTCTGGTCATGTTTGACCGACATCTGCATTTAAAATTTTGTAAGTATTGGATGATAAAAAATAAAATAAAAATTAGATAAAAACTTCAAAACGATTCACTAACCTGTCTCATCCCACTATTCCCCTCATAGAAGATATGTTTCAAGATCACCTCTATAATCCATCCCTACATAAGGAAAATATTCAAACATGAAGATATGATTCCTAAGCCATGTGAAATACTGAGGAGTAAAATGAACCGCTACACCACATTCGCCACCATGGCGAGCCATCAATGCTACCCAGTGCACAATACAAGGTTCCTGAGGACCTCTGGGATCCACCAGAGACTGCTGAGGTGAAAGGAGTGGGATCCTCTATAAAGCCAAAGATACTAGAATAGCCCCATATTTGAATTTTTTCAACTTCCCATTCTTAGCTTGCGTGAGTTGGCCCTTCATATTAGCCAACACTCCCTCACTCCAGTTGAATAATGTTCCTCCAAAACATTCAAATATGGTCTGCATCTGTGCTTTGGTAGCCACATGAGTAGCTGCACTCCCACATAACCTAGTAATTGCAAATGTTATGATCTTGAGCTCCTGTTGCACAATAGTTTTGATATCTATTCGATCGTCCTAATCTGAATCTCGGCTACAATATTGAGCCTTATAAGTAGTAGTGGGAATACCTCCTAGTCTAGTCCCAAATAAGGAAATGTCCCTCCCTCTACGAGGCAATCCAGTGAGGAAATATATGTCCTTCGACACGATCACAAGCCGATGGTATCCAATAATGAAACATTGATCTCGTACATCCCATGCATTCACGAGCTATGCCATCAGCTCAACTTATGCTTTCATGCTCTAAATCACCCAAAACTTGTAGAAGCCACAATTTTTTAATGAGCACATAGTTTCTAGATCATTCATGGCTTCATTGTCCATGAGTTCATGCTCTTGTTCCCCCCATTCCAAAATGATTATAGACCTACACATCAACAAAGTAACCATTAAAAAATCAGTTGGAGGGATTTGAGCCATTTTTTATGGAAAAAATTATGTTGTTCAAAACCCCACGACTCTTGTGCAGGTACTGTGTTTACACAGTGCATTTTTGTGCATGTGTTATACACATAACCCATGATGGCCTGACTATTTTTATTTTAAAAAATCATCGGGGTTTGCGGTTTTCTCGAAGATAAACTACGCACCCCTGAGGGCGGATTTTAAAACAAATTTTCCCTCTAAAAAATGCCATGAAAGCTTAAAATTAGAAATTAAACGGATGAAAAAAAGACAATGATGATGTGGATTACCTAGTGTGGACGATTCTCGAAATGGTTAGTCAATTCTTTTGATATCAGCTCCGGAAGTTTTTTGGAAAAAGCTCTCTCTGCTCTGCTCTGAAAATCGAAAGGTAAAAATGACTTCTTCAAACTTCCTTTTTTAGTTTTAAATGAATAAAATAATATTATTTTATTTATTTTTACTTTTAAAAACTCAAATCAAAATATTTTTCCTTTTTGAAGAGTAGATATTTGTAATTGTTCAAGTTTTTGTGTAGGATACATGATTTTGGTGAAAATAATTATTTTGACATTAATTACATTTTTATCACTTTTTCGGGCTCCAAAAAAATATGAAAAAGAAAAACCCTTGAGTCCTCTTTTAAGCCCTTTTCAGACTCTCTAAACATGAATATATTGTCAAGTACTTGACTATTCGAACTAGTTAAAGTAAATGAACAGTCTTCTATTCAGTATAAGTTTACCCCTTTTCCGGACCAAATTGGACTAGTTACGACAAAGTTATACGTTGACTAATCATAGTCAGTAAAGTTCTCTCCTACATTATTTTATCCTTTTTCGGGCTTGAGGGACTAAATTTATGAAAAACAACAATCATGGAGTTTACTTATGTTTTTCTTCTGACTCCCTGATAATGAAAAACATCGTGTTATTCCTATACTATACTCGTTAAAACTAAACAATATAGGACCTATCGATCACAACATGGCCAAACCACTCCTTCTTAGGGTTATTTTTTAATACTAAGATGGACTGATCCGAAGGATGAGCTTACACAACAAGAAAATGTTATCCTCCTCAAGCTTGACCAAAATAAACAGGTACTTGCCAGTAATGGTGGGGGAAAAAGAGAGAAAAAAAATTCGTTTATCGTCCTTTTTTTAGAAAGAAACATGTCTCTCTTGAACATGACACTTTGTTACACTTGTAGCTGGGTTGGTAAATCCTTTGTCTTACAGTTAATCAAACCACATTCAAAGTCTTCAGCCAGTTTCTGGGTATTATCTTTAGGTCAAATTCTTCCAAGGCATTTACAGTGTCGTTATGTGTTCAAGAGAAAGTTCAATAAACCATTCATTGCAAACATTTTTCTTCATTCGCGTTGACCATCCCTGAGTCAGTCCTTGCAAAAAAATTCTTCAAAACTTGATCTAATGGTTTTGTGTTGTAGGCTTTCCTGCGACGGATCACTTTCTATCGACATCAACCCATTATCTAGAAATTTTATTTAGAATACTATCAGTACCTTGGGATCTGCATGCCCTAATGGCACGTTTCTTGCCCTCGATGATAGGTTTTCATCATTCACCTTCGATCGAATGATTCTATGAGTGTTGGATTGCAAATTATTCATTCACACTTTATATATTGTACTTGTTAGCCTCTCTCATAAAACAATAATAAATCCAAAAATAAATTAAATATTAAAAGTTAGGAATTTAAGCCTAAGTCTCTAGATTGGGTTGTTCCTCTAAGTTAGGAGTTAGTTTAGGTAGCTCCTATATTGGTGTGTGTATGGTTGAGAAGTTATCTCAACCAAGGTGTCCAAGATAGCATGCACTATCTTGAAACACAGTCTCCTCATCTATTTAATTGTAATATTACATTCTTTTAATAATGAGAAAATATGTGAGGAAGCCGTGAGGTTGAAGCCTTTTCTTTCATGAATGTGTTTGGGTATAAATCATCTCTGTATTTTTATGTGTGTTAATGGTGTCTGATTATTCTACATGTGGTATCAGACCACACTATTGGGGTTGAAGTAGATACCTGAGGCTTCATCTCATAGAGAGTGTAAAATTTTTTTCAATTAGAATAGGTGTTGATGTGGTGGTAAGGTTGTGAGTGTAGAGCTAGAAAAGATCAGGATCGAGGAAGAGCTAACACATTTCATTGTTCGAAATAGGTGAAGAGAGCCAGTGTTGAGTGTGGTAAGTACTGACATTTTCCTTAGCTTGTTGTGAAAATCTTGATTGTGCATGCCCATGCTGAGAGATTGCATTATGCAGCTTTTGATGCGTGGAGAATGATGCATAATATTTTTTTTTTTCCGTGGATATAACTGGTGTGTGGATTTGAGTGATTGTGTGCTGGAGGAATGTGCATGAATGCCTTATTAATATGTTCACATGCTCTTCAATTACCTTACACAGCATTATTTTATCTTTTTCAATGAACATCCTGTCAAACTGTTGCTCACAAGACAATGTCTAGAGGATGAGTTTGTGTTGTGTGTGAACATGGTGTTTAACCTTCTGTGAACTGCCTCGCGGATATATATATTGAGGCCTCGCACATAGCCCAAATGCCCAATATGACCAGTAGCCTCTTGCCCAACCTCTTGATTCAATTGTATCTCCCTTCTATTCCTCAGTAACTTAAAGCGTAAAATAGTTAGCTTCAATAAGGTTTACATTTAACTCCAGAGAAGGTCGTTCTGCACAATAAATCCACCAGCAACATTTTCTTGCCTCTGCGATCTACAATCCCTAACCTCTGGAATAATTGAATCAATGAAATGATGGGTTGTGTCGAATGCTAATGTGGTGGGGCTGTTGGGTGTGAGAAATGTGTGGATTGTTGCAGATCAATGAAAGTTGGAATCTCTCTCTATTTTTTTATTGGTAAATTTCCTTCAGTTAGAGGGAGACAAGTTGTTATCCGTTCACAGAGATTTCCTTGGCCACATATTGTTGTTCTTGTTCTGTTGGTTACATATTTCAAAGGGGACTTCTGTGCTGATGTGCTCAAATAAGTAGAGGAGTGGATCAACTCTGAAGTTTAGTGCACTAGAGTTGCACTTCTAAAATGGGCCTGGAGAAATGAATACATTTCAACGTAAGCTTATTTAGTGTTTGAGAGAATACAGTTGTTGGAAGAGGAAATAGAAGTAATTACTAAGTGGAATTGATGACCTTGTGCTATTTTTGTACAATACCATAAATATTTTTGCCATCGCCACCGCCCAGTTGGACCACACTGCCACACTACCCAGGAGCCACTAGTTCCAGATACCACTATAAGGCATGAACCTTTTATCTCTCATCCTTAATTTAGGCACATTGATGCCAATGCCGCAGCCTATGAGTTTATCTTCGTAAACCTGCAATTCTCGTGCTTTTGTGTGGCATGTCACAACTTCACTTCTTCGCATGATCCCCCTTACCAGCAGTGTCATATAGACTAGACCCTTTCTATTTCAAACTCACCCGATTTAATATTAATTGAAAGTTGTTCTCTATTTCAAACTCATCGTACAAACCTGAACTAATGAATGCCCAAGCTTCGACTACAATTGAAGAGGATGATGCATGCTCCAGCTTCGAATATATTAAAGAGGACAATGCATTCTGTGTAATACAAGAGTTTCAATATTATTGAATTTTCAAGGTGGAATGCAACGACATTCAATGGTCAATGAAAAGGGCATGACAATATAAAGGTATAACTCTATTGAGCTTTCTAAATTCATAATGGGCACGTTGAGTTAAAAACCTAAATGTACAAAAGTTTGAATTAGTATATTTAAAGGGAGAATGAGTGGAATATTTCAAAACATTTATCAGTCATGGAAAAGACATATTTGTGCTTTTTTGGAAACATAAGTGATTAAAAAAATTAAAAAATAAGAGTGTTGTTTTATGGTATGATCATAAAAACACATTTTTAAAGAGAGATTTCCTTTATATGAGAAGTATGTAAAATCACATTATAGTGATCATAAAGTACATATTTTGGAGGTATAATGAAGCTTTTCTAATGGAGAGACAAGGAGTACTTGAAATTCTTTTTGTAATTTTTTGGAGAAATAAGGGGTATATTTTGTAATTTTTTGGAGTGATAAGTGTGAAAAATTTTGTATTTAATTTTGGGAGACATAGGTGATCATAGAATTTTTGGATGAGATTAAATATGCATTAAATTTTAAATTTTGTACAGTTAAGTGTGCTTCTTTTTAAATGGATTAATAAGTTGTAACTTGGAGAAGTAAGGTGTCATTTATTTTTTGTATTTGAAGCGATAAGTGCACATGGTTTTTGAAGACATTTTCTTCCAAAATTTTCGAGCATGAGATTCTCATTGTTTAAGAAAGCTTCAATGTCAATGTTGTAAAATATGAAAGGTTTATGACCTCAATACTTAATAAAGACATTATCTGTGGCGTTGAAGTGTCCTAGATCCACCCAAAATTGAATAAGGTGATCTTAGGTACACCATGTGTGTGTTTGTAATGGCGTGTGTTTTTATGGCTTCATGATGTTGCTTTTGATTTGTGTCTAGTTTTGACACATAAATGATCTCATTTAACACACACATAAAGTTCAATACAAGCAAGCACAAAATCTGTAACAAAGTAGCTGCAAGGGAGGATAATTAAACACAACACATGCATTTGCGCCACTATAACACATAATGAATGATTTTCAACATCAACATTCTACCTCAACAAGAAAATTCACTCAATATAATCAACTTAATGCATTTCAAAGCATAGTATACATCAAAATTCTTGCAAATAAATTTAAGAACTTCTAATCAAATTCAAATTGCATTGAATTGTAAGGGTGCATTCTCGGTTGAAACCGACACCCAAGTTTTGAACTGATTAAAATTAAAGTGAATTCATTGCAGTGAGTCATTCAAATCATTGTAAGTTTTTTTGGGTGCAATTTCGACAAGTGTTCGACACACTTCCTTTAAAGCATGATCAATTGAGTACATCAAGTGCGCGAGTTTTAACTCTAAAGAAAACAAAAACAACAATTTCACATCTCCTACAAGTGAGTGTGATTATTCATTCAAACAAGTTCCATCGAGTCATTACAAATTTAATAACATCAAGCAAGCCAACGTGAAGTCCATTGCAGCAACCATCAAAGCAACCAAGTGAGTTCAACTCTAACACCAATCAAGCAAGTTGAAATCTACAACAAGCGAGCGTGAGTTCCAGTGAGTGTGAAACAAGCAAAATGTTTCAACAAGTAAGAGATACAACAAATTCTGAAGCAAGTGTTCAAGCAAAGCGATCGTCATCAAGCGAGCGTGAATTCAAGAATTCAAGAAAGAAAGTTCTACAACTCTAGCAAGTGTTTAAAGCAAGCTCAATAAGCATCAATACAAGCAAGTGTGCTATTCAAGAAACAAAGCAAGTGAGAGTGTCATTAATATCAAGCAAGCACATTCAATTCACCAAAATTTAGATCAATTTCAAGACAAGTGAGCCTGATTTCAAGCGAGCAAGTTAGCATGGTGCAACACATCCAGTTGTTAAAAATTCTTCAAAATTTAATCCTCTCAAGTGCTAAAGATATGGTGCAAATTAGCAAAGCAACTCTTGCTGATATTTCACGGCATCTACAACATACAAATGGAATGATTGAGTTTCTTCAATTGGAGTTACAACTACAAAGAAATGAGTTGCAAGAGAAGAGTGATGCTTCCGAGTCTTTGAACCATACAACTAAAGATGATTCTAAGTCATTCATCCAAACAGCTTCAAGTGTCGAAGTTGTTCAAGTTCAACTTTCTTCCAAGCCAATCATTAAGCCATGGGCAGAAATCCAAAGTAACAGAAATCGACGAGGCTTAGGATATGTCAACGATGACGCCAACTTGCATATCCTCGATTATTCAAAGCCAATTAAGTTCGTCAGTGTAGGATTACTTGAACAAATCACCTCAGCATGTTCTGAGAAAGTTGCAGACAAACAAAAATGCACGCAACCCAAAGTTGCAATCAAACCGAAATGTCCTCGTTGTCAAAGAACTGGACATATGGAAGATCAGTGTTTTGATCTCCATCCTTGTCACTATTGTGGCAAGCTAAATCATTCATTAGAAAAATGTTGCAGCCAACAAAAATCAGCCAGATTAAAGATCAACTATGAATGGATTGATCCTTGGGAATGGTCGTCCACAGCCAAAATATTGTATCAGTTCTACAACCAAATACAATCACACCTAGTGCAGCCGACAGTGAAAAGCAGATGGTACTCTCATGTAGTTGAATCGAGGAGTACACCAGTGAAACACTCCTACACCTGAAGGGGGGGAGTTCAGGAATACTTTCCAAAGGATTGTCTCTCCTTTCAGCTGAAAAAGGGAGGAAAATGTCAATGAAATTGACAGTGGTTGTCAGACTAAAAGTCTCGACAAATCCAAAAAAAGAAGGCAGTGGGCATTTTTAGCAGCCAGTGGGCAGTCGACAGCAAAGCAGCAGTGAGCAATTTTCAACACAGAAAAAGCAACAGTAAGTTGTTTTTTGACATCATCAGCCAGTGGGCATTCAAAAAAATTTGTCAATGGACAAATAATGCTGATTTCATGCAAAGGAAAGATGGAACCTTTTGCAACTTGGCACATGATGGAGTTGTCAAGAAAAATTCAGAGATGAATTAGACATGTAGCTGACTCATGGTCTCTTCGTATTGCAGTTTTTTCAGCATCTAGCTTTGGCGGTATTTTCAGGAAAATGTTTTTGAGGATCAACATGTGAACTTGGAAGATGATTCCTCATTCTTATTTTGGATTTATCATTGAAGGGTGGAATCTTAACCTCTCTCATAAAACAATAATAAATCCAAAAATAATTTAAATATTAAAAGTTAGGAATTTAAGCCTAACTCTCTAGATTGAGTTGTTCCTCTAAGTTAGGAGTTAGTATAGATAGCTCCTATATTGATGTGTGTATGGTTGAGAAATTATCTCAACCAAGGTGTGCAAGATTGCACACACTATCTTGAGACACAGTCTCCTCATCTATTTAATTGTAATATTGCATTTTTTTAATAATGAGAAAATATGTGAGAAAGTCGTGAGGCTGAAGCCTTTTTTGCCATGACTGTGTTTGGGTATAAATCATCTGTGTGTTTTTATGTGTGTTAATGGTGTTTGATTATTTTACAGTACTGAAGTAATTTGAGGACCATTGTCATTATCGGTGGTTTCTCTCACACTTGTTAATGGTTCTCATCATTGAATGGTAATCAAGTGGTTTCTAACATGTTCAACTCCGACATAATCAATCCCATGGATAGATTCATACTAGTTCAAGAATCAGAAATCAAGACCCTAGATCTATTTTCCACCATTTGTGATGCCATGAGTGTTATTATTCAGGATATAGTAGACTGCTTATGACAGATGGTTGCACCCATACTGTGTCTACTTTTGATGTAATACTGAAATCATATTTCTACCAGAACATTTAGTTAGTTTTGATCTGAGTATGGGAATGCCTACCTCAATGATGATATATATTTTCATTGAATTTTTTTACAAGATTTCAACCGACATCTCCAAGCCAATCCTTGGAATGATAAAGCACTTCACTCTTCAGAAAAATTTCTCAGACTTCGCACTTTAGGGGGGAATTTGTTACACTTCATTTTTTCACCATGACATTTGATTATTCATACGATTCTATTACAATCCATATCATGTTCTCTTAGAGGTCAAAAAACACTCATGTTCCTGAATCAAGTCTCGGAAATTGGAGAAAATCTCTGTAAAAACCTTAAAATATTGCCTGTGTGGTTTTTCTAGCCTTTCCTTGCACATGGGCTAATGATTCTTTCATTAGCAGCGACGATCGCCACTCTTTTCACCACTAAAACCTACGCACCCCCGTGAAAATAAAGTTAAAATAAAAAGTAACTTCTAGAAGCCTAGTTGGTCGAATATTCTCTGCACTGGAACCCTCTAGACTCCCACCAGTTCGAGCTTTATCCCTCCACTCATGGGGTTTATCCCTTGGTCCAAGGAACTCAAATCCCTTCATAGGAGGAATCCATCCCTCCCTTAATGGATCTAAAACTACTTCAATATCTTTATACATTGAGCTCAAGTTTTAGGTTCAAGGGTAGATACTTGAGATACTAATGTGAATAGAGACTGATTTGTATAGTTTATAAGATGGAGAGAGTTCATAAAGTACATAATTTCTATACTAGTGAGTTGTTGTTGACACATTGAAGATCACACCATTGTGCCCATGACTTCATGCTAGTCATTCTAGAGAGGAATGCTTATTAGATTGAAGGAGAATGATTGCTCAGACCCCAAGAGAATTCTGTAGAACATCAACGCATCTGCCTGTAAGACTGCTCTTTCAATTTTATGATAATACATATGGATCTCTTTTTCTTATTGTATTATTTCTAAATTCATGGGAATGATTTAAATACTTAGATTCCTTCATCACTAAGTTGGATTGGTATTTTTTATTATTATATATTGCAGATGCTTTGATCATTTGTCTTGTCTATGATTGCAGGTTCTACTCATCATTGGAGAACTACTTTGGAGCGATGGAAAAATGAATACATTAGACGTTTTGATTTAAAGGTAGGAGCATGTCCTCTCTACTTTACTGTTATAATGATCTTAAAATAAAAATAATCTAGAGAAACAAATATTCAAATGGACCTTTGTTTCTAGTTACTCGTTGGAGTAATAGGGAGATCGATCATATCCACAAGAGGGATTAATCCTGGTAATAGGGGGACGTAATCTGGATTACTTTTCCATTTCTGAGAGGTATTGCAGAGATCCAAAACCATTGCTTCATATCTTCAGTGGTTTCTAGTGTGGTGGAGATTCTTCCAGTGCAAAATTGTGTCTAGATAAGTTGAAAAAGAGTGGGAGGAAGACAGTTACTCTTCAGAACTGCACCAAATAGATATGAGATTCGATCAGGAGGGTGATCATTGAGAACTGTTCAATCGTATTTGGTTGAATATTTCCAAAAGGGAAATCAGTCAACGGAGGGAGCAGCTACTATAAAGGGTTTCTAATTGCCAAGAAACCCAAATCCAACATTTTTGTTGAGAATTTCAACAGAAAGAGGGAGAAGATTATTGTTCTTTCAGATTTGATCTAGATGGCTTCTCATGCTCTGAGAGATCAAGATAGGCTGGACAATGTGTCCAACTTCTTCATCTGGAGAGCGAGGATATTGAAAATCCCAGATGAGTACAACTTCAATAACCATGCAGAGAATGTCCTAGCTGAGCCCGCAGATCCAGTTACTCTGAAGAAATTCAATGAAAATCAAGCGCAGGCTAAGCATTTGATTATGGATGGAGTTAAAGATCACGTCATTCCATGTATTTCCTGGAAGAAGATGACAAATGAGATGTGGAACGCTTTGGAGATGATGTATCATGGAAGCTCCATTCAAAGAAAAATGCTTCTATAGAATCAAATGAGGTTGTTCTAGATGTAGAAGGGTGAGGAGATAGATCCCTTCATTTTCCAACTTTAGACTATCTAAGATCAACTGATTTCCAAGGGTGTGGCTCTGGATGGAGGACTCTTGGTAAGGACTTCCCTGAATGTAGTCATTGAGGAGTGGGAAATTTTTGTCCAAAGCATATTGGGCAGGGCAGTGTTACCATCCTGGGTGGACATGTGGGAAATCCTCTGTCAGGAGGAAATCAAGAGATTCACCAAGAGTAAAAACAACAACAATAGAACTATTAAGGTGATGAAAGAAGAGGAAGACGATGCAACCCTTGCATCAAAGGAATGAAGGCAACAAGGGAAGAAGAAGAGGGACGTATCCAAGGTCTGGTGCTTTAACTGTGGTGAACGTGGACATTTCACTAGCACTTGTCCTAAGAAGAAAGACAAATAAAATTCTTATTCCACGACAACAGTAGCAAATCATGATGGGAGTGATGATGACGTAGCCATGAGTACTCATGCGCCACATAAGTGGGGTGATAAGGATCTGTAGAGTAGCTACAAAGTGGAGGCAGGATCCTTGAGTAAGCCCAACTCTTGGATCACATATGAGCTACCGAAGCCTTAAGACAGTAGTGAGATAAGTAGATATATGATTGTAGAAGTTCACAGTGAAATAGAGGGTAGTGCTGAGATGATATAAAGGGAGCAGCGCAGTGCAGATGTAGCGACAACGTAGAGGTAGTAGCACAGTGGCTGGTGGGACTTCAGTAGTGGAGAGAGGTAGTGCTTACACAGTGTAGAGATATAACAATGCAACAGCTTCAAGAAGATAGCGCAGAGCAACAACCAAGGGAGCTTTAGTGGTGGAATGCAACCTAACATTTTTTTCAATGATTGGGCAGAAGTATTTTAGTTGCTTACTTCTAAGCAACTGAGTTGCAGTGCAACAGTTAGTAGTGGTAGTGCTATGGGTAGCATGATGCAAGAGAGGGATCTATAGTACAAATGAGGCAGTGTCAATGGCAGCGACATGGGAAGTAATAAAAAAAGCAACATCGTAGTGGATGGAGGGCAATAGGCCAAGAATCAGTAGTGCAGAGACTAATGCCGAGACCTTGTGATACATGGTGTGGACGTTTTAATAGAGCACACTCCCTACTAAGAGGGAGTGTTTAGATTTTGAGTGTTGGGGTAACATTGGGTGTTCTCTAGCCTTGACATTTTGTGGAGGGTCTAAGACACACAAGACCTCAAAAAACTAGAAAGCGTTTAATGAGGACCCTAAGTCTAACTTAGGGAATTAGAAAAATTAAAGTGAATCAATTAAACACATGTGATGAAATGTTCTAAGTGACGCGGATCAAGAAACCTTTTAGTATTAGCCATCGATAAGAGATTAGATCATGGCCATTGATGTCTCAATGAAAAAGGATAAGAGAAAGGCTTGGGGGTCAGTTGGAGACACACACATGGAGGCAGAGCTTAGAGACTAACATGGAACTCTAGGGTGGGTTTGCTAAGAATTTCTAGAAGAGTTTCAGCTACAATGAGGGGTAGTATTGGTTAAGGGGATGATCTAATCCTGGAGCCAAGAGTCATCAAGAGGTAGAGGAGAAGCAATTAGGAGGGACGCAAAGGAAGTTGGGGTTGCGCTGCAGCTACGCAATAGTTACACAACGCAAAGGGTTTTAGCCGCTATGTAGGCCTAGGAGGGGTAGTGTTGGAGATTCAAGAGGCCATTAGGGTTACGCAGAGACCATCCAGGGTAGAATAATGATTGTTTCACCCAGTCTATGGTCACACATTCCCCTTCTGAGCAGCACAGGGGTACATAGGGGCTAGCAGGGTTGACGTAGGAAACTTCAGGGCAATGCTAGGGTTTCTAGAGGCAGAGCAGTGTTGAGTTCTGTAAATCCCATTTCATGGTGTGAAACAGTCCAGTATTCAGTCTCCAGAACAATAGGTATTGCTACAGATCTTATTTTCTCTATCAGGTTAACTAGTAAGGTGCCCAGATTTGTTGTACTTAGATTCTACTTAATAATAATAAACCCTCATATCTGCTGCACCAGTTTTCCTGCATTGGGTTTTTTCGATTACAATGGTCTGAAAAATCTATGTGTCACTTTGTTGAATGAGTATAATATTCAACAAATAATCTGTATGTGTGTATATTATTAGTTGTTTTTACTTCGGTATTTTCTAAATATTTTCTAAAAATAACTTGTATAATTAAATTACAAGTAAGAGAAATAAATCAAGGTACTGTAGTAGGATTTATGTATTCTTGTATTCAGAAATTTTCACATAAGGCTCACGAGGGACCCAAATCAACCAGGTCCATGGTTTTCGCGGCTCACCCTCAACCATGCCAAGGGTTTTGTGGCTGACCCTAAACCATGCCTACAGGAATCCATATCCACTTCACTCTCACACATGGTTTCTAGCTTACCACAAACTGACACTACGAAGTGGCTACCGACTGAACACAAACCTGTAATTACAAAGTGTTTTTCAAATTACTACGAAATTCATGGGGATACACATGCCTCATCAAGCTTACATTACACACTCCAACTCTTGGAGTTACCACGTACATACTTTAAAAATACCACTACAAAAAAATCCTAGACTTTCTTACAATTAAAATGTGTGACTCATAATACAACATGCTAGGGAGTCTATCCCACAAACCCACACTAACTCACATAAAAATTCACTTTGTTTTCCAGCATCCCTTATCCTATATTACTTCAACAAATGTATGTTACTGTTTCAATTTATTGTCCATCATCCTATAACCTATATTACTCCAACAAATGTATGTTATTGTTTTCATGAATTATCTGTGTCTTCATTATTCCCCATGGACACCTTCCTTGAATATTAGAGTTCTGGTTTATGAGATAATTGTTAGAGTAGTAAATTCTAACAAAATCACACTCATATTGAGTTCACCAAACTCAACATGTGTCCTGTAAAAACTAAAAGAATTGAAAATTCACCTTTTCTTTGATGCTTGCTTTTGATGATGAATTTAATTTCTTGAAACAATGAGTAATAACCATAGGCCAAGAAGTTTATTGGGTTGATCTGATAGCATAATTGGGTAAGTGGAGAATTTCGGTCACCGCGCTTTTACTGAGACCACATATCCACTGCATCCAACAAACCTTCTACTGCAATACCTTTACTCAGTGAACACACAGCAACTTGGCTCGACTCTCTTAGTTAGGCTGCACTTCCATCTCCACAAAACCGTTAAATCTACCCAATATGGATTCTCACAGTATCATTTCCATCCATTTTTAAAAATCACTTTCTCCCTTGTTTAGAATGGCATCACTGCCATCAAATTCACCTACAGTACCAGGTTCCCCTACACCATTTTCAAAACTAGTACTGCACAAAATTGGAAGACGAAGACAGTCCCACATGGTCTTCAAGAAATCTGTGACCCAATTTGGCAGAAAAAAATTTTGTTTTACGATTTGACCATTTCAAGAAATTTCCTCAGCGATTTTTTGTTTCCCATTCATCCATGGATTCAAGCCAGGATTATTCCATGAACCAGTGAGCAGGTTATCAATGCCATTGAATCCCTTCCTAGAAATATTTGTGGATCCTTTGCCTAATGGATTTAGCCAGTGTGGTTCCATCAACCATATCCCCATAGACTGGATGAGCCTACATCTCCTCATCTTCTGAGTCATCATCTTGGACTAGGGTTCCGCTTACTAGTGTGGGAGCTCATGGGGAACAATTTTGAACTTGCGATGCAACTGCAACCAAAGCTCCCGAACAACCATTTGTAGAAATTCATGTTGCCTCCACTGTATTTGGGAATGCTTAAAACCTCAACTTAATCACAACGCTGGGTTTTAGCTAGGATATCCTGCTCTTCCATGCTTCGATCCTGTAGATTTTTCTCTCGAGTTGCACAGGTGAAAAAAACACTAAGTTAAATTTCCAGAGTCAATGCTCCATTATTGTCGACCGACATTTGGTATCAGCACATGGGGCATGAGCTTTCAACTACAAACATTGCAGGGCTCTACCCTTGAAGCTCTTGAGAAAATTAAACCCTTAATTCGGCAAAGCTCGTAGGTAGACTCTAATCAACACCATGTCATGCTCGTAGGTAGACTCCATCAGTTCTTCTCCAAGCACATAGACACAGAAGACTCTTCCGCAAGCACACTCCCTGCTGGCTCAAATGCATGATCTCCATGAAAACTACGCTCTCATTGATCACAAGTTGCAATCATGCTCACCACAGCAGTTCAAATCTCTCAATCATTGTAAATTCAAACGATAGGCTCCAGCAAGAGGACTGATGCTCCAATACACCTCCGCCCAAACACATGGACAAAAAAAACAAAAAATCTACAAATATATTGTCTTATTTACCTCAGCCTAGGAGGGGCCAAGGCCAGGCCCAAATGGGCTCTTATACCATGCTAAATTTCCATAAGGAAATATGTATCATCATTAAACAAATAATGTTACAGATAAATGCATGAAGTGTTGTCTCAAGATAGGGAAACTATCTTGGACACATAATCACTTGGTTGAGAGAATATCTCAACCACACACAAATCTAGGAAACATAATAGTAAAATATGCCTCTAGATAGAAAGAATCACAACTGAGACAAGTAGGAAATACATTTTCCAACATTTTCAACTTATCTTTAGGTTAAGTCTTGTTGCGTTGCTTGTAAGTCGAATTTACTAGCTTTCTCCTAAGCTCGACATGATTATCAACATGAGCTTGTTTTGGAGGTTTGACATTCTATCTCCTAACGATATTTCAGGTTAGGAATACCATAGACAAGGTCGAAGGCAAGGGTACGAGGGCTTCAGTCCTTTGCCTTTATGACCCAGTTGTTGTTTTAACCTCTCTACTCAAAACCATCCTCTATTGTTTGTCACATACCCTATCTGGGAATTCATCCTTCACATGAACATCAGTCATTTTGAATTTAGAGTTGGGAATTCTAGGTTATGCCATGCTTTTCGATATTTCACGTCACAAGAAGACCTTGATCTTTAATGTGGTGTAAATAGTCCTCAGGAAGTGCTACATACTGACCTCTAACAAGGTCTCGATGAATGAGCCACAGGAAGGGTCGCTCACTAATCGCCAATCCCAAGGCTAATTTTTGTAATTGTTTGCTTGACATAAGTATTGAGTTCCCATATGAAACAAATTGAACATATGTTCATGCCTACTTCTCTAGCTTCTTGTACCATTGATTCTGTCAAAAAAACACATATGATTATGCATAAATAATGGTATTGCATGCATGTCCTTGAGTTTTTTCTATGTTGTTTAAATGTTTTAAGAAATATTAGAATATACATGCCAAGTGGAAGCCTTCAATAGCTTCATATTCAAAATTAGTCAATATTGTTAATACAATCCCTACATGTTAGTCTTAAAAGGAGAGAATTTTATGAATAAACAGTTAATTTAGACAAACATGTTTCAATACAATGTCAATAGGTTAGTTTTCAAAAAGGAGAACTTTATGAATTAGTTGGTAATTTAACTAGCTCAATTTACCTATGAGTAGGTAACGACTACAAATATTTGTAATTTCTTGTAAGAGTTCTCATATTATCTAGGACATGCATGTAGAATATTGTGGAAATCTAGAGGTATTTTATGCATTATATCATGACATTGCATTTCTTTTATCTGTATGTTTTTTGTTATTTCCCCCCATCTCAGGGCTCAAAAACAACCCGATTCATCCGAATGTGCATATTTTCACTATATTTATAGATTTTTATTATAGATAGTAATGTCATGGTGAGTTTGAATAGTTTTTTAATCACCTTTATTGGTTCTAGAGTAAAATCTTGTTAATAACGCTATGATCATATTTATGTCTAAGGCATCAATTTTGGGATCAGATTTTCATGATATTTTGATAGGTTTATACATAATTGATAATGGAATATGGCAAGATTTTCCATTATGATAGTCTCACCATGTTTGGATGAGTTTTGAGGTAAAGCTTCTTGATAAAAGCATGAAACAAGTAGATAAATATAAACCATGAAAGGTTTGTTTTAATAAATAGTAATACAAATTCTAATGCCCGTCACCTGAAAAACAATAAAACCGCATTTAAAACACTAAAAGTGTATGATTCATTCATTTCCCATTACACTTATGCAATACCTAAAACCTATTCATGTACCCTTGACCCACTACTTAGTTGAACAAGAAAAATCTCTTTAGTTGGTCTATTTACCAATGTAAGCTCTCAAGCTCTAGCCTATCAAGTATTATGGCAAGGAAGGATGTATCCATTGGTGTAGATCACTAGCATTTGATAGCATTTTTTTTTTTTTGCTAAAATTATATTTAATGATAAAAATAAAGATCTTTGGTGTAGTGTAATTATGACTTAAATTTCTCTCATGGTTGAATATTTCCTTCAATTTTTCTTTGGAAGTTTTGAACCGTTCCAAAGTTTCAATTTTTAAGAAATTCTAAACAATTCTGAACCACTTTAGTTGTTTTCAAATTTAATAGATTGATGGAAATTTTTTGGCCTCATATTTTAGACCAAATATTGTTTTCTTAATTACCCTTTATCAAAATTGAAATCCATAGTTAATAAAACATTTTTATAATGTACATTGCAATTCAACTCTTCAAAGAAATGATATGTATTATTCAAAGAAGTGGTCTGTAAGACCCTTTGAATGGTTGTTAAATTGGACGAAGTGATCATAGACACATCTAAGACTTCCTATATAGGATGAAATGGTTGTTAAATGTTAGCTTCCAAGAAATCAATTTTGTTTTATTGACTTCTATAGAAGAATGGATCTTAAAAAAAAAATTCTGATCTAAAATTTTGTCCATTATTACTATAGAAATTAGTGGTTCTCTAGATGCATGATCCAACAAAGAGGGATTCCATTATTTCCAAAACCGAATTGATGATCCAACACCCTGATTTTAAGGCTCTGACAGAGATACTCTGGTTACGCATACAACTGATGTTCTTTAGATCAAAGAAGCATATCGCGACCTGTACAAAGTTTGTTTAGAAGAGGACAATTTCTCCTCGCGAAAATGTATGGAGACCATCATTAATATCACTTGCCAATTTTGTGTGAAATTTCTAGGCCTAGCATGGAAACCGTCAATTTCAAACACTAACATATGACATTAAATTTTTAATGGAAATTTGCGCTACATCAACAAAATGGGTGTGTTAGATAACCCATCTCGAAATATGTGCCAAGTATCTTCATGTTTGATCTCACCTGGAGTGAAATTCAAATCTTGAAGTGTAAGTCAGATCTAAGTTGGAAGAATCACTGAAAATAATATAAAAATCTCTACCTCGGTCACCTGCTAATTTCCAAAGTTTTAAAAGTGTAGTCATTTGAAATGTTCTTCAAATGACCGTACATTGTTGGTTCCTACGTTTGCAGGCGTGGTAGTTCTAGATGGATAAGGAGTAGTCTCGAAAACACCCTCAATTTTCTTATCAGTCACTAATGCTCCTTAAGGATTAGATTCAAGGGATAGGATATAGACAATGCTCCATTTCTTATTTTCCATTCTATCTACCAAATTTCTGTGTATAATTATTGCTTCTTGATTTAGAAAAATTAATCAATTTTTCTTAACTTGAACAGGGACTTGTTGCTCCACAACACTTTTCGTTAAAATAAGAAATCACTTCATGTTAGTCCCTGCGTCACGATATGGGACTATAGTGATAAATTAGTGTATGTTAGCATTAATTTTTATTAGTCGTTGTGTTGTTTTTTATTAGTATGTGCCAATTGACCCTAATAAAGTATGGTTTGGTGATAATTCGTGGTTTTGGCCTCTTCACGAGGTAGAGAGGCCATAAGTATATGTTATTTTTTCTTTTCCCATTCATGTTTTTAGACCTGTAGAATAATTCGAGGAACATGAAATTCTAACTCTCAAATGATAAGGAATGCATGTGCAAGGAAAGTTAAGGTGGTGGATGCATGTGGAGGACATGTCTCTTGCCTCGTGATATTAGACAGGAAGATGTCATGTGGGTTACTTAGTGATATCATATGGACTACGAAAGCAAGGGAGGAGGGGAAGGGCTAAGAGCGAAGAACCACACAAACAGTGATATCGGATGGGTTGCGAGGGCTCGAGGGAGGAGGGTTCTACAATCTAAGGGCCAGTAGAAAAAATCCCTCTTCTCACATGAAACCAAAGTTTTCCAGACTCATTGCGCAACGTAACTTTGACCCCACCCTAACTGCGACCCCAATTTAGCTAAAGGATAATTTGATGGTGCCTAACAGGGAAATCTAGGAAAATTTTTTTTGGTCCTAATAATCCCAACCAACCAAAAACTAGAAGGTCTAGTGCAGTAGCCATGAAAAAATTCGTGAAGCAGGGACCAAGTCACGGAGTGGTTGACCCCATCCTAGCAGGAGCCTTATTAAGAGAAGGTATAAGTATCGAGGGAACTGGGTGAAATAATCAATGAAGGATGGGGTTTTGGTTGAGGAAATGTCTCTAGAAAAGAAGGTGTGATCCAAAACTAGAACTACTTACTTTATGGGTATCTTCAAATATGATACTGGCCATATTTAAGTTTCACTTACATTGTATTTGTCTCACTTAATTCCATTTCGAATGATGATGGAAATATTGTGCCCGAATCATGAGCCTTTTTGAATGATGTCGAGGATTATGTCAATTCAATTGATGATGGGAATAATGCTGGTAGTTCAAATGATGGGAGTTTTGGACCTACTTCTCCCCCTCCTCCTGGTTGTGATGGTTCAAATAAGGGCTCGGTCCTGATTACACAATATAATTTATAAACAGTTATTTTGAATTACAGAGGAGATCATCAAGAGGAACTATAAATTCTCTGTCATGGGTCCCATGTTTCCTTTTCAAAATAAAACCATTACAATGATTACATATAGGAAGGAGAAGGATATGAAGAAATAAATAGAGTTGATGTTGCAGATCCCTGGACAATTGGTTACTGGAAAAAATTTGACAATCTCTCAATATGTAGCAAAATCTCTTATTGTTTGTAGAATAAGTTTCCTTTTATAACCCTTTTCCCTCATCGATTTTCACTTATGATCCATAAATACTGAATAAATATAGTGGCTGGTGCATTAAAAATTCTCTTTGATGAGTGCCACTAAGTAAGACTTGACTGCCCTGGGAAAAGACAGAAAATTGCATATCTAGCTGATTGATCTCTACCTATTTCATTTTTCTTTGACGGTTCCCCATTGGTAGAGGAAAAATGAAATACTTAGGCGGTTATTATCATTTATGACTTAAAATTAGGCAATTCTTGATTCAATTACATTGACGTAGATATGCCTGGTGCAGCTATAGTTTTCAAAATTGAATTCATATTTCTTCTTGATCTTCTTTTTGAGTGGATGATCTAGGTGGAACTTGTTGTTATGGAAGGATTTGTGCCAGGGGAGGAATGTTCTAGGGTACCTGTTGTGAAATTTTAATAGCATAATCATGAATTAGATACCCGTGGAAGCCAACCCAAATTGAGAGCATTCTAATCATAAGTTGTCTTTCTTCTTCTTGCGTTATTAGGCACAACTTACATGAATTGATTGAGCCATTCCTTTTTTGGTAGTTTTTCCAAAAAATTGCATGGGAACCCCAAAAATACCTTCCCTACATGTGCTTTGTGCTCAAAGGCAACACATTTTTTAGAACAATCTATTTGTGACATAATTCAAGGTGCGTGAATCCATTTGTTGATGGAGGCTTGTCTTAGTTAGGGGGTGACTCATGGCTACGCATGCCACACAGTGGAGTCCATTATTGGAAGGTTTGTTACAGGGTCCGTAGTTGAGTCAGAGATGTTAGCATGATGGAGAGTCGAGTTATAGATGTTAGAATGATGCAATGTTAAGTGGCACGCTTTAGGGATTGCATGTTATGTAATGGAGAGATAGGAATAAGACACATGACCCTCATGTAAGGGCCCACAAGGTGGATCAATGTTGTTTTTAAGTTCATTGTGTTTAAAAAATTATTTTATGAAATACCTATGATGGAAATTATTTCTCTGTAATGGACTTAGAGCCATCATTTCTCTGTAATGACATCCAAGGTTCTATACGAGTTTTGGTTGATCTAATCCCAGTACTAGATCTAGAGTGCTACAAATTTGATGTTGTTGGTGTTATGCATGGATTTCAACCAAACTTAATCTTTCCCAGAGCTGCGAGGTTCAATTCGTAGCCTGTGAGTGTTGTGGCTTAACAGAGGAGTGAAAACCGGCTTCCAGAGCCCGTGTTCGGAACGTTTCTATTGGCAATGGGACTTCGGGCTCTGCAACAAAACTTTAGCAATTCCATGAACATAATTTCTTATTAATGAAACATAAAATGGCTTCAACTGATGGTGCTAAAATGACCTTCTTCCCTCGATAAATGGGCTCATAGCAGTAATGGTAGGGAAAATGTCTCATTGTAATCAATGCTAAGTACCTGTGAGAATCCGTTTGCAGCTAGCTGAGATTTGTTTTTTTTAATTGGTTCAACTATAAAATTTGTTCAATAATTCCACTTACATCAAACAATTATTCTTCTTGGTGGCAGGGGAACCAGATCCAATGTGTGGTTCCTCATTAGTGAATTAAACTCCTGCATAATTGTTTCCCACCCATAAATTTTAGTGCACTCTTGAAAGGCATGTGGATCTATAGTAGTAGCAACATAGTAGTGGATCAATAGAAATGGTATTGTAGCACCGAGTGCATATGTAGTTTCCTATGGATCTATAGTAGTAGCAATGTATTAGTGGATTGATAGAAATGGTCTTGTAGTAGCGAGTGCATATGTAGTTTCCAGGAATTGAAGTCACATCTTTGTAGTGTTGGAAGGGTCGACAAAAAAATGCCTATTACCTGTAGTGCATGAAGTGCCCATTGTGGTGTTGCAAAAAGAGGATCTGCGGCTTCTATTGGATTTGTAGTAGCATCCTCATCATAACTCTTAGCATGTGAACAAAAGGAAGTAGTGTCCTCATCATCAAAAATAATAATCAGCAGCTTACCTTGTCAGCAAAACTCATAATGAAAATTAGAATCACTAATTAAGTAGAGGTGTTACGGTAGCTTAAGAATCCCTTTTACAATAAAAAAATTATTGCAATGACTAGTGCATCTGTGGTAGTGTTGAGTGGACAATAACTCTTTGCACCATTTGAAAAAATGAAAGGTTGGCTTTGTGGTTCCAAGGCCATGCATTTTTCAATAGTAATGTGACCCCATGCTCATGAACCAAACATTACAGCAAATTGTAACTACTACTTTACTTATGGAAGGCTTCAAAAGGAGTGAGTTCTTTTAGGTCTTTTTGAAGGACTCTCTTCTAAGTTAATGTAGTAAGCATAGTTGACAACTTCAACCCAGAGTTTTGGAGAAAGGGAAAGAGACTGAAACATGAAATTTTTTGCATTTACTTTAGATATATATATATATATATATATATATATGTTAAACCACATCGTTGTACATAGTGGTGTACGAAACAGTATGCTACAATTCAATGCCTGTAGTAGCAAAGCCTCTCATTTCTTTTGGATAGAGTACACCTAGAGATTCGTCTTGAAAAATCATCGATGAAAATCAAGACATATTTATCCCTGCTTAGAAAATGTTATGGAAATGAACCCATGAGATCGATGTGAACTAGCTATAGAACTTGAGATTCTCTCCATGCTTTGCCTTCATTAATTTTCTCTTTCATGTGCTTTCTAGTAATGTAGCCTTCTCAAACACCATCATAAAAATGCACACATGGTAATATTGTCACCATGCTCTACATGCTGAACTGATGAAAATATTAGTAATTTAAGATGGCCAAACTACTCATGCCACAATCAATTCAGCTCATTTTAATGATTGATAAGTATAGTAGATAGACTCTTGGTAAAAAAATTGAAGAAGAGGTAAAATCTAGACTAATGATCAGTTTTCTAAAAACCAATTCTAGCTTCATTTTTCATCTCAATAATGAAAATAAAATCGGGAGTGAACACAACTCGTCACCAAAACTAAAAGCTTAAAAATGAGATTTTGTTCAGCCATCATGCTTTTGGGGAGGGACTAGTTTCTTAGGAGGAATTAATTCCAGATTAGTATCTTCCCTTGATATGTAAAACTTATAAAATTCATGGAGCATATTTCTCAAGGGAAGTTTCGATAGAACATGTTTTTTTTCTTCTTTATATTTCGCTTGATGGAAGGTCGAGCTAGCAATTGTGATTATAACTCCATGGGGATCGACATGCAGACCTATAGATACCCATCTCTGTAAAATCGAGAAAACGATTTCCTACTTTTTGGGGCTCAGATAGTTGGAGGTTTTTATACCTGGATCAAAAATTGAGAATACCCATAAGTATATTTCTCTCTTGTCCAATGGCTTGCTATTCGGTGAGATTACCCACAGTCCCATGTTGCTGTTTAGATTCATGTGACTAGGAGCTGACAAGAGTCTTGCAAGGAAATATCATTTGATGTTTGTAAAGATAGGGGGGTGAACAAAGATTCAAGGAGTTCAATAGAGCCTATGAGGTGAATATATATATATATATATATATATATATATATATATATATATTGCTTTTCTTGTTCGAATTAATGGATGCGTTTATATCAATGGTATGAGTAAAATTGTCTTGGGTTGGATTATGAGTAGTTGAATCATAAACATTGTTGTCTTTGCATTCTTAAAGGTCATTAAACCTGAATCCTTGATTTTGAAGGGTGTCATGATTATTTTGATTTAGTTCTCAAGAATAAATGAAATATTCTTTCTGTGCATATTACCCATGATCTTGGTCTTGTTCATGATTAAGGCACAAAATGGGCATGGCTAAACTGCATTTTTATTTTCTTTTGTTTCTTTAGATTTATTTCAAATGATTGAATTAATATGGGACAAAACCATGGAAAATTACAGTCTTTAATATTCAACATTTTAGAAATTTTTTTGTTTCGGGATGGTACAAAATTTTGAACATGTTGGAGGTAGCAGTCCACACATTAGATGAACTGCTAAGGGTGCCCTATGCATCTCAGTAACGGAGCATCTCGAAAGCCATGGATAAGTCTTTGATTTCATGGCTTGTCTAATTTTTTAACACGCTATCATAAAATGGTATCGATCCACACATTAGATGAACTGCTAAGGGTGACCTATACATCTAAGAAATATAACATCTTAGAGACTAGGGATAAGTCCTAGATTTCGTGGCTTGTCTATTTTTTTAACACGCTATCAAAAAATGGTATCAATCCACACCATTCCATCAAGCCATTAATAGTTTCAGAGCCTAAAAAATTGGAAAAAGGTCCCAACTAATAAAGGAGACTCTGGTGAAGCCTTACAACTTAGATAAATGTCCCAACTAATCAACGAGGCTTTGATGGAACCAATGTGTAGAATTTAAAATGATTAGAGAAAAGATCAAGATTATGTTTGCTTTTGGACCTCTCCAAGTTGGAAGCATTGCATTTCAGTGTTACAATGAAATGTAGCCAGTTTACAAGACTCCCAAAGCTCTTTTAAAGATGAAATATGTAATCATATGGTTTAATATGCTTCTTAATATCATTTGTTTCTCTTTTTCTCAAGATGCTCCTTTACATCCACACTGAAGTGCATCCAAATGGCCCTTTTGCAAGTAAGGCATCAGGCCATGTCTTCTAAAGATTTAAGCATGGTGAGAGCTATAATAAGATCGACTTTGACAAACCTCCTAGTTTCTGCTTCTTATTACTATTATAGTTAAGTGTTATCCTCTTCTAAGATTCTATTGGAGGTAGCCATTATATAATACTTACTTAAATAGGCATCAATGGCATACCCCTCCCTAGGTAGGCTGGACAACTCAATGGCTACCAACACCTAGTGTAAACACGTGTTTGAGGGATTTTAACTTTAGTTAAAAATACAACACCCAAATTTATGTTATCATAACAAAACCCAATAGGAAGCTTTATTACTAGAAATGTGGTATATTTTCGCTTTGCATCTTGGTAACAACCTGTGAAAAACACCGACTGAAAACATGGATCTAAGGGCTTTGAGCTTTAATGTAAAATACAAACGCAACAACGTTGTAAATAGCAATTTGGGAATTTTAACTTTAGTGAAAATATGAATGCCTAGGTTAAAATTACCATGAAAAAACCTAATAGTAAGCTTATATTAGTAACCATGCGGTAATTTTTTTTTTGTTTCTGGGTAACTAACCTGTCAACATAATGAAAGAAAAAAAAAAACACGAAGAAACTTCTCACCTTTTCATTCTTGGAAGTCCAAAGGTACCTTATAGTTGTCTTCTTGATCATATGAAAAAATATGAGTTGTGAAGTTTGAATTTAATATGAGCCTCTAAATTGTTGCAGCATGCATGTATATTGAATTTTTATGACGTATTTTTTTTATTAAGTAGAAGAGTAATTCTATATGCACATCAAAGTTGACTAGAGTATCCATTTATGGTGACTAGGTTTCTAGAATGATGTCAATGATGTGTCTTTTTTACTATTCCAGACTCACTTGGATACATATCATAAAATTTAGAAGTGTATTTTTTGTTTTAACTGGTGCTTTAAGCCCCTCAACATCTGCATAAATGTTTAGTACATATAGTCGTTCGCTAAGAGGCAACGAAGTTTGTTCTCTCATCTAGTTTCCTATAGCACCCAAAATTCCAGATTATAGCACTAAAGGATTTCCAAGTCCATGAATTTTTTGTTTAATAATGTTAAATGAGATTATTGTTTAATAATATTCCATGCTTAGTAATTCTTTAATAATATTCCATGTTTACTTAATGCTTGTTAAAAGAAATGAAGTAGCAGCGTAGAGAAGATTTTGTATCATTGGAGTGTGTTTTATAATAATTTTCAAAAGAATTTGATTTGCAAAATATAATGCTCAGAAACACTTGTTTTTGGCTCTAGCATAGCTTATTCTCAAAAGCACTTTATTTGCAAAAGCTAATGCTCAGAATCCAGCTCCAATTCTCTCTAGCCTCTCTGTGAGGAAGTGGACTAGCCATTGGAATATTCTCAACAAACCATCCACCTAATAGTAGCCTCTCCTCAAGTTGGAAGGCATACCAACACCAATTGTTAATGTAATTTTAACTTAGAAGCTCATGCCTTTCATTTCTTTTCTCATGACCCTATTCTACAATAATAGTTACAATATTAGTTATGTTGCTTTCATATTCATGATATGATATACAAATTAATTATGAATCCATGTTTTTACTCATGTATGGGTTCTGAACAAGCCATTCACATAATAAATTTGAAGAGGTGTCGGCTACGATTTTCATTTCAAATCAGAATGGGTTTTAAATGAACCATTCACATAATAAGTTGGAAGAAGTGCCAAGTCCGATTTTCATTTCAAATCAAAAGCTCATACTTTTAATATATTACTGCCTTCCATTTCCTTTTTCTGTTCACCTTGTTCTGCAATATTAGTTATATTTCTTGAATCCATATTTTTGCTCATCTTCATACATAGTTATATTGTTTTCCACTCAAAGCACCACTAACAATTTATTAGAGTCAATGTGATTTAAAAATTGTCTCCAATGATCTTGATTTGAATAGTCCAATTGTGAACTTTGATCAGCTTCAATGCCGAACTTCAATGTTGAACTTTGATCAGCAACTACACACAGAAGCTCTTGCTCAAGGTAGGGACTAGCTGCCATGGAACCAATCTTGTTAAAATAAGAAATCATTTACAAGAAGCCTAATATATTCCTTGTAGAGTCCCAAAGTGCCATTATTTTCATTATTTTTTTTGTGAACCTCATATCAATATAAATTTATTAAATATATAATAAATTACTAAAAATATTTTTTTTAGTTATAAATAATTCAATGTTTAAATTATTTTATTATTTATTATATTAAAAAAAATATTTTATATTTTTATATTAATATATCTTTTAAATCTTAATATAATAATTTATATATTTTTAATAAAAATAAACAAAACAAACATTCACCACTTGAACATTACATAAAAATCTCCCAAATTTACAGATATAGTTTAACCAAATCGCCTATAATAATAAACATTGAAATATAACATAAATTGAAGTTGAAATGACGAGACTCAATCCATAAAAACAAATAAGACTTGCAAGTAGGGTAGTCCCTGATGATTTTGAATTTTTTAAAATTGCTTATATCTGTTACACAAACAACGATGATCTCCTCATTGAGGCAACCTTGATCTATGCTAAAAATGGCTATGTAAGATACTAAGCTTTGCCATTTTTTAAAATTTCTTATACTTTTTATATAAAAAACAATGCCGTAGTCTAACTAGACTATTTTTTCGCCTTGAAAATCATGGAAATTTCTATAAGATTTTAATAAAATCCGATAGGGATTTTTGTAAATCCACGTTATAACTATCAAAATTTAATATTTTGGGTGCCATAGAGGTTTTTGATGGTGCTGAATCCATTTCCACAATCAAAATCATGATTCAAACACTATTATTGTATGATTTCTCAATTTTTTTTTGGCCCGAATTTCGGCCAATTTTAGCCATCTAGGCAATTCCTCCGTCTCTTTAGACAACTCCAAAAAAAATAAGCTCGAGATTGAGGCAGCGTTGAACTATGATAGAAAGTCCTATGTGAGATACTATAATTTTCTTATCCACCTTCCTCTGCCCAAAGATATACTCTTAGTCTTCATAACTTTTTGCAGTTTTTGCAACAACTGCTAACCGTATGTCTCCACTCAAATTCCATACCTGTTTGAGAACAAATGATAACCCTTTGTCTCCAATCAGATTTTGTACCTATTTGAAAACAACTACTAACCCTCTGTCTCCAATCAAATTTTGTACGTATTTTGAAACAACCAACAACCACTATAGTTCAGTGAAAGTGTTCCAATTCCTTTAAGAAAATTTAATGAAAATTATGATACGTGGTTTCACAATATTGAACATGTATTTGTAAAATGGAAAATATTTGTATGAAATCTCAAACATAAGAATAATTCTTGAGGAAATTCTCTGAAAAGTCTTAGCATTCACTATGGCTATTTGTAATTTTATATGCATGACAATTTCACTGAGGAATTTATGGTCATCTATGTAGGAGGTTTTTAGTGAATTAAATTTTGCGTGTATACCATATTTTTCCTTCTCCCTATTATTTTGGGTTCATTGAACTCATCAATATTTCTCTAGTACCAAAACATGTTGATTTTAAAATGATTAGTAAATATTGAACCCATATTCAGGGATCAAAGAGTGTCCAAACTCCAAATGCCATAGAAAAAATTAATTGAATAATTCTAAGAACATTCATGATTTCCCATATTTTCTAAAGGAAATAATAAATGTAGCATATTTCTTTCTCAACATATTAATTTTAAGTTATTATGCACCTATGGATCTGTCTAGAGTACTAAACGTACATATTTCAAGGATCACAGAGTATCCAAGTGTCACATAACTAGTATTAGAGTAACTTGATTTTGTTCCACATTGAAGATTGAAGTAGGCCCATTGCTAAGGACATTCACCACTCCTTGGTTCTGTAAAGGAAAATCGTAGATGTTGCATATTTCTCTTCCATGCCTATTATTTTAGGTTCATATGCACAAATGAATCTCAGATTGTGCACACATAATGCATATTACATATACTAGATGGTACCATATGAGACAACATCATAACATACATTGAATCTAGCCTAGAATAATATCAATAAAAAATAATTTTATATGTAGCATTACATTATCAACATCCAAGCTTCTAAAATTAACATAAGATTATGGTCCATTGAATCTTTAAGAGTTTAGGAATATGAAAGGTAAACTACGAAACTCAATACCAAAGAATAATATGTAGCAGAAAAAAAATTTATGCAAGAGATTTCTAGTTCCAATCCCACTTTGGCATCCCTCCACTGAAGGCAAGTCTATTAACAAGCTGTCAGAATGAAAAAATAATGATAATTTACCTTGTCAATGACTTTGATTTGGTACATTTTTTAAGGATCCATATCCATCTACAGGTCTCTTGGAAACATGTTGTTTATGAATTCCCTATTATCTTTTCCCGTGCTAGTAAATAAGCACTAAAATCACAATGTGACAGATTGATACTAATTGTCCTCAACTATGTGGCCAGTGTGGGCTGACCTCCCAAGCTAAAATAATAACTTGGATGCTTAATAATCATGGAATTTAGAGTCATGTTTGTGGCATGGGCATCATGTGTTCAAAATCAAAAGAGTCCCATCGATGCACTAAAGGGGCAAAGAAAAACCAAGAGAAGAAAATGTTACTATCAGACATCTATTTCTCACATACCCTAACCAAGATCCATATCCATGTGTAAGTTTTATCAAAGAAAAGTTTTCATTATGAATTCCCTATAATATTTTCCTTGTGCTAATAGGTAAGCACCTAAATATCAAGACAAAATGACTCTAGATTATTATCAAAAATCCTAAACTAAGCGGTTTGAATGGGTAGACGTCCCAAGTTATAGTAAGAATGGGGATGCTTAACAAACATGGAATTATGTTTGAGCATTGCACTTTACTAGATCAATATAAAAAATGTTCCACCAATGTACTCAAGGCGCAGAGCGATGTAAAAAGAGCAAAATTTTTCTATCATACATGGATTTCTCGCATACCTAAATGAGGACAATGTCTACCTGTAGGAGGTTTTTGACATTACTATTTTATTTGTGCCTACCCTATGATCTTTTCCCCGTGCTAGTAAGTAAGTGCTAAAATCTCAAATGAGATAGACTGATACTAACACTAATCAAATGTACTCAGTTAAGTGGCCAATGTGGGAAAATCTTCCTAGTTATAATGAGAATGTGGATGCTTAGTATGTGTGGAATTATATTTGAGGGTTAGGCGTTGCCAACTCAATATTGAAAAGTTCCACCAATTTACTAAAAATACCACAACAATACCGAAAGGAAAAAAAAATGTTACTATCATACATAGATTGCTCATATACTTTAACCAAGATCAATATCCATGAATATAATTTTTCTCAAAGAATTAATTTGTATATAATTTCTTTAGATGTTTGAATTCTATGAATTTGCTCACTCTAATATTTTATGTGGAATAATTGATTTATCAATCTTAATCCCTAAACATACATAAATAATATAAAAATCATTTCAAACTAAATTCCAGTCTAAAAATAATTTCAATCTACATTTCAGTCTTATGAATAGGAGTAAACCTCAGTACTTATTTGTCACTACATCTAGCATAAATGTAAGAAAATTAAAACCAGCAGTAAAACTTTAAATACCCATCAATCAGGCCAAAAATCTAATTTCCTTAAAGAAAGAAACATTTTAAGTCTTCAAGTGCCTTCATATTATAGGAAGTTTGTGGCAGAAATGGTGGTGGTACAAAATATCATAAGGGTTGTTAATATTTTTAAGTTATCTAGAGAAATTTTTGTTGTGGAAACCCTTGGAAACCTACAATGAGTCCTTGAATAGAGGCACTGGAACCTTCATGAAAGCCTTAAGTAGAGTTTGAATTGTAGAACCATCCAATAAATTTTTCATGTTCAAAGTTGAAACATTTAATACACTGACCATTCTACATTAGAACATTGAAAGATTTAATACACTAACCATTCTGCAATAAGAAAATATTCAATAAATTCTTGAAATGGCATTAAGCATTCCACAACATCAAAGAAATTTGAAAACACTTTATGAATTCCAAAAACATTTATAATTCCACTTTTAACTATTTTAAATTACAAAAATCTTATTTAAATGACCAATAGCACAAAATTTTAAAATAACATCCATTTCAACTTATTAAGATAGTAACTATCTCACCTCATAAAAACTTCCAATCACAACCTTTATTAATTATAAGATATTAACCATTTCACCTAACAAAACCTTCCATTCACATAATAAAGACCCCACCAATAGTATTAAATTTAAAATTAACAAGATATAAATAAAAAATAAGAACAAATTTCACAATATATTTTGTGAATCAAATAGAAACAAACATATATAGATGCTCTAAAACATCATTTCCTAGACCAGTAGGTGTTCCTCTTTGGAAACATGCATTCCTTGATCCATAAAGTGAGGAAAAGGAGACCATGAATCACATGTATATGCATAACCTTATTTTTGAATGTTAGATTATGTATTATTTTTTTACCTCTTCCTAAAATAAGTTCACCTTCTACATCTCAGCTGTTATCTAGGATTTACTCTAATGATGCACTTGGTAAAGGAGAAGAAATAGTTTGTGTTCAAAATTTGGAGTATTTCCAGGTGGGAAGTGGTTCCTGCAAGGAATCCAATGATCTAGGGATGGTCTCTAATATCCTCATCATCCTATTGCAAGCTTCATGTTCATGGGCCAAACAAGTGTTTGCAAAATACAATTAGTTGATCAACATAACAAGTTATAACTACAATAACATATGAATTTGAAAATTGAGTTGTGCCATTGAAGACATCGGTAATGATGATGAAAATGGCATCTATGATGCAAAAAACCAAGAATCCAATTAACTTCAGGAATGTAAATCTATCAATAAAGGGTATTTTGATGTGTAAAGGACCTTCATTATTGGGAAAAAACAAAGTGCAATTCAAATATGAATAACTGACAAGGTTATGGATATGGTACCCTAGATAGAAATAATAAGGTCTATGGTTGATTATCTTCCAGGGAGTAGGTACCTTATCAAAGAAAGTTTCCCCAACCATGAACATAACTTGTTGGGTACTCGATTAACACTATAAGGTAAAAAAAATATTTTTTAAAGTTAATGACCCTAGAAACAAGGAAACTTAGTTGAGGTTGTTTTAGTCAATCCAAAAATCCTTCATGAAATCTATTGTATAATTTTTCTGAAACTCTAGGGAACGAGTATTAAACCCTAACGAAGATGTCTAACTACAATTGTACATGGAATAAAGAAAATAAAAGGTAAGTAACCATTATAGTTTATTTCAAATATGTTATCAATGTTTGTGGCAAGCCAACCTTCCATTCTACACATGTAACATTGTAGCAGCTTTTATGCAACGTAATTCAACCTAAAATGAGGATTCAAGCAGTTAGTAAGTGGGAAACCTATGGGGAAAATAAGTATTGAATACATCTGATATAATGAGGCCTACGTAGGATATAAACTATTGGAATTTAAAACATGATAACCTTAATTTTTGGAGTCTTTCCCACACAATTGTGAAAGAGTTAAGTAGAGCATGGATATATCTTCTTTAGATTCTTCCAGTACTTTCTTTCTCTGGAAAAATTTGTTGCAAGTTTGGTTAGTGCATCATGGTTATTCTTGATTGAAAATGTTGAAGAACAAAACTTGACACTATAAGTAGACAAGGTCACCTTAGTAGTTGATAGATACCTCTTCTAAAAGGATATTAAATATCCCTCCTACTTTAGTTACAAGTTCTAGAGGAACTTTACGACCATCCAAGTCAAAATGGTGAATATTTGCAACCACAATATCATGAATGATAGTTAAATAAGAACCATAGTACAAAAATAATTCTAGTATATTTCAGAATTTTAGATTGATGTGTCACTAAATGCATAGAAAAATGAATCATCAAAATTTGAGAAACATCAATATGATGAGAAACTTCAATTTCTAGGAAATCTTCGAGCCTAAAACAAATATGGCATAACTTAAATTATCAATAAATATTTAAGAAAACTATCTAAATATACCCATGCGGTTTCAATGATGATTAAGCATGATTTGAGTGATGAGGAGATAAAGTCACACAAGACCCACATTTCTCTTGGGACAAATCTCTCCAACACTGGGATATGGTGAATATTAAAAGATACAAGTGAATAATCAAAATATTTTGGATCTCGACAACTTTCTTCAAAAAATTGCTTCATAAACATAACAAATCAAAAAGCTAAAATGTTCAAATTAGATGACTTGGATTGATGATTGGCCATGTGGGCCTTTGCATGAAATCTAGATGCCTTGTCACTCAAAATTGATTTGTAAACATAACAAATCAAAAAGTTAAAATTTTTAAATTAGATGACCAAGATTGAATATTTACCATGTGGGCCCTTTTATGAAATCCACATGCCTCATCACCCGATCTCCATAATATATCATGGAAGCTCTACAACATGCCATGTAAAATTGAAACATGCTAATATGCCTATATGGGAATCAACCGCCTCTCTCATTTGTAGTATGTGTCAATCTAGACTATTGGATCTGTGAAGAACTCTATGTTAATTTTTGGTTTTTATTCATGAATAATATTTTACATAAACTATTGTTAATTGGCACCTGTAATAGAATAGGCAAACCCAAGGGGAAGTTTAACACCCTTTAAGTGAGGGAGTAAAGGGAAGCCAAGTTAATTTTCCTCATGATTCCTAAGCTTCAACAAGGACTTAGTGTAGGGAGTACCACTCACTATCTTGCCAAATTTGTCTCAATTTATCTTATCCATCCTAGTGAAAGAAGGTTTTATCTAGATTGGGTTAGAAGGAAGTAGGGAAAAGAGTCCCAAAAACACATTCCCTATTCCGAAGAGTGAAAAAATTGTTCATGCATGTAAGAGAATTTCATTTTAAGACAGTGACAATTCATCTCATTTATCTTAACCCACTAAGTCAAACCAATTAGGTTTCTATATCACTAGATCACTTCGGTTGAGGAAGGCATTCCACCCATTATTTTAGAGGGTAGGGAGGGACCATTTTTGTGTATATATATGTCGATCGAATGATTTTGGTGCATGTATCAAACTTTCCACTATTCACTTTCAGGGGGTTCACACAGGAAGAGGGTAGAATGGGGGTTCATACAAGAAGAGGGCATAATGGTTACTATGAGAAGTCTTCACAGCAGTGTGAAACATTGCAAGTATTCCAGTGGATTCGGATGAATTTTTCGCTCCCTCATATTGTGGTTTATTTCACTAAACCCTCCAGACCTAGAGATAAGGTGTGTTCTTAAATTTCATGAAATCAAATACATACTAACCTCATCTTAGCGAGCTCTGTGTGGGTAATGAAAGAGGTGAGGAATGAGAGGAACAATTTGTGTGGCTCGACACTAGTATAAAATCTCTGTTATGTAGAAAATAAATATAAGACCCATATCGCATGAACATGATGTGGTATAATCTGATAATTTCATTCTTATGCCATCAACCAGTCTAGCTCCTATTCCTATGAGAAAGAAAGGTATGTATCTCTTAGCACCTTCATCTCAAGCATAAGGGTTCCTTTGGTCTGTCAAAGTCTAGTAGTGTGTATACAATACAATTCCTCTGGCTCAGCTTGCTACCTCCCCTAACATAGCTAAGTGATGGAACTAGAGCCCTCATAGAACACAGTCGCTACAGAGGACTGGAAGAGATAAGATATAGAGGACTAGAAGAGACAACACAATAGAAGTTACCAACAACACTATTATTGGCTCTGATTCAAATTTCATTATTTCTATCTTCACTGTTAAGGCTATTATCACTACTAAGGCTTTCACTTAATCGGTCAAATGTTGCTCAGGATTTCACTTGCTCAAATTTTTCTACATCTAGAACAATGGGAGGCTATGCAGATAGGATTTCAACTAGACGAAGGTAAGGTGGGAGCTATGGCTCGGGGAAAACAAATGAAACATATGCACATGACATCCAATTAGATGTTTCATTTGACCTACAGGGCTTTGTTGCCTTATATTATAATGTTTCTCATAGGTAACTCAAAGGAAAAAATAAATACAAGTACATTTTTTTCCTATATTTGGATATTTTGTAATGCACCTAGACGTGAGCAACATTCCTTCCCTGCCTCTATCTCCTCCTCCTTATGTCTCTTGTACCTGCTTCTATATACCAACAGGATACTTACTCTGTTCATCCATCCCAATAAAACCAAAAAAGAAAGAGCTTACACTCAGAGGACTATGAAGAAGCAACATTTCCATCACTACATGTGGACGCCCCTACACACGGAGGAAAACGATTGTCATGGTATCAATGGAAGAACATACAACATTAAACAATGAATTTAGATAAATAAGTGAGAACAACATTAAACAATGACTCTAGATAAATAAGCAAGGCATAACATTAAATAATGACTTTGGATAAATAAGCGAGGCTTGTAATAAGAGGTCCTTTTTTTCAGCCATAAACTTGTCTTAAAATTTGGATGGATAAAAATTGCTACAGTAAAAATTTGGATAAATGATTATAATGCTAAAAAGAAATGGTAAACAATTGAATTAATTGCAATTCAATGATCTACCTATTGCTATGGTCCTGTTGAAGGAAGGGAATAATAAAGCGTTCCTCATATCTCAGCTAATTCTATTACTGTTTTTTTCCATATTTACATGATTTTTATATATTAGTTTATAATGATTTTTTTTTAAGTAATGACAATTTTATATTATAATAAAATTTTGTGTTTTAGCCACAACTTGTATATTAGGAGTTTACAATTACAGTTAAGCCAATGTCAAATGAGGCTAGAGCTCATGGGGTTGTTTAGAGAACATATCATATTGGGGGATATATATTGAAGAAAAAATTACGTACTATATTGGAGGATTTATAAGTGGTAAAGGGTTTTTATATTTGCGGTTATAAAAAATGGAGATCAAATTTAATGAAAAAATATAAAAGGGTAAAAAAAATATTAGTGAAAAAATGGATACCTACAATATTTTGTGAAAGTAGGGGTTTTTTAAATTGGAAAGGTGTATTGGATTTGTGTTGGTATAGAGTAAAATAATGTGATTTTTAGAGGCATTTTCCAATGTGTACTCAAATTAAGGGTATTGTTTAATATGCCACAAATGCACAAGATATGTCAAAGGTTCATTGAGTGAAGCCCCCATCCTAAGGCTTATTCTAAACTGTCATCGATTATGATTATCTTCATATATACTTACCTTATGTACGAAGGGCCTTTGGAAGTGAAAACTTTCCAAAAGACCTATAATATTTTGCAAAATTTCCAAAACATAAAGAGAGAATAGAGTACATAAATCCTTTACACCGTGTTTCAGTATTTACCTCATAGGGGAATTTCAAGTCAAAATTTGTCTTATTTGCATAATTTTCTATGCTACGAATATTGACAAAGTGAAGGTTCATCATTCTGAGGAGCGCTAAAAATTCCTCCACTTTTTGGCACAAACTATCAAACTCATCATTTGTTGTTTTTGTTTGTGATATGTTTTCCATCATTATCTCCAATGACATTGTGAATATAGTACCTAATTGGTTGAATTTCAAAAGTAGATAGCAAAATTTTCTTCTATTATGTCCAGTCGAGCCTCTATGGGTTCCATTTTATATTTCATTGGTAGCAAGGACAAGTAAACAATCATTATTATAATCCCCCTCACAATGGAAAAGTATTCTTCAATTTTACAAGTAGAACTTCCACTTGAAGCACACACTGCCACCAGGGGACAAACAACTGAACCAAATTTCTTTACAATAAACAATTTATTAATATTCCACTCCTTAAATGCCTAGGGATATAATATTATGGAGTAAACATAACTATTCACATTTGGAGGAGGATACACCTGTAGATGTGCATCTATAATTATCAGATCTTACTCATAATTAAAACCTAATTTTAACATAATAATTTTGAGACAACCCTCAGCCACTTTGACCTTGAATAATTTAATTTTATAATTAAAAGGATTTTGAGTATTAAAAACCTGTAAGAGATTGATTCAAGCCGACTTTTCATCGACATTATGAAAAATAATTGATCCCTTCTAGCAATTGAAATTGTTTAGCATCGAGGCCCAAAGGTGGATATTTCCCTGAGGAGTTTGTCCCAAGCGCCACTCGAGATGTTTCCAAGAATAATGGAATAATAATGGATCACTCCTAAATTTAAATAAACCTTTATGAGTCTGCATCAATCACCCATCAATTAATACTTGAGTGGAAGATGCCTCATATAAGGCAAATTACTAATTTTTCCCAATCTCAGTCTTCTCATATCTTTGCCTAGCATCGTAAATGGAATTCAAGCTCAATTATTTCATTCCTTTTGGGTCAAAAACATCATTTTCATAAGTATTAATTCTCTCTAGTCTTATGCATGCAAACACTTAACTCTTACCACTTCTTTGCACTCAAGATTGAATAAGGTCCTCCTTATATGATATAAGAGTGCATGCGTACTTTGGGGATGGGCGGCCACATATAGAATGGACCTATATGACCACCTTTTAATATTCATTATTGTATATTTATTCACAGATCCCATGGGGGGAAGTTTAAAATTGAATTCCCATTCTAAATTAGGACACCTTCCTAGAAATTTGAGTCCTAATTGGCTAACTAATATGCTTCATTATTTTTCCTTCCAAATATGTGATATAAATAAACCAAGGAGAAGGACTACATTATGGACTTTGTATTTTCAATTATTTCCATTAGTTTCTTGTCTTTCAATAATTTTTCTTTCACAATGTTTGGAATGATAATTTGCAAATCTCAAATTATCACCAGCTCATCAATCCTAGTTTTTTTAAACTATAAATACTCCTTGAAGCATCCCATATGCCTGCTCATGATTATTTTCCATGTGTCCCAAGCCCCAAGAATATTCTATTACCTTGTTTTCATGAGGGTATTAGAATGACCCTCCTACTCCTACCACCCCTACATTATTATTGGACACATTTAAATCAAAGTTGAGGATAAAGGAGTATTGAGCTTTTTTCCATTTTTTATATGCATATTTTTCCATTCTTAACTTCATTGATTCCTAAGAGAGTTTTTTCTTAGAAATTCACATCTATTTTATTAGCAGGTTGTGATAATATTTTAGATACTCATGGTTGTTTCATAGTTTTTAGGCCTTCACATCGTTGGGAAAGAGGGGAGAGACACCAAAATTCTGCATAGCGGGATCTTGCCTTTAAGACCACCGATTGAGGATGTGATTTGCAATTACTTAACACACTATTTTTCCTTTCTATCCAAATAATCTGACATATAAAATTTTGAAACACTACGAAGAGGAATTCAAATGATCATTTCCTTGTGAAGCTACATTAATAATGTTAACTTCATTAAGAGAATAAGGAGGAAATGATATATGCCACAAAATTATAGAAAATAGATGAGACAAAGCATGTATCAAAACTTCCTTAGCAAAAGAGATGCTCAAAAAAGGATGGGGGATAAACTCTTCCTAAACTTGTAAAAGTGATCAACTAGAAGGCCCAAGAAAGTCTTATTTCCTTAAATTTTTAGTCTTGAATATTTTATTGTGGGATATTAACCAACAAAAGAGAAGGAAAAATAAGGATTTTACCCACAATATACAACACAAGACCTAAATGTGTTCAGATCCCTAGTGGATTCACCAATTTGTTGGTGTAATTCCTACACAAGGGTTAGCAAAAACTACTTCTTATTGTTTCTTCATAGATCAACATAAAAATGCATTACAAATATTGGAAATTCATTATCAATAAATTAAATTCACTAATCATATATATATAATAAAAAATAATAGAAAATTCAGAAATATGAGAGAAACAAAAATTTAATAAACTCCAAGTTTATATTACCGAAGAATGGTTTAATTTTGTGACACCTATGAGTTGACTATAAATGGTGGTTTTATAGCCTCCTCCTTGGAAGGGTTCTTTTTTTATATTGATCCTACAAGAAAAGAAATACTCCTCTCTCTCAAGTGATTACAAAAAATTCCTGTGGTGAGAAATCTATACTGGAAGAGCTCAAATGAAAAAGGTTATAATTATGATGTTGAAATGGTCATGCTGGAATGAAGGATAAAATTGTTAAAACAATTGTAGTCATTGATTTCAAAAGGGAATATATATATATATATATATATATATATATATATATATGAGTATCCAAGTATGTTGAAAATGGGGTTCTTATAGAGAATGACAGGTCAAAAAGTGAAATGGTGGGTGTCATCCCATGGTAAGTGAAATAAAAATGGGAATTAAATATTTAATTAATAAATTTATGTGACATTTTTAATTAACATTATTTTTCATGAAGATTTATGATAATATATAGAAGGAGAAAGTATTGGAAGGAATCAACATGTGAGCAAAAGTGTAGTTTGTGGAGTCAATGAATCATCATGGTATTTTTTCTATAACTCTTTTTTTTGTGATGATTTAAATAGTAAAAGTCTAAGCATATTGAGGACAAATCTAGAAGAAAATATGGTTAAAAGCTCAAATATTGGTTATAGATACTTTTGGAGATATACATTTTGGAAGTTAGGGTTTGTGATTAGTCCTTGAATTTTCTTCAAATGAGCCATCTCAAGATTTTCACCATAACTTAGTTTCATGGAGGTTTCATATAGTGAAAATTTGGGGAGATGGAGGCCATATTTTTTAGTACATGTGGTTAAAATTTTAGACATTTATTGATTACACTTTCTAAGATATCACTTGTCGAAGCTAGGGTTCTTGAATGGCCTTGAAATCAATTTCAAACATGTTAGTTTGGCATTTTCTCTATAACATATTGGCTAGGATATTTTAGATCATGAAATTTTGAGGAAATCAAGGAGAGATATTGAGGTATATACATGCAAGTTAGAGTTATTGAATTATTATGAAATAAATTTCAAGTAAGTTAATTTTGTATTTTTTTCTATAACTTATTTTCTAGGACGTTTTAAACTATGTAATTTTTAGAGATTTGTGGAGACATGTAGCAGTACCACAAATAAAGATTTTATAATTTAGTTCTTTAAGAGATATTGTTTGTGGAAATTAGGGTTTTTTGAATTAGGGCTTGGAATTTTTTTTCTAGCTTCATTTCATCGAATTTTTTCATATTGTGAATTTTTCAGTGATCGAAAGATACATACAAAAGTTCCTCAAATAAACATTTCAAAATAAAATTTTGAAAATTGGATACATGCCATGATGCAAAAATTTTGTTGAGTATGCTAGGATTTTATTGTCATTAATGCCAAGCTCTAGTCATCGATGTCAAGAGATATCAGGTCCAGGGGGAGTTAATTTTTCATGATGCTCACATTATTACTAATGTAATTTTTTTATTAACAATGAGTTAATCTTATGATGACTTTGTTGTTTCTCACTAGCCTATATTTAAATGAATTTTTTGTATAGTAAAGGTGTTCAAAATCACATGAAAAGTGCTTGGTTGGATAACCTTCTTAGAGAGATTTCCAATGATATAAGGAACCTAGCCTAACTCTCAAGAGGTGGGGAGAAATATTGTGTTGAAGTTTATTCATGGTTCATATGGATCATGGTTTGTTGGGTCCCTATATTACTAGTTTAGTCCCTTACTATTATTAGTGTAGCCCCCTTATTGTTATTGTTGCACCCTTGTAACCCCAATATTGTTATTATTGTGCCCTTACATTGTTATTGCTAGGTTGGCTAGGATTATATTGTGGGCCCATGGAATCCTATATATAGAAGGAGGTTTTGGTCATATGTATCATCGAATAATTATTCATTTTTGTAATGTATTGGAGGTTTCCCCCTCGAAGTGGCTAATTTATAAGGTGTTTATCTATTTTTTCTTCTATTTTTGGAGCTGGTTTCACAACATTTGGTATCAAAGCTTCGGATTCTAGGGTTTCACTGCTCCAAACAGGTCATTGTGGTATTTTTGCTATAATGTTTTTTCTAGGATGTTTTAGAAAATAAAATTTTTAGATCGCGAAGCTAAAATCTCTAGGAACATCGTCAAAAAATTTTAGAGCTTGGTTCGCAATATTTTCAGAGATATGATCTATGAAATTTAGGGAGTTTTTCAAGCTCTTGAATTTAACCTAAACAGGTCATCGCGGAATTTTCTCTATAAAGTTTTTTCTATGAGGTTTCAGAAGCTGAAATTTTCAGAGTGAAGACGAAATCCTGAGGAAAATTGTGGAAAAATTTCATATTTTGGTTTGCAATATCTGTGGAGATATGATCTGTGGAATTTAGGATTGTTTCAGGCTCCCAAATTTCATCTCAAAGAGGTGACTATGGGAAAAACGTCATAAATATCTCTT
The DNA here is from genome assembly GCA_034641835.2 of Pinus albicaulis. NCBI lineage: Eukaryota > Viridiplantae > Streptophyta > Pinopsida > Pinales > Pinaceae > Pinus > Pinus albicaulis. The sequence goes on along the minus strand of CM076578.1, from coordinate 1,570,558,464 downwards.
TGAGCATCAGATTTAGATTCTGTAAAAAGTGGATGGAAGTACACAAACTTTAGTTTTTAGGATATCGATTTCAGAACCTAAAGAGGAAACAGTGACACGTGGCAAGTCATACAAGTTTGCTCTACTGAACTAGTCCATAATTAGGTCATCGTGGGAGATTGGGCATAACTTTGTCTTGAAGAATCCAAATCAAATCAAACCTATGGAATTCAAAAGATGATTCAAAGGGCTAATTCAAGACTGAATTTCAGCTATTTAGGATCCTACATTACAGAGATAATTCAGTTTCAATATCAAGCTCCTCAAAGTCAAGAAAAGGGTCTATATTTTTTTCCAATTACATAAGTCTCGTTTGAAAAACAAATAGTTTGAATTTGTTCCAATGGCATATTGAAGAAATGATATCAGTATTTGGTTCTAAAATGCCCCCTAAAAATATTTCAACACCCATTAAGCCTTTGGAAGGCTCTACTATGACTCATGAAGACAAAGAAACACAACATGAGATATCAAAATTACAAGAGCAAGTGCACCAAATTTCGCTATCGCAAAGAGCAAGAAAAAATGAAATGGAAGTTTTGAAGAAAGACTTGGAAACTAAGATGGATGGTTTGAAGAAAATCATGGAAGCTAAGATGAATGGTTTGGAAGCTAAGATGGAAGGCATGGAAGCTAAGATGGATGACATGGAAGCTAATATCAATGAAAAAATGGAAAACATGAAGAATGATATAAAAGAAGACATCGAAGGTTTGACAAAGTAAATACAAGAAATGTTTCCTAATGGTGAAAATATAGAAGAGGAAACTCATGATGATAAGGAAAGAATGTCATCATGGTGGTTGTTGATAGACTTACCAAGTATGCACACTTTTGTGCATTATCTCATCCATTTAAAGCAAGTACAGTTGCTACTACATTTGTGGACAGAATTCAAAAGCTACATGGAAGCCCAAGGGTTATTGTGAGTGACAGAGATCCCATTTTTATGGGAAATTTTTGGATAGAGTTATTTTCTTCTTTGGGTACTAAATTAGCTCATAGCTCATCTTATCATCCTCAATCTGATGGTCAAACTGAGATAGTAAATAAATGTTTGGAAGGATATCTTCGTTGTTTTGTATCTGATAAACAAACACAATGGGTCAAGTGGTTACCTCTCGCTGAATGGTGCTATAACACTTCCTTCCATACTGCAGCAAAAATGACCCCATTTATGGCACTTTATGGATATCATCCGCCATCCATCACATCATATTTAAGGGAAAATTCGAAGGTTCAAGCAGTGGAAGATCACATCGAGCATCAGCAAGAAGTTCTCCAACTCTTAAAGGATAACCTGAATTTGGCACAAAATCGAATGAAACAACAGGCAGATCAACATCGCGGCGAGAGAAGTTTTGATGTAGGAGATTGGGTATTTTTACGGCTACAACCATATAAACAAATGTCCCTCAAGCAAGCTAAGAAGGATAATAAATTATCGCCAAAGTACTATGGTCCTTACAAGGTGTTGCAAAAGATTGGTACTATGGCATACAAATTGGAGCTTCCTGCTTCTTCTCGAGTGCATCAAGTTTTCCATGTTTCATGCTTAAAGAAGGTTATAGGTGAAAATCTTCCAGTTCAAGAAATATTTCCAGAACTTGATGAGGAAGGAAAAATAATATTGGAACCTAAAGCAGTCATGGAAACAAGAACTTGACAGCTATGAAATCAATCAATTTCAGAGTATCTCATCAAATGGAATAACTTACCCACTGAAGATCTACATGGGAGGATGATAATTTTATACAAAAGCACCCAGAGCTACTCAAGCATTGAAGACAACACTTTTTTGAAGGAGAGGGGCATGTTAGGTCCCTATATTACTAGTTTAGTCCCTTATTGTTATTATTGTAGCCCCCTTATTGTTATTGTTGTACCCCTGTAACCGAAATATTGTTATTATTGTGCCCTTACATTATTATTGTTAGTTCGGCTAGGATTATATTGTGGGCCCATGGAATCCTATGTATAGAAGGAGGTTTTGGTCATTTGTATCATCCAAGAATTTTTCATTTATGTAATGTATTGGAGGTTTCCCCCTCGAAGTGGCTGATTTATAAGGCGTTGATCTCTCTTTTCCTCTATTTTTGGAGTTGGTTTCACAACATGGTTCCAAAAGGGTTGATCCTGATCAGATTAGTGCCAATAAAAAAATGGAGGCCACAAGCTTGGGAGGAACATAAGCGGTGGAGCGAGATGGTCACTGGTCACAAACCTTCTTCATAGGGATCCTGGAGTTAATAAGGAATATATTATACTACCATATATATAACTCTGAAATAAAAATCTTAGGAGGGCATGTGGCCCATGAAAAGGTTGTTGGTCATAGCTCTTGGTCACAAGGGTCTTGACAATCTGCATCTAGGTGCTTACTAGATTGTCAATGAGACATGACCTATAGACAACAAACACAACAAAAAAGTGGTGAGTTGTATATCGTAGCACATTTCTTGAATAGGTGGTGGACCCCATAAAGGTGAAAATGAGATTAACAACTCAAATACACATTGAGCACACAACATGAATCGAGGCTAACAAGCTTTGCTATGTGTGATGAATGTAATGGTTGGGACCTTTTTGATTCAATGTCTCATATCAACATCGAAAATGCTACATGTGTATTGATTAACACATGAAACTCACCTGATGTGGTACCTAATATGACATGGAAACACACATAGCACTAGGTGGTTGTGACATGGCTTAAGTGATGACATGGTAGCATGTGAGGGTGACGCATGGCACTTATTTTTGGAAATTTTAGGTGGCTAAGAGAACATATGGAATATGACACATGGTAAAAATATGATGTGGTAGTGGCCTATTTAGTGAGGTGGTAAGCCCTCAAAATTTTTGCCAAGACAATGGTTCAATGGAGTTTTAGCTCCATATCACAAGTAGATGAAAGCTGAGAACTCAACATTCAATGAAGGTTGAAAAGGAGATTCGAACACACAATATCAAAGCATGTTATATGTATTGTTTCCACCAAGAGACCTCGAATATAAGATTTGTTAGTAATGATATGATTATCCCTTAGAATTTGCATACAATTATATGAGGAAAAGTGATAAAGGAAAAAAAAAATTAAGTTCTCATGTTCCATTAATTAATATAGAGGATGATAGAGCATGATAGGTTGGTTTATTCAAGCATGAATTCTATTAGTCAATACTATGGATTGATGGCCATGGTAAATTAAGGGCCAAAAATATAAAAGAAAAAGATAAATAATTGAAAAGCTAGCAAAACCAATGTATATCTGAAACGTGTCCTAGGAATGACACAAGAGGTATTGTAGAAGATAAAATTATACTGAGATCATCTCTAAGAGATGTTGAGAGAGACATTGATGATATTTGAGACTACTGTGGAAGACCAGTCTTGAAGTATGAGGTAAGTAGTAGTGAAGGACCAAAGGTGGAACACATGAAGAGTCTGAATATGTGATGTTAAGTTTTTTATGGTTAAGAGAAGAAATTCCAAAATAGATCTGAAAAGTTGTGATTGGATATGGGCGTGGGGAAAGAGATGAAAAATTGAGATGGAATCTACAGATGTGTTTGAGTAAAATGTCAATGGTCTGAGTATGTGTAAGTTGTAGTAGAGAATCTAGCTAATTGATATGTTGAGAGAGTCATTGATGGTCTTTGAGACGATTGTCGAAGGCCAGTAATGAAGTATGAGTTAAGTCAAGTTTTTTAAGGCTAAGACAAGAAATTCCAAAACAAATCTATAAATTTGTGATCAAATATGGGCATGGGGAAAGAGATGCAGAACTGAGGTGGAGTCTATAGATGCGATTGAGTGAAATTGTGGTGGTCTAAGTATGTCTAAGTTTTAGTAGAACATATAGGCGACTGAGAGATGTAGTGAGAGACACGAATAATTTTGAATGTTAAAAAGGAAGAAATATGATTGGTCTAAGTTCGAAAATGGATGAAATATAGATCTACAAGGCTGATGTGTTTGGTTCTTGCATATCATGCAATAGGAGTCTCCCTTAGGTTGGTACCTATAAAATTTGGTGAGTTGGTGCTTCCTTTAGGTGGGTTCCTATAAATAAAGGGGATTGGTGCCTCCTACAAGTGGGTGCTTGAAAGTTAGGTTATGGGTGTCTCCTTTTGTTTGGTGTAAGTAAATTTCATGTAATATTAGTTTGGAGTGTACAACAATATTTTCACACAAACTTTTTCATTTTCGCCCTTCGTGATTTTCCATATACATATGGTGTTCCTATATGTTGTTTATCTAATTATTTATTGAATGGTTTAAATTAAAGAATATTGTTAATAGACGTTAAAATATACCATTATACTAATTCACCCCCCTCCCAATATAATCATAATTCTAAGGTTTATAATTAGAGAATGTTCCTTCAAGACAAATTTAACCATTGAAAGGAAGATCATAAGGTGCTATAGCCAATCAAGATTGGCTTTCCCCAGATGGTGTACCATTATTGAATGAATCAAGTTATGCAATATGAAAGTTAAGAATAAAAGTTTATTTAATGGATCTTTATTTGGACATATGGTTGTTTGTAGTATATTGAAAGAACAATAAATATAATACAAAATTCAATAAGGCTATCTTGAGTGGATTATCAATTTTAGAATCTGGTAAAGAAAGACAGTATGAGATTGCAAAAGAAACGATAGATAAGATTCAATTTATATATGAATAAGAAAATCAAAAGGAACCAAAAAAGATTGAAGATACTGTCTACAAAAATAAAGAATCAGATGATAAAGGAGACCCCGTTGTCATATGTGTCCATGTAACTTGTTGATCATTAAAAGAACAATTCATTTTCAGAGGATGAAGTTGCACGTGAAGAATATTCTTATGAGGTAAAATCCATAGATAATATACTATTTGGTTGAAATTGTAAAAGAGTAGGCCACCTTACTCTAAATATATGCAAATGGTAATAATAAAGGAGAACTAGAAGTATAGATAATATTCCATGAACGAAATAATAAAATTCCTTATGGTGTTCCATCTGAAGGACATAATATATGTGCTTCTAGTAGTGATGAAGAAGGGATTCTACTCATGTATATGGAGGAGACATTAGATTTAGATAAAGAAGAAGACCTTGATGAGAAGACATATTTAGAAGAAAACTAATATATACTCTATTGGAGATAATTAAAAGTCTCACAATAACAAATCAAAGACAAAAGGAATGATTTCAAGTTTATGAGGAGAAGGATCAAGATTTTGAAAAAATAAAGAAAAAAATTGTTATCCTGAGGACTCAACAAGAAGAATTCAAAGTAGTGAATGAAGTGGTGAGTAATCATCTAAATGAATGAGAAATTCATTTTGAAAAAAACACAATCCAATATTGTATCATTGATAAATGATATAGAATTATCCAATAATCAAATAAATCAATATATGAAGTTTGATTAGATTACCAAAATCCTATATGGTGTTCTTAGCAATCAAATATCTCCTCTCATCAAAACCGATATGGGTTATGAAGGATAATAAAGCACTAAGAAATATTAAGCAAAAGAATCAATTAGTTGCGTTGAAGTAGTCAAATGATCTGTAGAAAATCCATGTAGATTTTGATGATAATTGTAATATACATTATACACGAATCTACTCTACCAATTTCGGAAACAAATTTTGATCTTGAAATCACAAAACATGAAAGAGAAAGAATTTCAGTCGCACAACACACAAGTATTTCCTAGGGAAAGCCTTAGCTAAAAACCCCGCTATCTGTATATTACATGAGTCAGAAGATATGAGAAGGTTACAATGATTTTCTCCAAGATGAGAAACCTATGCACTATTTATATCTATCTCACGGATTCATAGACAAGATTGGTTCAATACTTAACCAATTTTATGCCCTCTAGGCTCCCTATTTCCTTGTGTTGTTTCCTTGGGTAATTAGCTCCTATTAATTATGGTAATTCCCAATATGAATTGTGCAATACATCTAAGGCCTTCCTCTAACTTCATGCACCACCTTTACAATTAAAATAATTATAAAATGGATAGTACGCTACCCTTGAACTCCAATATCAATTGGGTCTTTCTCAGAACTGACATGCATGAGTTATTTATGAGTGAATTATCAATTAAATGGTTGAAAAAATGAAGTGATATCCCATTGTTTAACATCCTACTAGTTCCTACATTAGTTATAATTAGTTTGAATAATTTTAACTTAGATAAACTTATTTAATTGGTTACAAAACAAAATAAACTCAACCACGGCTCCTATAATGTAGGAGACACTCTACATGCCTCTAGTTTGAACTTGGACTCGAATTAAATGAACCAAATAAGTCATCCTAACTTAGTTAACTCGTACAAGTTGTCATGTGATGTGGAATTAAAATTTCATTCTAAATTAATCAAGGGAAAATTAAATTAGAATCCTTTCTTGGTTACATTTTCAACACTCCCTCTTAGCAAGAAAGGGATTATATAATATCACCATCCTGCCTCTATGGAACACAAATTTTCCTCCTAATAGTTCCTTCGTCAAGATGTCTACATCCTACTCCTCTATAGGAATTTACTCTAACAACATAATCCACCTCTGCACACAAACTTTGAGATGGTGATACTAGACGTCAATATACTTGTTCCTATCATGAAAAATTGGTTTAACCAAGAGTTTGATGCAACTCTGGTTATCACAATAAATCATGGTAGGATCCATCTGTTGAAAAAAAACCCCAACAAGGATATTCCTCATATATGTAGCCTCAAAAGTTTATTGATCAACAACCATGTACTATGCTTCTATTGAACTGATCTCTACTTCCTGTTGTACCAGGAAAATGTCGTTGACCCAATACTCAAGATTCCCCCTACTGTGCTCTTCATGTCGAATGGACTCCATGCCCAATATGCATCTATGAAGCCTTTCATATTCACTCCCTCTATCCCTGTGTACCAAATACCAAACTGAGTGGTGCCTCTGAGGTATGTGAACACATGTTTGGCTGCCTTCCAATAGAGCTTTGTTGTATTAATCATTTATTTATTAAGTTGGTTAAATGCATAACACATGTCCAGTCATGTGTTCACAAAGTACATGACTGAACCCACAAGATTCCTATAAATATTAGCTTATACTAATTCACCTGAAGTAGCATATTCCTTCCTATAATTCCTTGGTAGAGGAGTCTCCATGGTTTTGCTACTATCCATGTCAAACTTCTTCAGTATCTCATTGGCGTATTTTCCATGAGAGACAAATAGTTCCTAATCTCTTTTCCAAATTTCCAAAAAAAGGAAATAATGCAAGAGCCCCATGTCCTTCATCTAAAATTATCTTGCAAGATCCTCTTTGCAAGAATTGATAAGATTCTCATCACTTGTCAAAATTAAATCATGGAAATATAATAATATAATCAATAATTTACCTTCAACCAAAATATGGTAAATATTCGCATCTACTTCACTTTTGGTGAAGCCAAACCCAATGAAATAGCTTTCGATCCTAGTGTACCAAGAATTTGGTACCTTTTTCAGTACATACAGTGTCCAGTTGAGTCTGCACACATGTGACTCTCTGTCGAAGGTCTCAAATTATTTTGGTTTCTCTATGTACACATCTTCCTCAATCACTCCATTGAGAAAATATGTCTCTACATCCATCTGGTGTATCCTCCATCCCATCTGTGTTGAAAGTGCAAGCATTGATTTGATTGAAGAGTACCTTGCTACTATAGAAAAGGTATCCTCACGACCTATTCCTCCACATGAAAAAACCCCTTGGGCACAAATATGGCCTTGTGTTTCTCCACACTCCCATTTGTTGTTTTCTTGACGTTGTAGATCCACCTAGATCCTACAACTAACTTGTCCTCTGGTCTTGGAAAAACTTTCCATGTACTATTTTTAATAATGGATTCATACTAATCTACCATGGCATCAACGCATACTGGTTGTTGCATTTCTTCCTCTAATGAGGATGGCTAAATCTCTACACTCTCTCTCATAAGATCCATGTACCCAGTGTACCAATCTAAGGACCTTATCTGCCTGCACTGTGATGTGAGTGCTTCCACATTCTCTATAGAATCATGCGTCAACCTATTAGCCTCTCTAGTGCACTTTCTTCCATCTCTAGATGTATATGAATGAGTGGGTTTTCCACTCTTTTCTCCTCTTCTTGTGGTTGCTCCACATCTTGGGGTTTTTCTTTTGGAGCTAAGAGCTCCTCATCTACATGCATATGAATCTTCCTCTCAAGGAAAATTCGCATGCCCTTTCATTCATTGAATTTCACATCTCTGCAAACCATTTCCATCCTATGAGATGGTAGGTACACTCGATAATTGTGAGGTGTATCAGTATACCCCAAAAATATACCCAAATAATTTGTTGGTTCTAGCTTTTTCCATGCATATTTGGTAACATGATAGTAAACTGATGAACCAAACATTCTAAAGTGCGCCAAATCTTCTTTTGGTGTACTCATCCCTAGGATATGATGAGGACTTCAGTTCTGGTACACAATTGTGTTGCATGCTTCTACCCACAAGTGTAATGGTAGGCCCTGATCATGTAACATCACCCATGCATCTCCCACAATTCTTCTATTCTTTCTTTCTACAATCCCATTTTTTTGTGGGTTATGAGGTTTTATGAACTCTCATTGAATTCTTTCTGATGCATAGAAGTTATTGAATTCATTCGAAAAATATTCTCCACCGTTGTCACTCCTAAGAGCCTTCACCTTCTTTCCTGTGTATTTTTCAAAAAGTTCTTTGAACTCACAAAATTTTGAGAACGTCCAGTCTTTCTTCTGCATGAAGAATATCCAACACTTGCATGAAAAATCATCTACAAAAATCACATAATACCTGTGATTTCCAGTGGAGGTTGTCGAGAACGGTCCACACACATCTGAGTGGAATCTCTCAAGGATCTCTTTCGCTTGATTGTCCTTATCATGAAAGGTGGCCTTGGTGTACTTCCCCAATGTACATCCTTTTCATGTATCATGTTTCTCAAGTGCACCCTTGGGAAGTCCTATAAAAATATGTTGCATGATATTCAAAACTTTGTGTTGTAGGTGGCCAATATTCAATGCCATAACTCATTGATGTCTCTATTCTCCACGTTCTCTACTTTCATGCTCGAGGAAGCACAATATTCTACATCCAATTTGTAGAGGTTATTTACCCAAACATCTTTCCCTTGCTAAATATCACATCGTAGCCACAGTCTTCCAACATAGAAACTGAAACTAAGTTCTTCTTCAAACTAGGAACATACATCAGATCTTTTAATGTGAAAGGAGAATCAGACTCGCTCTGAAAGGTAACAGTACCATTGGCAGACACACTATACCTCTCATAATCTTCCATATCGATGTGTATATGGAGGTCCTTCTCCTCCAAGTCGTTTAATAATGGTCATATCCAGGTACCACACAAAACCAATCACTGATGACACCATGCATGCGATGAGAGTGAAATAAAAATTGAAGCATGAAGCAAGAGATTTATCTACTTCTCCTCCTTAGGGCTTATTTTTGGTATTCTTGTGTATACACTTCGTGGCATAGTGTCCCGGCTCGTGACAATGAAAAATTTTATTCTTCGACAAGTCCTTCTACCTTAACAGAATATTATTTGGAATGGGATGACTTCCCTTTCCCTTTATTTTCCTTTCCAATGAAGTCACATTTCTCCTCATCATCATGCTTTGATTAGGATCCATCTATGGTGTTCCTCTGAATCTCTTCTAGCACCAAGTAAAACCACAAACGCTCCCACTCTAGTAGCTTCTCCCTCCCATTCACCGAATCATGGTAGTTGTTCCATATATTAGAAAGGGATAGAAGTGTTAGGATCACCATATCATACTCGGAAAATTTAACACCAAAAATTCCAAGCTCATCCTAACATTGAGTGAACTTGGTCAAATATTTTGGTATTGTGTCATTCATTTCCATCTTGATTTTTCAGAGCTTGTCCTCTAGTGCCAGCTTCATGCAGTCACTAATTTTATGAAAACAATATGTTAATAAATTCTACATAGCATATGGAGTTCCCTTTCCATGGAGGCTAGAGACAATATGATCTCGAACATCTTCTAATAGAATCCTTCTTTCCTTTGCTACATTCTTGTTCCATGTCTCCATATCTTGAGCATCTATTGTTGTAGGTCTAGGAATATCATTGTCTATGAACTCCTTCAACCCATTGTCTTCCAACACTACTTCCATCCTATCTCTCCAAGTTATGTAATTCAAACTACCCTCAAGGGCATATTCGAGTCTCAAACAAAAGAAAGACATATTGATCTTCTTGTTAATCCTGAAGAGTATATCTACAATTTCAATTCACCTGCACAAAAAAAACTTCTATTCTTCTCTTCCATAGTGATTAATTCTCTAATACCATGTATAAAATTCACATAGATTCATTTGATAATTATAATATGCTAAAACAATATACTTGAATCTATTCTACCAATTGTGGAAATCAATTTAGATCTTGAAATCACGAAACATGAAATAGAAATAATTTCAATCACACAACACACAAGTATTTCCTTCAAAAAGCATTTGATAAAAACCCTGCTATTTGTATATTGCACAAGTCTGAAAATATGAGAATATTACAATGCTTTTGTACAAGCTGAAAAATCTTTGCACTATTTCTATATGTCTCACCAATTCCTAGACAAGTCTAGTTCAACACTTAACAATTTTCTGGTAGGCTAGGATCCCTATTTCCTTGCGTAGTTTCCTTCGTCAATTAGCGCATATTAATTAGGGAAAATCCCAATATGAATTGTACAATACATCTAGGGCCTTCCTATGACTGCATGCACCACATGTACAATTTAGATAATTATACAACTGATAGTACTCTTCCCTTGAACTCTACTCTTAACTGGATCTTTCTCGGAATTGACATGCATGAGTTATTTATGAGTGAATTATCAGCTAACTAGTTGAACACAAGAAGTGACGCCCCAATTTTTAACCTCCTACCAGTTCCTCCATTAGTTTGAATTATTTTAACCAAATTTAACTCAGATAAAATGAGTTAATTAATTAAAACTCAAAATAAACTCAACCAGGGGTCCTACAATGTAGGAGACACCCTACATGCCTCTAGTTTGACCCTCAACTTGAATTAACTGAACCAACTATCCTAACTTAGTTAACTCGTAAAAGTTATCATGTGATGTGTAAATACAATTTTATTCTAATTTAATCAAGGGAAAAATAAATTAGAATCCTTTATTGGTTCCATCTTCAACAGGACCTAGCAGTAATGTAGCAAAAGGAAATCAACAACAACAATAGAAAGTTCATAAAAACCATAAATATGAGTAGAAACAAATAATGAGAAATGATAGTAATACAACTTGACAACACTAATGGAAAATTCAATAGAAACAATTCAAACAACCATAAATATTGAGTGAAAAATAAAAATAGATTATATCCCCCTCAAAGGAAAAACCATCAAAGAATCAAAATATTCTCTTTTCAAAGGGAAAATGCTCCTAGGTATCAAAGTCTTGTCTATGGCTATTGTTTTATTTGAATTTTTTTTGTACATAAGGAAATATATATTAGAAATTATGCAAGAAATAAAAATATATTAAGTAATAGAAACAAGAGAGCATGCACGATCTCAAGGAATGGAAATGTAAGAAACAAACTCTTTAATTCATGGAAATAATAATTTCAAAAATTACAACTCTTTTCCCCCACTCTTAGATCATATTGAATGTTAAATATGTAACAATTCTTGGCATAAGGAAAAATATTGTAGAAGAAATTTTTTATAACCCTTAAATAAAACGAAACAAAAGTAACTTACTCAAAATAAGAAGGAGAAATTAGAATCAAATATGATTAACAAAAACAAATGTTCAGAGGCATGGAAAAGAAAGAAATAACAATAAGAGAAATGTGGCTTATTTTTATGGGCTTAGGATATAGAAAATTAGTGGCATATAGACAGTGGATGCTCTCATCATATGACATGATACAAAAACATATTTCTCTCTCTAAAAGAGATCAAGGGTGGAAAAATTATTCTTGGAAGACATACCTCAACTGAAGTAATGGGAAAATGAAAATTTAGCCTTGATAATAAAGAGAATAATGTTGGCAATCTTCTACTTGTTAAAGATTTGAAGATTGACACTGTGAGTGTAAGAGAAATGGTTGATATAGGACATGAAACCACATTTGACTCTAAAGGACGTAGAATTTGGAAGGAATACTTGGGAAAATTAATAGCAAAAGGGAGAAAGAATCTAAATAATGTATATGTGTTAAGGGAAGCAATGACAAAAATAATAGATTGAAGCAAATATATTCTTCACGTTATCAATAAAATGAGAAATACCTAGCTCTAGTCCATTATACCATGTCTTATTCACAAGGTGTACTACAGAAGACAAGAAATTTGTCCATGTTAATTTAGATTCCTAATAAAGGAAATGAAGTAGTAGTTGCAGGTACAACCTCAGATGAAAAGAGTCATCAGGGAGATGGAAAGGGGAAATATGATGTTGTGAAATGAAAATTAGAGGGAGCATTTATCATCAAAGGAAACACCATCTCAGGGGGAGTTATGAGGTCGATCAACATCCAAGGTTTCAATATTTGCCTTGTTTTATTAAAAAGGTATATCATAGAAGCATATGTCTAGAGGGAGTCTTGTATGTACAATCATCACAATAATTCACAAATAACTTGATATATTATCACTAGTTTTTCTTCCCAAGGAAAGAAGTTGATTATATAGGTCAATAAGAAAAAAATAGAATAATCTTAGTGGAGTTGGAAGATTGAGAGTAGCATGTGTTCAAGGGGAATTTGATTGCTCAAGAAGAACTTGAAATGAAAAACTTGTAGATGTGATATGTTTTGTATAAGTGGATAAAAAAATTAGGTTCATCAGTCATTAGAATAAACAACCTGTTATACTAAATAAGGAGGATAATTTGGCCCTTGGAACAACCATAAGTGTGCATGGAATTGGTTGTATAGAAAGAAAATTGTAGACGACAAACATTTAATTCTTATAAAAATGGGATAGTGAGAAAAAAATCTAGTTTGAGCAGACATAACACTTTTCCATTAACGTCAAAGGAAGAGAGTGATTATACATTGAAACAAAAAATAGCTTCTACACCCTGAGAAGGGTAGTTAACCTTAAATACATCAATGACTAGCAATGTATATTGTTGTTTCCATTAATGCCAAAGGGGGGACATTTTCGATTGTGTTGGCATTCCTTTGTCATTGATATCAAGCTCTAGTCATTGATGTCAAGGGATATCAAGTTGAGGGGGAGTTGAATTTTCATGATGCTTATGTATTATTGATGTCTTGCTTGTTTCTATAAAAATGAGCTAGTATTATGATGACTTCTTTGTTTACTGAGTAGCCTAGACTTGAAGCAAATTTGTGTGCATGAAAATTCTTCAAAAGCACATGAAATGTGCTTGGTTGGATATCCCTAATAGAGATATTTCTAGTGATAAATGACATTCTTCCTAATCCTCAAGGGATGAGGAGAAATATTGAGTTGAAGTTTAGTCATGGTTCCTAATTTTCATGGTTCTAAAAGGGCCCCACCTCATTGAATTAGTGCCAAAAAAAATGAAAGGCACAATCTTATGAGGAACACTCTATTGGTTAATGGTTGGTGGAGTAGAAACATTTTCGGTCATAGATTTTGGTCATAAATACCTTGGAAGGGAGCCCCCAAGAATTTATCATATCTCTTAATACAAGATAGTGGAAGAAAAATCTTAAGAGGGCACATGATGAGTGACGAGTGGTGGAGTGGCAAGGCCACTAGTCACAACTCTTGGTCATAAGGGGCTTGATAGTCAGGTCACAAGTGCTTATTGGTCTATCGATCATAATTTAATTGCACATAATAAATGTTGTGGTGAAGTGGTGGGTGATAGGTCATAGAACATTTATCGAGTAGGTGGTGGAACATAGCTTGGTGGAAGCAATATCAATGGTTCAAATTCACAACAAGTGCACAAGATAAAATTATTAACAAGTTGCTATGTGTGTGATGGATCTAGAAATTAGGTTTGTTTTCATCTAATGATTCAATATACATTAGGAATCCTATAAGAAACTCGCCTGATGTGGTACCCAATATGACATGGCAATACACATGGCACTAGGTTCCATTGACATGGCTCGAGTGATGAAATGAAAACATGTGAGGATGACACATGGCACTTATTTTTGGCACTTTCGGATGGCCAAGTGAACATTTGGCATATGACATAAGGAAAAAGGATGACATGGATATGATGTGGTAGTGACCTAGAAGGTGAGGTGGCAAGGCCTTATAATTCGTACCAATATAGTTCTTTGGTGGAGTTTTCTTATGTATCTCATTTTGGAAAATTTAGCCTAGGATTCATGCTATAAAGAGGCATCTAGATAGCTTCCTATCAAGGAATGGAGCAAGAGTGCACTTGTTTATAGGTGACCTGGATCTGAATTCATCTGAAATATGAAGGGTAGCAGTTCCACATGGGACTTGGTTCAATGTTATAAAATGAATTCAACCTATCCACCCATATGTGAGGTGAACAAGCTAAGTGTGACATGATATGTTTGGAACCTAGATAATTTAGCGAGGGTATTTAAGGATATGGTATTAACCCCAAATCACGGGAAGACGAAAGTTAAGAACTCAACATTGAATGAAGGTTGAAGTCTGGATCAAGGCATGTTCTAGTAATTTTTCCACTGAGAGGGCACAAATTTGAGATCTGGTTGGTAACAATAAGATTAGTCGTCAGTCTTAGCATATGGTTATATGAGGAATTTCTAAAGGAGAAATATCTTAAGTTACCCCCTGCCATTAATGGATACATAGGATGAAAAATCATGATACATTGATTTGTTAAAGAATAAAATCCATTGGTAAATACCATGGACTAATACCCATGGTAAATCGAGGGCCAAAAAAATAAAAGAAAAAACAAAAATACTTGAAAATATATCTTAGCCAGTGTGTATTTGAAAAGTATCATGTGAATGTGTTGACACTATGATCAAGACCCTCCAAAAATTTTACTACACGTGAATTTTCGAGCCTACTGAGGATCCTACGAATTGTCATCCCATGGTCACTTCATCATTGGTTGATGTTTTGCAATATGATTAAGTCCTCTTCTCAGGTTGTACTTCTAAAAGTCACTTGCTCGCACATGTTCATTCCTTGATAGAGTCATGAGATCAAGTTCTTTTTGTAAGCTTAAATAGGCAAAGGAACACCCATTAAGACAATTCTTGTGCAATGTTCAACTCATGTCAACAGTGAATGTGCACCTTTTGTTGAAAGTATCCCTAAATTTGGTTGTGTTTGTACTTCTATTTCAGTGAGTTTTCTTAATTGTTGCTTTTGTGCATCATCGCTTTCACAAGTGTCGATTTTATGTTCAAGACTTTCACTTTTCTTACTTTCACTTTGATAAGTATCATTTTCATGCTTGTTTCACCTTAGCATATGTTGCTTTCAAGGTCATTCACGTTTTTCAAGTGTTGTCTTAATTTTTTCCTACTGTCACATGTGTCTTTTCTGTTGCTTTCACTCTTTCTTGTATCACACCTTTGCATATTGTTAGCACCTAATTTGAACCTCAGGCTGAAACAAGGCAAATCAGGGTAACATCAAACCATGCTTAGCCTTGTAGCTAGCCCTACAAGGTCAGGAGAGGGCTCTCTCCGTGAAAAATATTCAATGAAATGTAACTGAAATTTGATTTTAGGCTAGGTATAATAAATGGGAATGTTTTTTAAATTTTCAGGGTTGTAGGATCAAGATGGGGTTGTGGAGTTTGAATCTGGGGAATCAAATTAGAGATGCAGGGTATTCTATGGGGCAAGATAGGCAGGGATTTTAACAATTTTGTTTTAATAATGATGGAATGTGTAATATTGGTGAGAAGTTGAAAAGGGCATAGGAGATGGATCCTTTTCAAACAGCAGAAAACATCAAGTATTGAATGATTTCCCAAGGCAGAGCATCATACAATGGATTCTACCTATCTATCTTGAAAAAATCCAACAGAAATATGAATGAATGAATGGCAAACATAACAATTAACAGATGAACACAAAGGAAAAAATAGTGCTAAAATCCATACCACAGGGATCCCACAAATTAGTGCTGCATTTCTTTATTAATTCCCTGCCAAACTGTTACAAATGGAGCACAAAGCGTCTTCAATGATTTCCCAAAATATTCCACCTTTTTCCCCCATACAAATGACTTAGAAATTACATTAAATAGACAGAATTTGAGGGGACGTAGTTCCACAGAATGAGGAGTTGTTTCACCTACCCAGAAACTAAAAACTGAATATAGGAAAAAGAGCAACAATGTGCCCTTGAAAAGAAGGAGCAATACATTCGACTGCCTGGAGAAATTTGCTGTCACACCCAATGAAGGAAAAGAGGCAGCCTAAAGAATAGATCCCTTTTTCATTGTTGTTGTAGATGTTTCTGTGTTAATAATTAGCTCACGGCCTTGATCGTTTCTTTTTTTTGTCGAAAATCCCTTTGCCGAAGAAATAATGCCTTTGAAACCAATATGAAATTAATCCACTTTTTAATGAAGAAAGTCCCTTTTTCATTGAAAAAGAGTGAGGGGAAAGGGAGGTGGGCCCAAATCGCGATCGCAAATTGCAATCGCAAATCGAAATCGGGAAGGGGACCAGGCATCTTATAATGGGGCGATACGACAAAGACTTGCGATGCGATGGGACGAAAGCTTTAGTCGTACCGGGGGACAATCACAATCTCAAATTGGTGGGGAAGGGAAGCGGGGGTTTAAAGCATGGCGCGGTGGGAACATGCCATGCAATGAATTGACTTAATAAATCTTTAAAATTGATTCATCACTTTTTACAAAGGGAAAACCCCCTTTGTTTGGAACGGGCAGAAGGATTTATGGTGGGATCGGGAGGGGTGGGGGGCGAATCGCAATCGCAAATCGGAGGAGAAGTGGAGCGGGAGCAAGTCCTGTGGGAAATTCCAATTGCGATGGTGTGATGACTTTGTGAGCCATCCAATCGAAAGGGCGGATCGACGGTGGAGATGCAATCGGGGGGAGCGCGTCAACGGAAGTCAATCACATCGGAAGAAGTCATGGGAGCGAGGACAAAGTTGGGAATGCTGTGAAGTTGAAATGAGATCAGGCGATTGCAACTGAATGAGGGCCGTCAGATTGTTGATAAAATCAACATTCCAGACGCAATCGCATCAGAAGTTTTCAATCGGAGGTGAGTCGATTGGGATTATGTGATGCGATGGTGCGATCGGATCGAGGGAAAGGGAGTTGTGATCGGACCGGAAGAAAGGGGGTGTGATTAGATCGGTAGAAAAACTTTAAAATTATATGAAAGTAGAAGTTTTAAAGTTCAAGGGACCAAATGAGGAAAGGGGGGTAAGGTTAGGCTTTTGGGGACTTTTATTCACTTACGCATATTTTCCAATCCATGAGTCAGTTTTGAGAGTATAGTATATCGTTGGAAATCTCTTTCCGGGCTCCTTCTAATGGACATACTTAGAATATGATTTTATGCTGAAAGTACTATGGAAAACACCTTTTAAAAGAAGGGTGGTGGCTTTGTGGAGATAACAGCTTCTGAAACTCAACTTATTACATATGAAGACATAAAATTACAGAAGAAATGATAATAAAAGAAAAGTACCATGTTTTTCACGTCAAAACATGTTTTGAGGTGACAATTACATCAATCTTAATAGAAAAACTCTTTGATTTTTCCAGATACTGTGCTTCTGAGTTTATTTGACCTCCTCATGACCTTGCTGATATTTATTAACACTTTCCTCATTAATTTCACCATGATGAGACCCTAGAACCTAATGAGACCAACCCTATGATCCTAATAACATGAATTACAGAGTGAAAGTGAATCATTACTAAAGACCATAGTGAGGAGAATCAGCAAGTTTTTTGCATGAGGGAAAACTGATGAAAAACCACTACCATCAATGACTCCATGACCTAATGGAATGATGAAAATTTATGGTATGGGACTCCTAATATGCAAATTAAAAAGAGTAAGTTTGATCACTGATGGCATTATGACAAAACTGACACTAACATTGGCTCCAATGGGGATGGTAGCTCCTTATAGGTTCCAAGAACACCGTA
Organism: Pinus albicaulis; assembly: GCA_034641835.2. Taxonomy (NCBI): domain Eukaryota; kingdom Viridiplantae; phylum Streptophyta; class Pinopsida; order Pinales; family Pinaceae; genus Pinus; species Pinus albicaulis. Next base: position 1,570,540,225 of record CM076578.1, on the reverse strand, counting down.
GACCAAGTAGCCTTATCCATTGGGAAAATATGGTCAAAACACTGAAAACTAACACAATGCAGACTGACTTTGACTCAAACTATGACTAAAAACTAAATTAAAACCAACAAGCCTTACACATATCATTCAAATTTTATAGCCTTCACCTCAGGCCCCAAACTTCAATGACTGTGTACTTGAAATATGACCAGTAATGGCAATGGTATATACAATGATTGTGACATATTTTTTGATCCATTATCTCAAAAGTGGTAGTGCTTCAAAATCCTACCATTCACTGGCCCTCCAAGGCAATCTTGGCTATCCATCTCTATGAGCAAGAAAGCATTTTGTCCCCTGTACGTTGAAATCTTATATGGTCCTTTCCACAGGTTATCGAACTTACCATGTTTCCCTTTGTCCTCATTTCATGCATCCCATCTCAACACCACATCTTCCAACTGAAATTTTTCTGCTTTGGTTTTCCGGTCATAGATTTTCTTTATCTTTTCCTGCAACTAAATACTGTTCTGAGAGACTTCCTTGTTTGTTGAAGGTGGATCATTTGATTGATTCTTTGCTGATTATCATCCTCTTCGCTGCTAGCCTCTTACAATAGTCTCATGACCAGAATTGTAAGTGATGTAGGAAATACAATATCAGTGGCATAAACTAATTTAAATGGTGACATACCTATGGATTTCTTGCAGCTGACTCTATCTGCCCATAACGCATTGATAAGATTTCGATGCCAATTCCTCTTATTTGTTTCTGGCATTTTTTTTATTATTTTTATCAAAGATTTATTTGATGATTCTTCCAGGCCGTTGCCTTGTGGGTAGTATGATGTTGAATGGCCTAACACAATATTGTATTTGTCACAGAATTCCACCATCTTCTTGGATCTAAAGGCTGCTGCATTATCTGTTATGACTTTGTGAGGACAACCAAAGCGAGACAAGATATTTGATTCTAAGAATTGAATGAATACCGTATCAGTGGCTTGCCTTGCTGGAATGGCCTCGATCCATTTGGTGAAGTAATCTATACTTGTCAAAATCCATCGATGTTGTGCTGATGATGCGGGATGGATTTCCCCTATGAAATCAAGTCCCCACTGTTGAAAAGGAGCATTTAATTGAACTGGTTTCAAAGGAAGAGGAAGCAGTTTCCTTTTTCCTTGGAAAACTTGACACTCATGGCAGCTCATCAATGTTTTATAAAAATTTGAAAATAAAGTGGGCTAATAATATCCTGCTCTCAACACTTTGTTAGCTGTTGTTTTCCAAAACAAATGACCACCACAATCACCTTTGTAAAATTAATGCATCACTTGCTGAGCCTCATCTTCAACCAAATAGTTAAGTAGAATACCTCCTGGATCTTTCCAATAAAGAGCACTATTTAAAATACAGAATTTAGCAGACTTGAGTTTTAGTGATCTACCTTTGCTTCTAGACATCCTGAGAGGTGGTGAAAGGTGCTGAAGAACATAAACTATGTCTGAATACCATGCTGACTATAGAAATATCTCTAAAATTAGAACAATCAAACCATCATTCTCATCCTCCAACATTGCTGCTATGAGATTTATATCCAGGGCATGCAGGTTTGATTGTGCCATTAATTTTGTTAAACCCTGTCCTTTGATTAACTTTGTGGGTTTAATCTCCAAATAATATTCCAACATTGCTGCTATCCACTTACCTCGTCTGCCCTCCAGATCAGTTTGCATCAAGACATCCTTCACTGCTGCATTAGGAACGTTTGATATGGTATGTGAAAGCACAATGTATACTCTAAAATCCTTCAATACCTTTATAAGATCCAATGCTTGTTTCTCAATAATATTATACCACGAGGAAGCATCTCAAATGGTCCTACTGAAAAAGGAAATGGGATTTTCAATCTGATCTCTCTTTTGCATCAATACCGCAACCATGGTATGCTTAGATGCAAGTGAAAATATAATTAAAACTTGAGTATAATTAGGAATAATCAAGATTGGGGCATTGGACAGAGAAAAATTTACCATATTAAATGACTTGATGGCATCCTTGCTCCATTTGATAGTGCTATCCTTTTTCAACATATTAGTCATTTCTCGTAAATGTTCAGCCAAATTGGGTATAAATTTGCGCAAGAAGTTCATCTTACCACTGAACTCCTGAATCTCCTTTTTGTTACGTGGGAGGTCTATGTGCTGAATTGCCTCCACTCTTGAAGGATCAATGAAGATACCCTCTTTAGAGATGATATGCCCCATCAGATTGCCTTCATTGATAGCAAACAGACTTTTTTTCGGATTGAGAGAAATCCCAAACTTCCTGCATCGCTGAAATACAGCCCTCAAGTGGTGAAAAGTTCATCATCATAACCAGAAAACACTGTCAGATCATCCAAATAAACAACCAAAAAAACATCAATTTCATTGGCAAAATAAATATCCATTTCTCGCTGGAAAGTGGCTCCAGCGTTCTTCAGTCCAAATGGCATTTTGGCATATTGGAAAGTTCCCCAGGGTGTTGTGAAAGCAGTCTTGTCTTGGTCTTTCTCATGCACCAAGATCTGATTATAACCTGAATAACCATCGAGTAGTGACATCCTTGATGTTCCAACTACTCTTTTCAGAATATGATCCATCTTTGGAAGTGGATATTTATCCTTTAAGGATACTCTATTCAGATTCCAGAAGTCTACGCACAACCTTATCTCTCCTGTCTTTTTGCGTACCGGGACCAAATTCAAAATCCAATCAAAAAATCTAATTGGGACAATGATACTAGATTTATACAATCTGTTTACCTCTTTTTCAATATATGGAAGCAACTTTGGGTTGATCCTTCTCAGCTTCTGTCTAAATGGCTTCTGATCCGACTTGATGGGAATAGTATGTTGAATTATGTTTTTGTCATACACCTTCAAATCTGAATAATCCCACACAAACACATCAGAAAATTCGGAAAGTAATTTAACATATTGTTCCTTTACCTCAGGGGAAAATTCTTTTAATAACTTCACAAGATTAGGCCTATTAGTTGTTCCAAGATTTACATCTTCAACTCCTTTATCAGTAGGCACCAAGCTCAGTTTCTTTGCAACATCATCTTGATCAAAGATCTCCTCTAAAGGTATGAGACCTCTAGGGATTACATTGTCTTTCAGCTGCAATACAGCCATCTAACATGCTTCTATTTCTTGATCATCGACTTCATAATCACCCTCTATGAAAGTATCCTTCTATTTTCCTTCACTCTGCAAAAAAGCATTGATTTCATTGTCATCCCAAAACACCTACCAATACCTTAAATTATCCGGAACAGTAGGCCGATGTTTGACATAAATTTCAAATTTGTTGCTGGAATTCATTGGAATCTTCAAATTTCTTGCAGTAGTGGCAAGAGAATCTGCAATAAGATTCTGCATTCGGGGTACTGATGTCAAAGTGTACTCCAAAAACGTCCTCAAGATGTCTAGGACTGCATTTCTATAGGCCCTCAATCGCGGATGCTTTTCTTGGTACTCTCCTTTTACCTGTTTGATTATCAACTCCGAATCTCCATAGACAGAAATCCTCTTTGCATTTAGCTTCTTCAAAATTTTCAAACCTGTAATCAAAGCTTCATACTCTGCTTCATTGTTAGAGCAGTCAAAAGCCAATTTGTAATCACATACTCTAACACTACTAGGAACCTTTTTAGGCTAGAAAATAGGGCTCTAAATCCATATTCCTATACCAGCACCGTCCTTACCAGCAACTTCGTCAAAGTCCATGCTCCAAAGGCCTTCTTCTTCTTCTTCTAGATGCTGAAATTTTGCTTCTTTCCATTGTCCTTTTGCTGCTGGCAGGCAGAAAGCTCAGAGATGCTTGTTGCTTTATCTTTTTCCTATTTAAGGGCTTCCCTAAAATTTTCTGAAATTTCAGGTACCTCATCTACTTCCACCAACTGAACATTTTCATCATTCAAACCACCATATGAATATAATATAAATTACTCTAAATATGTGTGGACTGCATTAATTGGATGATTAACTGGCTTCTCTTTGCCAATGATCATGTATTTCATTTTCTTCTCCCTGTATAGTTTTCTCAACTCACCGAACACGAGAATGGTGGCATAAGAGAAGTCAAATTGTATGGTTCCTTTGAGTTTTGCACCCCATGACCTGGACAGAAGCATTCCAAATTGTGGTGGAACATCGGCAACAACCACATCCATCAAAACATTCTTGGCTGGGATTTGATCTAAATATACTACCAAGTATTTGATAAGACCAATACAATGAACCCTACCAAAGTCAAAGGAATACAAATCATGGTATTTGTGAGTAATATCGAGACCCAACTTCTCCATAATGGCTTTAGGGATCATGTTGTGCGAGGCTCCGGAGTCCAACATAGCATTATGTAAAATGAACTCATGCAATCTAAGACTTAGGTAGAAGGGAGGGACTTCACTTTCTTCAGACTGACCTTCTATGGCTGGACCAAAAATGAGTTCAGAGTAGTCATCTTCAACATTTACCATATTTTATACAGAGTCTATTTTCAAAACTCTAGACACCTGATGTTTATAAGTGTTGCTTTTTACCAACTTAGTCAAGGGCATGGACACCTTCTACTTAGAAATTTCATTTTCCAAATTAAAAGATGGAACTTTTTCTACCTCTTTGAGGGGAGGATCTTTCTTCTCCACTTGCTCCATTGTTGTGCTAAGCTGATTCTTTTCATTTTCAATGTTAATTGTTGAGGATGCCTTGCTGGGAGAAGGATCAGTAGGCTCTTTCCCTTTTCTTTGAGTGTTTGAGGAGTCATTTTTTGTTTGTAGCTCTTTCCTTTTTTGAATGGGATTGATTGGCACATCTCTTCTCCTCAAAGAATACTGCTTCTGTTGCGCTGACAAGGTGTTAATATATCCTCGCTGATAATCATCAGAATATTCCTCTATCGCTACATCATTGGCCAATATGAAATCATCATCTCTTCGAGTGTCTAGACCCACTGCATATTCTTCATCTTTTGTGAGAAAAATGGGCGCACCATCGGCAGTGAAAAAATTATTAGCTTCAACTACCAGATCATCATCATCATCTATTTCCATTCCCTAAACATAACTTTGCAGCAAAGGAGTTCTGATTTGCTGCTGTTGCGTTGCTTGGTCCTGCATTTTATGTTCCCTTTGCTTAATTCGGAATTGTGGCTGCTGCTGTCCTCTGAAGTTTGGATTCCTAATTTGTGCCTCAGGTTTATCCGAAATAGTCAACCGATTGAACATATTCTCTATTGTTCGGATCAAAGTATCCATCTTCGTATCTAAAGGAGATGCTTCTTCTTTTACAGTTACCCTCTTTTCGGCTCTTGTCCGTGCTCTTTTGGCCAGTAAATTTGCTTCTACGCTCACAGCTATTTTCTGCATATCTTCAAGTGTGGTAGGATCTCATTCTCGTAGCTAATATGCCATATCAGCATTGAAACCATCTGGAAATTTGAGCAAAGCTAACCCCATGGGGGGTTTTAGGTTGGCCGAAATAGCATTATACACAACATTAAATCTCACACAATAATCTTATACACTTTCACCCACGTTCATTTTAATATTTTCATATTCAGACAAGATTTGGAGTGGGTTTTTCTTTACCTCCCACCGGTCTAGGAATTGTCTATGCAGCTCCTGCAAATTGTGGATAGAGGCTGCTGGCAAGGCTCTGAACCATTTTCAAACTTCACCTCCAAAGCTTTGGACAAACAATCTCGTGGTCACATTCTCTGCCTCTACCTCATGAAGGTCAAAGAATTCATTCATCTTATCAACATGTTGCTGGGCTATGATGCTTTGAGTGGCATCAAAGAGAGGAATTTTACTTTGGTAATCAACAAGCATATCATTCAGATTTTGAGGTAAAACCATGGGTGCATACTGGGCAGCCATGACTTGAGGTGGATTTACAACAACGTTTGTGCTACTCGGATTCAAGGGAGTTGTTGATGGAGGAGTCGAAAGCTGAGAACTGACTTCTGAAGTTGATGGGAATGCTGATGAATTAAGTGGAGTAAATGTTGTTTCTGATAACTCTGAAGGCCAAGGATATTGGTTACAGTGATAGATGTCTGAGGGGAATTTAAAATGTAGTCATCAATTGATCTGTTTTCCCTTTGAACTTCAAGATCCATAAGAAACTCAGGGTCTAAAACTGTGTCATCAAGTGCAGTTCTAGATTTGTTTTCAAACAAAGAAAGCTCAAAACACTCATCAAAAGAGAGATATTCTACAAAAAACCACTCACTGGGCTAGGTATGGGATCTGAGAATAGGTCGAGAGCTTACTTAACCTTCTTGTCTTCTAATTTTTCGTGGGATGAGATTAGGGTTTTCAAATATAGGAGGAGGATTTGGATTAGGGTTGGCCCTGGTATATTTTCTTGAAGCCAGTGTGGTCAAATTTCTACCTAACAATGTTTTATTTCAGCCTAGCAAACTATGAATCTCATCATCTAGAGTCCAAGAATTTATATAGAAGATATTACTGGGGTGATCAGTATTTTGTTTTAAATATGTTCCCAGTATGGTCGCCAGGAAATTTTAGCACCTAATTTGAACCTTAGGCTGAAAGAAGGCAAATCAGGGTAACCTCAAACCATGCTCAGCCTTGTAGCTATCCCTACAAGGTCAGGAGAGGGCTCTCTCCATGAAAAATATTCAATGAAATGTAACTGCAAATTGATTTTAGGCTAGGTATAATAAATGGGAATGTTTTATAAATTTTCAGGGTTGTAGGATCAAGATGGGGTTGGACAGTTTGAATCTGGGGAATCAAATTAGAGATGCAGGGTATTCTATGGGGCAAGATAGGCATGGATTTTAAAAATTTTGTTTTAATAATGATGGAATGTGTAAGACTGGTAAGAAGCTGAAAAGGGCATAGGAGATGGATCCTTTTCAAACAAAAAAAAACATCAAGTATTGAATGATTTCCCAAGTCAGAGCATCATACAATGGATTCTACTTATCTATCTTGAAAACATCCAAACAGAAATATGAATGAATGAATGGCAAACATAACAATTAACGGATGAACACAAAGGAAATAACAGTGCTAAAATACATACCACAGGGATCCCACAAATTAGTGTTGCATTTCTTTATTAATTTCCTGCCAAACTGTTACAAATGGAGTGCAAAGTGTCCTCAATGATTTCCCAAAATATTCCACCTTTTTCCCCCTTACAAATGACTCAGAAATTACATTAAATAGACATAATTTGAGGGGACGTAGATCCACAGAAGGAGGATTTGTTTCACCTGCCCAGAAACTAAAATATGAGTATAGGAAAAATACCAACAATATGCCCCTGAAAAGAAGGAGAAATACATTCGACTTCTTGGAGAAATTTGTTGTCATACCTAATGAAGGAAAATAGGCAGCTTGAAGAACAAATCCATTTTTCATTGCTGGTGTAGATGTTTCTGTGTTCATAATTAGCTCACGGCCTTGATCGTTTCTTTTTCTTTGTCGAAAATCCCTTTGCCGAGGAAATAATGCCTTTGAAACCAATATGAAATGAATCTGCTTTTTAATGAAGAAAGTCCCTTTTTCATTGAAAAAGAGCGAGGGGAAAGGGAGGTGGGCTCAAATCATGATTGCAAATCGCAATCGCAAATCGCAATCGGGAAGGGGAGCAGGCATCTTATAATGGGGCGATGCGACAAAGACTTGCGATGCGATGGGAGGAAAGCTTTAGTGGGACCGGGGGACAATCGCAATCGCAAATCAGTGAGGAAGGGAAGCGGATGTTTAAAACATGGCATGGTGGGAACATGCGATGCGATGAAATGACTTAAGAAATATTTAAAATTGATTCATCACTTTTAACAAAGGGAAAACCCCCTTTTTTTTGGAACGGGCAGAAGGCTTTATGGTGGGACCGGGGGGGGGGAATCACAATGGAAAATCGGTGGAGAAGTGGAGTGGGAGAAAGTGTTGTGGGAAATTTCGATTGAAATGGTGCGATGACTTTGTGAGCCGTCCGATCGGAAGGGCGGATTGACGGTGGAGATTCAATCGGGGGGAGTGCGTCAGTGAGAGTTAATCGCATCGGAAAAAGTCATGGGAGCGGGGACAAAGTTGGGAATGTTGCAAATTTTTGATGTGATCGGGTGATTACGACTGAATGAGGGCCGTCGGATCGTTGATAAAATCAATAGTCCAGACGCAATCGCATCAGAAGTTTTCAATCGGAGGTGAGTCGATCGGGATTATGTTATGCGATGGTGCGATCGGATCGGAGGAAAGGGAGTTGCAATCGGATCGGAAGAAAGAAGGTGCAATCAGATTGGTAGAAAAGCTTTAAAATTATATGAAAGGTGGAAGTTTTAAAGTTTAAGGGACCAAATGAGAAAAGGGGGGTAAGGTTAGTCTTTTGGGGACTTTTATTCACTTAGGCATGTTTTCCAATCCATGAGTTAGTTTTGAGAGTATAATATATCGTTGGAAAGCTCTTTCCGAGCTCCTTCTGATGGACATACTTAGAACATGATTTTACATAGAAAATACTATGGAAAACACCTTTGAAAAGAAGGGTGGTGGCTTTGTGGAGATAGCAGCTTCTGAAACTCAACTTATTACATATGAAGACATAAAATTACATAAGAAAAGATAATAAAAGAAAATTACCATGTTTTTCACCTTAAAAAATGTTTTGAGGTGACAATGACATCAAGCTTAATAGAACAACTCTTTGATTTTTCCAAATATTGTGTTTCTAAGTTTATTTAACCTCCTCATGACCTTGCTGATATTTATTAACACTTTCCTCATTAATTTGACCATGATGAGACCCTAGAACCTACTGAGACCAAACATATGATCCTAATAACATAAATTATAGAGTGAAAGTGAATCATGACTGAAGAACATAGAGAGGAGAATCAACAAGTTTTTTTCATGAGGGAAAACTGATGAAAAACCACTACCATCAATGAATCCATGACCTAATGGAATGATGAAAATTTATGGTATAGGACTCCTAATATGCAAATGCAAAAGCGTAAGTTTGATCACTGATTGTAGTATGACAAAACTGACACTAACACATATCACCAAATGTAGTTCTGACACACTCTCCTACGTTACATGATCCTATATATCATTTGAATATGTGCTAGACTAGCACACCTTTTAATCGCAGTCGACACTTTTGTCGTAACTTGTGTTCTAAGTGTTGTAATGTGTCATTTCAACTATTGCACTTATAAATAGGTGTCGCTTTGTTGCTTTTTAAAGGTGTGACTATTTTTCTTGAGTTATGTGCACTCTGTTGGCTTGTATCAATGTAATTTATGTGTGGTATCCATTTTTTAGTTGTTTTAGCCTAAGCATTTCTTTCTCCTACTCTATTGGTCCCACATTTAGACATTTTGGGAGATCTTCTTGGTCCTCCTTCTCACTACAAGCTGTAAATGTGTTATCCTTTTTACTGGGTGATGAGAAAAGCTTATACATGAGCCTTATTTTCGTATCTTTTCCTCCAATACTTATGGACTAAGTATTTTCTAAGGTATACTCAATCTCAAAATGCATCCGTACTTCCGAAGATAAGTGACCTAGAATTTTTCTTCTTCCATCATTGAAAGGCTCATTGTAGATGAACAATAAGAAACTGTTGAGTGAACTGAACCCTCCCAAGCCTGACAAAACTTAAAATACTCACTGAAAAATTCTAGTTTAGAAGAACAAGGACCATTTGAGCGCACTTTGGAAGGACAAGGACCTTCTCTCCCTTCAAAATTTGACTTCAAAAAAACAAAGCACACTTCAAAAAAATGAATATCACTTCAGAAAAAGGAAGTGCACTTTAGAACAACAAGGTACACTTCAGAAAATAAAGGACCTTATGCATGTTAAAAATTGGATGGCGCAATCTTGCAGCATGAGTGCATAACACAATATTGAAGTAGAAACACTTCATCCTTCCCTCTTCTCTTAAATTTCATGGTGCAATTGTGAAGCACGAGTGCATGGCACAAACACAAAGCTTGTCACCTTCATTTGAGCACACTCTTTCCACTCAAATAACTACGCCCTCCTTGAGTGCATGATCACATCCTAAACCATTGAATGATTTATCCTTTGTTATTTCACCGTGGAAATTGAACCCTCCTAGTTCCTTTTGAGCACACTAGGAAGACTCGAATCATGAACCCTTCTTTCTTTCGTTTTGTGCCCTTGCATCCTATTTAATCCCTTTGTGTACATGATCATGCCCTGAACCCACTAATGAATTCCCTCGTGCTTCAGACATGCACCCTACACCCTTGAGCTATCTCTCTCCCTCTTTCTTGAACACACAAGTTCACCTCTAAGCCTCAATCTTGGACCAAGAAATAAAGAAGACATTTCATGATGAATCAAAGGACTCCAAAGCTCATCGAATACCCTTTGGAGGGTGAATATAAGAAACAAAGTGGGTATTTCACAAATATGAAGCACAGATCAAATCTACCATCAAGAATGCAAGATGAAGAAACATGGAAGACAACTTGGCATTGTCACTTCATTGTGAAGTCCATGTCATCATTTTCAAGTTGTAACTTATAGAAGTGTCATCATAATAGTCGATATGTGTCCATTCCATATAATCATGTGGAATGTAATTATGTGTTCTCAAGAAAATAACAAAATTCAATGTTTGTATTTCCAAGAGTAATATGTGGAACATGAAGAGTCACTTAGTGATATATGGACAAAATGTCTTTCAGATAAACCCAGAAGGAATTTAGAATTTCAAGAGTTGCATAGAAGTCCAAATGTCATCATTAAAGTCCAAGAGTCATGAGGGTAACTCAATAGTGATGGGTATATGAAATGCCATCCCCTTTGATATGAAATTCCATCCCCCTTGTTATAAAATCGATCACATAACTCAAGAAAAATGATTTTCGAAGATTAAGTTTTAGAGAGATAGTATTGGCTTCTATACTTGGCATAGGAGAGAATATCTATTCTTTGGAGAACCAAGAAGTGAATTAATGTTCCACTACTAGAACCAGTGCCTCATTATTGTAACAGTGTACTTGGATCTTTCACCTAATTTAAATTCAATGAGCCAACACATTTTCATGCATGTGTCGCAAATGTTTTAGGACTATTCTTGGGATGTTTATGGTATATGTCGCATTCATATGTACTAGATAAATTGAACTATTTTGATGGTTTTGGTACTCATTTTTTTGAATGTGTTTTGTATTCTCTTTAATAATCATTATGTGAACTATTTAACTAAGAAATATTTTCATTATCGCATGTGTCTCTCTTAGGTTAGTACTATTACCTCCTTCCAAAGAATTACTCTTGTCTCCCACTCATGAAGGTATCCTTTTACAAATTTCAATTAGTGTTTCAGAGTGTCAATTTTCTTGTTTAAGGTTTATGTATATAATGTATTATGTTATATGTTGAAACCAAGGTGAACCTTACAATTATAGTGGATGGGCCAATACTCTGGATGAGGCTACTGCTCCAAACAGTGTAAGGTGTAATTGGGACTTCACGTTGGGGAGAGCCCCTATATGTTGGCGATATCCAACACCGTCAACATCCTTGTGCTAGAAGGAGGGCCATATGACAAACTATGTTTATTGAGTCTATTTTGAATCTCTTATCTTTAATATCTCATCCTCAAATCATACTCCTCTTGTGTTTTTCCAATATATCTAGTTATTAAATTTTAATCCCTGATGAGCCTCTTAGTGACTTTTCTCAATTGAATTTTCATGGTGACAATGGAACATCCATAGTTGATAACATATTTGATTTTATCAAATTTTGTGAATATTACGAAATTGATGATGAATATTTTTCTTGTGTTCTTTTCTTCCTCACTCTTGAAGGTCATGTTAATCGCTGGTGTCATACCTTACCATCTTCTTCCATTCATTATTTTGATAATTTTATTAAGGATATTCATCAAATTTTTGATAGGTATGATTATTGTGATTTTTATAAAAGAATAAATCATCTTGTAATGGAGATTAATGAATCAATTGAGGATTTTTCTAATATATTCCTTCACTTATGTTGTGAATTTCCTGAATAAGATATGAATTGGGATTTATTTAAGCAAATGTTTGAACATTTGGTTTGGATCTCTTTGAATGAGTTTGAATATAAACCCCCAGATGTTCCTATTTCCCCAAATTTTGTAAACTATGAGACACCTCCAATTTCATAGGGGGGACATACTATTCCTTTTGTTCCTTGTCCTCCTCAATTTCGAATACCAATTTGGGTGCCCCACTATGATAATTTTGGAGTTGGGAAACCTGAAAATAAAATTATTAATTCATCTTATCAACTTTCATCCACTTCCAATGATCTTGATCTGACTGAGGATAATTTGGAATGGTTCATGGAGCCTAAGGTGAAGGCTACTCCCTTTATTTTTCAAGATGATATTAATTCTCATAACGTCAGCCTTGAATGTGATTTGTATACTTTTCAGGGCCTCTATCATCTCTTTCCAACGATCCCTTGCCCCTTGATTCACTTTATTGGACTCTTCCAAATCCAAGTATCGATCAAGAGGAAGGTAGTCACATTCCACAAGTAGAGGAGCAAGAGAGTGAGGATTATTTTGATCTTTCTTCCCTTTTCCAAAATCCTCGGTGTCAAGATAATGTTCTTCCATCCTTGGTTGATTTTGAATCTAGCAATCTCGGTGATGAATCTAATGAAATTGATTTTCTTAATAAATCTGAAGTATTGGACAACCACCATCCTAGTGACTCTAACTCCATTATTGTATGTGATGATGTATTCCCAAGTGCACCAGAAGAATTTATTTCAAAATTATCTAGACCTTGAATCTAATTCAGTTAAATAAGATGTTCTTGTTGAAACTTCCACTTCACCTAAATATCCCTTGTGTTCTAATGATTGTAATGCATTAAATTGTGAATAATGTACTTCATGGTTTTCAATTTCATCATCTGAGTTGAATTTTAGATTAACATAGGGTAGTGAGGTCATTCATGATCAAAATAAGGTAATGAAATCATCGAGTATCCTTTCAATCCCATGTTATTTCCAATTTTGAATGAAGATAATTATTCTATCCAAGTTACTCATGATATTTGTCTAATCTATCCATCCTTAGGTGCGTGAATAGAAGAACCTTATGACCTAGGTAATCTATTTATTGAAGATATAAATTCCGACCAAGTTATTAATGTAGATGGATGCGATTTGGATAGTTATAATCATGTTGAAATTATTGGTGGTAGTTCTCCATACACCATGCATGGTTTGATTCAATCTTTAGAATGAAATTATACAATCTCTTAAAGTTACATGAATTTCTAGGAATTCGAGGCACTTCAAATTACATTGATATTTATGTCAGGTTCTCACAAATATGGTAAAATCCTTGAAACAAATCAAAATTATATATTCTCACATAATTCTTTCCTTTGAATGGTTTTACTAGATGTAAATTCCTTCTTGAGATTTGTGTGGTATTTTGGATATAGCTATTTGAACTTTCAATATTTGGTTTTTGATTGGAAAAAATATTATGTTTCAGTTAATTCATATTCATGCAAATATCTTGTGTCAAACTTGGGTTTGGAGTGCGTAACTTTCATGAATGAACAAAGTTATGAAGCTTATGATTTTAAAGATTATAATTGGACAAGGGATTTATTTCTATCATATGCTTTTGAAAGTAATCAACTCCTGCTCCTTCTTGTGCATATTCTTATATTAGTTATTTCCTTCATTCCATCATATATCCTCTTCAGTGTTAATGAATGCTTCTGCTATTTATTGAATCAAATTCCTCTTTTTCATCCACTACATCTTGAATAGTTTCATGTACTTTCCATATTGGCATTACTTTTTAATGATTATGATGTCAGTCCAGTTTGTATCCAGTCAAAAGTAGATGGTTTTTCACATTCAACATATCAAGAATATGATTCTATTTTTCAAATCATATGAAAAGTTGTTCAAACTCTAATGTGGAAAATTCTCTTCTTCAAACAAAAGGGAAGTCCCTAGATCTAGTGTCCTAATGTAGAAACAACAGAGGAAAAATGATCTATTTTTTCCTTACAAAAATCATAATACAGAAGAAATACCTACATGCAATTTTTAGTAAGCCCGCATCTTCTCCTTACTTGTAAGCTCCAACTCTAGCTCCAAGTGCCATAAATGGAACCATGAAAATGGATAAAAAAAGCAAGAGAAATACAATATTGATATAGCATAAAATAATGACTTTGATCAATGAGCTAAGAGGAATTGAAATACATAAGCATCAACATGACACAAATATAGAAAAACATAATGATTTTAATATTAATAAATGAAGGAGAGAGTTACAACCATTTATAGATACTTGAATTTGTATATGTATCCCCAATTGTCTTGTACTTCCTTGCCACAAAGAAAACCTTCAACATCAACCCTAATGCATCAATGGATGATGATTCCTTAAGCTAAAAGTAGTAGCATGAGGGGACTAGTAATCTCCAAAATCCAACCCAAACTCTATGGAAGGCAATGAATTTATAGGGTAAAAGTGGTAGTTAAGGATTTATCAATCTAAGATTGAGATCCACATATCAAGGAGGATGATCTCTAAGGATAAGAGATAAGACCTCTATTGTAGGAATTCATGATATATATCCATGGTAAATGGTTAGAAACACCTTAGAATCTTCTAGAATGAGAATTTTTGTAATTATTTTTTATTTTTCCTAAAATTCTAGAACCATGGCACTTGCAAAGGAGAGAAACTCACACTCATCGATGCAAGTGCTCAGTTATGAAACTTGCAACCATTGTAGGTGAACTAAAGTGCAGGGTGCATTGGGGCCAAAAACATATTTTTTAAGTAGTGCCTAGGGATTTGCAAAGGGATAATGGAAAAGTTTTAAGGATGTTGATTAATTCAGTTTTCAATCATTTTGAGTGAATTTGGAAAACTGTCTTGTAACATATCCCCCCTAAAGTGAAAATTCAGAAGAAATGGCTGAGGACTGAAGTTTTTTAGCTTATGAAAAGCTAGGATCAAGAATAAATTGAATGGGATAATCATATCTTACAATACATAATATCATCATGATATCATTGTTGAGGGAGGTATACCCATACTCAAAATATAAGCCATTATACATGTACAATGATCAAGAAGCCTTGTTTGCTAATGACAGAGTGTGGACCCATGTTTGGATGACAGTATGAATGGTCATAGCCATCATACTTTCTAATCTTGTATGGATCCTGAAATCGCAACCCTGATGGATCGAACTAGATCTAGGGTATTCTATCTTGTCACTCAATAGTACGAGTCTATCCATGCGAATAAATGAGCAGGAATTGAACATGGTAGACACCATATAATTTCTAGCCAATGATGTAATTAATTAATAGATGTGAGATATAGCACCGATGATGATGATGGATCTTAATATACTATCGTACAATCTATGTGGTGTGAATGAATGCACTGAAGTCAAACACCACACAAAATATTCTGGTCAAAATCCAATGATGAGAACCTATCACCAAAAGTGAGGAAACTTGACATGAAGGTATGCAAAATCGAAGGTGCAGAAGTGAGTTTCCAAGTAAACTTCCCAAACAATGAGGTAATTTTGAGAGGAAGAAAACCATCGCAATAGGGACTTAATATATCCCTATCAACGACACGAAATGGGTATCAAGATTTGAGACAATGTGATGTTGATGCAGAGTTGGTTCAGGAATGAAAGACATGAAAGAAGGCTTAAGAGTATTGTAGCAGATGTCAATTAAAGGACTTTTGCAACACTTTATTTAATTGGAAGCATTGACTCAAAACCAATTATGAAGGTTTTTGATATGGTGTGATTAATCAAAGAGGGAAGAATATTTCCCAACCTAAGTGAAAGAGTGTCATGTTCAAGAGTGACACACTTCCATTAATAAGTTCAATACCTTATTTTCCCAATTTCCCAACCATTTCTGGCTAATACCTATTTATTTTTAACAAGATCATGAGCATTTCCTTGATGTACTTGGCTTGACATATGAATATTCACTTCTCTTGTTGAGATATTTGAAGCCCTAAGAAGTATGTCAGCTTACCAAGTAAAGACATCTTGAACTCACTTTTCATATTTGTAGAAAAGTTCTTACTTAGTCTATCATCATTGCTACCAAAAGTTATATCATCCACATATACCTCAACGATTGTTAAATTATATTTTTCTATTTGTAGATAAATATTTCTGTCATGAGTACCTTTCTTGAACCCTTTCTGATGTCGATATCAATCAAGATGAGCATACCATGCTCTAGGAGCTTGCTTGAGACCATATAGAGCCTTCTTTAACCTTAAAACATAGTCTTCTTTTTCTGATAGTAGAAAACCTTAAGGTTGTTCGATGTAAACTTCTTCTTCTAATTCGCCATTCAAGAATGCTCATTTAACATTCATTTTGTAGACTTTGAATTTTCTTGAACATGCATAGGTGAGAAACATCTGGATGGCTTCCATTCTAGAGAGTGGTGCAAATGTTTCGTTGAAATCAATTCCTTCGACTTCTGCATAGCCTTTGCAAACGAATCTTGCTTTGTTTATGGTAACATGTCCATCTTCATTCAATTTGTTCCTGAGCACCCATTTAGTCCAAATGACATTTTTATCTTTTGGTCATGGAACTAATTCCCAGGTGTTATTCTTCTTGATTTGATCCAATTCTTCATTCATAGCTGCTACCCAATGTTCATTCTAGTTGGCTTCCTCAAAACTACTAGGCTTAAAGGTTGCTAGAAAACCAATGTGATCTTTTTGTGATGAACGAAGCTGTCGACTTCCATTTATGTCACCAATGATTTGATTTAATGGATGGTTCTTTTGAATCAATTATTTTGTTCTCTTTGGAGGAGCTTCTTGTTTTTGTTCTTGTATATCTTGATGATAATTATTTACTTATTCCTGGTTTACAATTGCTTCTTGTTCTAGAATTTTCTCTATGTATTTTTCAACCTCTATCTCAAGTTTCAAAGATTTTAGGGCCTATTCATTATTCATTAGAGCACCATCTTCATCAAATGTAACATTTATGCTCTCCACTATTTGTTTACATCTTATATTATAGCATTTATAGGACTTTATTTTGCATGAGTAACCAACAAAGATACCTTCATCAACACATGATTCAAACTTACATTAGCTAGTTTTCCTTTCCATAATTCATATGGGATCTTGTTGCAATATTTGTGAGAAGACTTTGGTTGATAATGAAGACTGTCGTATCAATTTATTGAACCTGAAATTTTTCATCCAATTTTGAGCCCTTCAACATTGTTCTACCCATTTCCTGTACGGTTCTATTCTTTATTTCAGCAACTCCATTTTGTTGAGGTGTTCGTGTTGTTGAAAATTGTCTCTTTATGCCACTTTCGTCACAGTATTGCCGAAATAATTTGGAAGTGAATTATCTGCCATCATCTGATCTTAGACACTTTATTTTCAAATCAGTTTCATTTTCGACCAACTCCTTTTAGATCTTAAAGCACTCAAACACTTCTGATTTTTTCTTTAGGAAACTGACGGTTGTCATCCTAGTATAGTAATCTATCATTAACATGAAATATAATTCTTTGTCTAAGACTCACAGGACCACATAGATCAATATGTATCAATTCCAATGGATGTGATGAAAAAGTGCTCTCTTTTTTCAAATTCGACTTTTGTTTGCTTGTCGTGCCGACATGCCTCACATATTGCATTGGAATGTTTTGATATTTTCAGCATTTCTCGTACTACTTCCTTTTTTCTTATCCTGACAATATTTTCAAAGTTTATGTGACCCATTCCTCTATGCCATAACCATATTTCATATTGTTTAGCTAGTAGACATGATTTAGTTTCTTCATCCAGAACATATATGTCGTTTGGAGCTCGACTTGTTGTAGCCACAATTTTACCATACCTTCCTTTCCTAATTTCAAATTTTGTGGAGTTGAATAGCATTGTCTGTCCTTCATCACACATTTGTCCCACATTGGGCATATTCTGATTCATGTTTTCAACCAATAGAACATCTTTGCTTCTGAGACTGATGGTACCCGATCCTATAACATTTGAAGATCCATCATTTCCAAAGGATATAGTTCCATCCTTATTCTCTTTCAGAGATACAAATTTCATTCTATCTCTAGTCATATGTGTTGAGAAAACACTATCAACATACCACACATATTTGTTGTTTTGAGCCTTGAGAGTGAGAGCACAATTATCGGTCTTCTTCTTCTTCCATGTTTGTTCAAACTATGGCTTCGAACATTCTTCTGGAGGATTTTCAAGTCTATAGTATCTTGCTATGTGTCCAAAGTTTCGACATTTGTAAAATTCCATATTATTTTTTAAATGTTCATATCTATTTATGTTTCGTTGAGCCCTGAAAGGTTCATATTTGATAGATCTCCTGGAATTGTATTGGTTCCTAGGGTACACATGACATTCTACAGCTTTGTGACCAAATTTTCCACATGAATAACAATAGACATGAAAAATATGTTGGTACCTGAATGGAAATATTTTTCATGGAATTTTCTTCCAAGTTTGTTCTTGCGAATCTTGTCTAATGAAGTCTACAGGCATGTCTGATCTCATAGGTTCCTTGTATTTTGTTGTAGAAGGTCTTGCTTCTTCTTCTTTGTAACGGAGGCTAGTTCTATCATTGTAAGATTGTTGATTTTTGATGAGTTATTTCAATTCCCTTGAGTTGTTGGCATATTTTTGGACAGTTTTTACCTTTTTCAGTTCCTTATGTAGCGAGACTACTTCGCCTTCTAATGCTTCCCTTTCTTGGTTGATTTCTTCCAACTTCTATTGAAGTGACTCTTCAATACGTTTGTGTTCTTCAACTTCAATTTTGAGACCTTGAACTTGTTATTCAAGAGCATTGGAATGAATCTTCTCAGCCTTGAGCTCTTTTATAAGCCTAATCGCCTCCTTAAAAAATTATTCTATGGTCAACCCTTCTTCTTCATTGTTTGATACCTCTTGTTTATTATGCTTGGCCATAAACAATACTCTCTCATTGGCTTCTTCTTCGCTGTCACTGTCTTCATCCGATGATGAGCTATCTTCTTTAGAGAGAAATTTCCTTTTGAATCCTTTCTTTTTTCCTTCCTTGTTGAATTTCTTAAAGACTTTCTTTCCTTTTGAGTTGCCATCACTTATGTTCAAACATTTTTTTGTGAAAGGCCCAACCTCACAATAACCAAAACATATCAATTGAATTTTACCTTTGAATTTTTCCTTGTGAATTTTTAGTTTCCTCGTAAAGTAAGCATATTCTCCATCTGAAAGACCTTCTTCATCATCTTCCTTTTCTTCACACTTGCAGGTGCAGGTATCTACCTTTGAAGGTTGTTTGTCCTTATTTTTTTTTCTAGATGCAACAAACAAAGCTTCTAGATGTGAAGCACCATCTTCTTCATCGAGTCTCATTTCATATGCTATGAGAACTCCATGTAATTCCTCTTTGCCGAGTTTCTCCAAATTTTCACTGTATTCTAGGATCGATACCTTTGGGTTGAATCTCTGTGGTAACGTTCTAAGAATCTTTCATATAATAGTCTTCTTGTCAACAGGCTCTCCAAATCCTTCCATAGTGTTGGTTATTTCGTTAACGTGATGGAAGTATGAAAAAATGTTGCCATCTTATTTCATTATAATTTGCTCGAATTTTTCTCTGTAGATTTGAAGATTTTCTTCTTTGACATTTAAGTCACCTACATATATATTATCAAGCTTGTCCCAAACATTTTTGGTGGTTTTACAACCCAACACCTTATTATAAGTAGATTCAATAAGTCCACTGATAATAATGTTCTTTTCCTTTGCATCATTTACCAAACTCATCTTACCTTGTTAATTTGTGGTTGGTGTAAAGCCATTTTGAACAATGTCCCATACTTCATAACCTTGCACCAAGAGATAGACCTCCATTCTTCCTTTCCAGAGTGCATAATTATTTTCATTGAAAGGAGGTACTCCATTCTTGGTATGCTCCATGACCTCCTTCCAGCTATTAAACTTCTATTGAAGGAACCAAGCTTTGATACCAATTGTTGGAAATACTGAGAGGGGGGGTGAATAAATATTCCTTTCAATTAGTATTATTATTAATCTTTTAGAGCACTAGTTAATCTTCAATTATTATCAGTGTTTGTACAGTGATATCAGTAAACAAAAGGAACACAAATGCACATAGTTTCTAAGGTGGAAACCCCCTCCCGGACAAAAACCACCTAAATTTTTTTCTAATAATTCTTTAATGTTCAAATCCAATTGAAAAGAAAGCTCAAACTTCATAGAATATATAAAAGCATTCTTCTACATGTCCCATTGAATGGACGCTCCAATTCCTAAGCTTCTTCGGTAGTCAACTGAATGGATGCTTCAACACCCAATGAGCTACAACTCACCTTAGCACCACCCTACCATTCTGAAGTTTTCACAGGCTTGAACCTGTTGGTCACTTCATGCACCAGCCTAGAACCACTCTACCACCCTATAGAAGAATAAAATAAGAATGGACTCTCGTACTAGGGAAAATGGACCCCTTTACAATGATATAGAATGATGTGGAAGAATAATACACACCAAACCATAACCCCAACTATGACACAACCACCTAATGATGATCCTAGACCTCTCAACACCACCTTTTCAATTCTTGGCAGATAGACACTTGTAAAAATTTTACAATGATGCTTTTACAAAGACTCAGTACATTGATACCTTTACAATGACTGTATGGAGTGCTGCCCACTTGAAGGCTTCATGTGGTGAGCTTCTTGCTATTGTTCTACACCTTGATTGTTGCTCTTGTCATGCTACCCTTCCTCACTCTTCAGAACGTTATATCATGCATTGAGTCTTATCTTGATGAATATATAATACCTGCAAAAATGATTCAAGGAAATACCCATGACATGTTAGTAGAAAAACTTACCTCATCCTGCAGAGCAAATGTTAGTGCTAAAAAAAAAAAAAAAAAAAATAGAATACAAAGAACATAATGCAATTAAGAGATGAACATGCATATACAGAATATACTTACCTGGAGCTTACATCCGCTACATCATTTTTCTACACTATGCTTTTCTTTTCTGCCCTGGAAATTCTAGTCCTTTGCGGCCCTTGACAGCACATGATCTACCTTTTTCTTGCCTTCTAGGAGCTTGATATTGAATCTGATTTATCTCTATTATTTCAGATCCCAAATATGTGATTTTTAGTCATCTAGTAGCCCTATGAGTCTTCTTTCCAATGCCATACATCTGAACCAATTTGGATTCTTCAAGAAAAAATTATTCCCAATCTCTCACAATGACCTAATTATGGACTAGTTCAGTCAAGAGAACTTGTACATCATGCCACATGTCACTGTTTCCTTCTTCGACTCTGAAATTGATACAAAGAAAACTATAGTCCATTCAATATCTGCCAATTTTTATATAATTCCAATATGATGCTCATAGTGAGCATTATGATGATTTTCCCAAGGTCACCTCTTTTAGATGAAGTTTAGGAGCCTACAAAAACCATAACTTCCACAGATCATATCTTCGAAAATATTGCAAACCATGATATGAAATTTTTACACAAGCTTCCTTAGGAGGTTGGCTTCACGTGATAATTTTTTTTAGCTTCTTAACCTTCATAGAAAAAAATTTATAGCAAAAATTCCACGATGACCTATTTCTAGTAGCGAAATCCCTACATGAGGAGGATATGAGGATCACAATTTATACAAATTTTTAGGTTGAGAGGGTCTTCAACAAGTTAATGTGGGAGGGATTTTAGGAGCTTCAAAATTATTAATTATTGAATGTTCAATGACCAAAAATAATGATTAGTGGCATGCCACAACCCCATGGGTTTGTAGCCCACTAACTAGGGTTACTAAGTTCAAACATGAATATCTCTCAAACCGTGAAGAATTACGTGGCATGCCATTTATCAACGGAAACATATTGAAAAGTAGAAACCATAAAAAATATCCTTGACTCGGAATATAGTAATTTGGTAGGTCAAAATTCCCATGCAAGATTGGGGTAGCCCCTGGTGCTGCTTGGGTTGACATCTTTGCCAACCACTGATCAACAATCTCCCCCTTTGGTTGATGGCAACAAAAGTACTCTCTCTACAATCATGACACCTCTTCCTACAAAATTATCTCCCCCTTTAACATTAATGGAAAAGGGTAACTCCCCCTGATACACAATGATCATGCAAAGCTGTGCACACTTCCACTCCCCCTTTATTTTATGAATAAGGAAAACTAATGATAACTTGGGAGAATCCAAAGATTCTCACGAAGATATTCAAATGCTTCACGAGGTAAAGGTTTAGTGAACATATCAGCGATTGTTCTTTTGTACCAACATATTCAAGTCTGATATTATTTTCAGTGACTTTTTCTCTAAAAGAATGATATTTGATCGGAATGTGTTTTGTTTTTGAATGCATGACAGGATTTTTGGAGATGCTGATGGAACTAGTGTTATCGTAGAAGATGTTAATAGGCTCACTGAATTGTACTTGAAGATCTTGCAATTATTTCATCCAAAGGACTTGAGTAGAACAAGCTACTGCTGCAATGTATTCTGCTTTCGTTATAGATAACGAGATTGAGGATTTCCTTTTGCTCAACCATGATACTAGACAACCACCTAGATAGAATGCTACTCTACTAGTACTCTTACGATCATCAACGCTTCCTGCCCAATCTGTGTTTGTAAAGGCTTGAATAATGAGATTGTTACCATTGGGATACCACAAGCCATATTCTGTTGTGCCCTTTATATATCAAATAATTCTTTTGACGACAATAATATGTGATTATTTTGGTGCTACTTGGAATCTTGCTACTTGTCCAACTGCTTGCACAACATATGGCCAGGAGGCTGTTACATATAGAAGAATACCAATCATAGATTTGTACAACCTCTTATCTATATCCTTAGATGAGTCATCTATGCTTAATTTGAAACCTGTTATCATCAGAGTAAGGACATGTTTGCAATCTTCCATTTTTAATTTCTTGAGCATTTCCTTGATGTACCCGGCTTGACATATAAATATTACTTTCTCTTGTTGAGATATTTAAATCCCTAAGAAGTATGTCAGCTCACCATGTAAAGATATCTCGAACTCACTTTGCATATTTGTATCAAAGTTCTTACTTAGCCAATCATCATTCTACCAAAGATTATACCATCCACATATACCTCAACGATTGTTAAATTATCTTTTTCTATTTGTACATAAATATCATTATCAGCAGTACCTTTCTTGAACCCTTGTTAACTTAGATATCCATCAAGACGAGCATACCATGCTCTGGGAGCCTACTTGAGACCATATAGAGCCTTCTTTAACCTGCAAACATAATCTTCTTTTTCTGATAATATAAAACCTTCAAGTTGTTCGATGTAAACTTCTTCTTCTAATTCGCCATTCAGGAATGTTGACTTAACATCCACTTGGTAGACTTTGTTTTTTCTGGAACATGCATAGGTGAGAAACATCCAGATGGATTCCATTCTGGCAAGTGGTGCAAATGTTTCGTCGAAATAAATTCCTTCCACTTGTGCATAGCCTTTGCAAACCAATCTTTCTTTGTTTCTGGTAACCTGTCTATCTTCATTCAATTTGTTCCTGAACACCCATTTAGTCCTAATGAAATTTTTATCTTTTGGTCGTGGAACTAATTCCTAGGTGTTATTCTTCTCGATTTGATCCAATTATTCATTCATAGCTACTACCCAATGTTCATTCTGGCTGGCTTCCTCAAAAATACTAGGCTCAAAGGTCGCTAGAAATGAAAAGTGAGCTTGTTGTAATAAACGAAGTTGTCAACTTTCATTTATGTCACCAATAATTTGATTTGATGGATGGTTATTTTGAATCCATTCTTTTGTTCTCTTTGGAGGAGCTTCTTGTTGTTGTTCTTGTATATCTTGATGATCATTATTTACTTATTCCTGGTTCATAGTTTCTTCTTGTTCTAGAATTTTCTCTGTGTCTTTTTCAGCCTCTGTCTCAAGTTTCACAGATTCTAGGTCCTCATCATTATTAGTTAGAATACCATCTTCGTCAAATGTAACATTTATGCTCTCCACTATATGTTTTTGTCTTTGATTATAGCATTTATAGGCCTTTCTTTTGCATGAGTAACAAATAAAGGTACCTTCATCAACATGTGATTCAAATTTACCCAAATTTTGATCTTCTCTTTTGATATAAAATTTTCTTCCAAAGATTCTAAAATATTTTACATTAGCCAGTTTTCCTTTCCATAATTCATATGGGGTCTTGTTGCAACTATTTCTGAGAACACTTTGGTTGATAATGAATATTGTCATATCAATTTCTTGAACTCAAAATTTTTCATCCAATTTTGAGTCCTTCAACATTGATCTACCCATTTCCTGTATGGTTCTATTCTTTCTTTTAGAAACTCCATTATATTGAGGTGTTCGTGCTGTTGAAAATTGTCTTTTTATACCATTTTCATCACAATATTGCTAAAATAATTTGGAAGTGAATTCTCTTCCATGATATGATCTTAGACACTTTATTTTCAAATCAGTTTCATTTTATACCAAATCCTTGTAGATCTTATATCACTCAAATGCTTTAGACTTTTTCTTAGGAAAATGATGGTTGTCATCCTGGTATAGTCATCTATCATTAACATGAAATATAATTCTCCATCTAAGACTTTTGTTCTCACAGGACCACATAGATTAGTAGGTATCAATTCCAATGGATGTGATGCAAAGTGTTCTTTTGTTTTAAATTCAACTTTTGTATGCTTGTCATGCCAACAGGCCTCACATAGTGTGTTGGAAGGTTTTGAGATTTTTGGCATTTATCGTACTACATTGTTTTTAATTATTTTGACAATATTTTCAAAGTTTATGTGACCCATTCGTTTGTGCCATAACCAGCTTTCATCTTCTTCAGCTAGTAGACATGCTTCAATTGCTTCATCCAGAATATATAAGTCATTTGGAGCTCGACTTGTTATAGCCACAATTTTACCAAACCTACCTTTTCTGTTTTCACATTTTGTGGAGTTGAATAGCATTGTGTGTCCTTGATCACAAATTTTTCCAACACTGAGCAGATTTTGATTCATGTTTTCAACCAATAGAACATTCTTGGATATAACATCTTTTCTTCGAAGAGTGACGGTACGTGATCCTATAAAATTTGAAGATCCATCAGTTCTAAAGGATACGATTCCATCCTTCTTCTCTTTCAAAGATACAAATTTCTTTCTATCTCCAGTCATATGCAGTGAGAAACCGCTATCAACATACCACATATCTTTGTTGTTTCGAGCCTTGAGAGCGAGAGAACAATTATCAGTATTCTTATTCTTCCATGTTCGTTCGTTATGTGGCTTCGAAGATTCTTCTGGAGGATTTTCAAGTCTGTACTCTCTGGCTATGTGTCCAAAGTTTCGACATTTGTAACATTCCATATTATTTCTTAAATGTTCAAATCTATTGATGTTTCGTTGAGCCTTGGGAGGTTCATATTTGATAGGTCTCCCGAAATTGTATTGGTTCCTAGGGTATGTGCAACATTCTACAGCTTTATGACCAAATTTCCCACATGAATAAAAATAGCCATGAAAAATATGTTGCTACGTGGATGGAAATCTTCGTCAGGGAATTGTCTTCCAAGGTTGTTCTTGTGAATCTTGTCCAATGAAGTCCACATGCATGTTAGATCTCATAGGTTCATTGTATTTTGTTGTAGAAGGTCCTGCTTCTTCTTCTTTGTAACCAACTCTAGTTATGTCTTTGTAAGATCGTTGATTGTTGATGAGTTCTTCCAATGCCCTTCAGTTGTTGGCATAGTTTTGGACAACTTTTCCCTTCTTCACTTCCTTATGCAGCGAGACTACTTCGGCTTCTAATGCTTCCCTTTCTTGGTTTTTTTCTTCCAACTTATTTTGAAGTGACTTTTCAATACATTTGTGTTCTTCAACTACAATTTTGATACATTGAAGTTGTTCTTCAAGAGTATTGGAATGGATCTTCGCAGCCTTGAGCTCTTTTATAAGCCTGATTGCCTCCTTAGAAAATTCTTCTATGGTCAACCCTTATTCTTCATTGTTGATACCTCTTGTTTATTTTGTTTGGCCATAAAAAAAACTCTCTCATTGGCTTATTATTCGCTGTCACTGTCTTCATTGG
Organism: Pinus albicaulis; assembly: GCA_034641835.2. NCBI lineage: Eukaryota > Viridiplantae > Streptophyta > Pinopsida > Pinales > Pinaceae > Pinus > Pinus albicaulis. The sequence continues at coordinate 1,570,513,964 of CM076578.1, read as the reverse complement.
ATGATGAGCTATCTTCTTTAGAGAGAAAGTTCCTTTTGAATCCTTTCTTTTTGCCTTGCTTTTTGAATTTCTTAAAGCCTTTCTTTTTTTTTTAGTTTCCATCACTTATGTTCAGACATTTTTCTATGAAATTCCCAACCTCACCACACCCGAAACATATCAATGGAAGTTTACCTTTAAATTTTCCCTTACATATTTTTAGTTTTCTCGTAAAGTAAGCATATTTTCCATCTAAAAGACCTTCTTCATCATCTTCCTTTTCTTCACAGTTGTAGGTGCAGGTGTTCGCCTTTAACGGTTGTTTGTACTTATTGGTTTTCTTAGATGCAGTGAACATAGTTTCTAGATGTGAAGTACCCTCTTCTTCATCAATTCTCATTTCATATGCTATGACAACTCCATGTAATTCATCTTTGTTGAGTTTATCCAAATTTGAACTATATTCTAAGACCGATACCTTTTGGTTGAATCTCCATGGTAACGTGCTAGGAATATTTCGTATAATAGTCTTCTCATCAATAAGATCTCCAAATCCTTCCAGAGTGTTGGTTATTTCATAAACTTGTTGGAAGTATGCAGCAATTTTTCCATCTTCTTTCATTCTAAGTTGCTCAAATTTTTCTTTGTAGATTTTAAGCTTTTCTTCTTTGACATTTGAGTCACTTGCATATATATTATCAACCTTGTCCCATACATTTTTGGAGGTTTTACAACTCAACACCTTACGATAATCATATTAAATAAGTCCACTGATAATAATATTCTTTGGTTTTGCATCATTTACCAAATTCTTCGTACCTTGTTCATCTGCGGCTGGTGTAAAACCATTTTGAACTGTGTCCCATACTTCGTAACCTTGCACCAAGGGATAGACCTCCATTCTTCCTTTCTAGAGTGCATAATTATTTTCATTGAACAAAGGTACACCATTCTTGGTATGTTCCATGACCTCCTTCCTACTGTTAAACTGCTATTGAAGGAACCAAGCTCTGATACCAATTGTTGGAAATACTGAGAGGGGGGCGTGAATCAATATTCCTTTCAATTAATCATATTATTAACCTTTCAGAGCATTATTTAATATTCAATTATTATCAGTGTTTGCAAAATGATAGTAGTAAACAAAAGGAACACAAATGCACACATTTTTTAAGGTGGAAACCCCCTCAGGGACAAAAACCACTTGAATGCTTTTTTAATAATTATTTAATATTCAACTCCAATTGAAAAGAAAGCTCCGACTTCCTAGAATCTAGAAAAGCATTCTTCTCCAGCTCTCACTGGATGGACGCTCCAACACTCGAGATTCTTCATAAGTCAACTGAACAGATGCCCCAACACCTAATGAGCTACAACTCACCCTAGCACCACCCTACCACTGTGAAGTTTTCACATGCTTGAACATGTTGGTGACTTCATGCACCAACCTAGCACCACCTTATAGAAGAATAAAAGAAGAATGGACTCACGTACCAGGGAAAATGGCCCACTTTACAATGATATAGAATGATGTAGAAGAAGAAGACACATGAGAACATAACCCCAACTATGACACAACCACCTAATGATGATCCTAGAACTACCAAAACTACCTCTTAAATTCTTGGCAGATAGACACTTGCACAAATTTTACAATGATTCTTCCATAATGACTCAGTACAATGATACCTTTACAATGACTATATGCAGTGCTGCCCACTTGAAGACTTCATGTGGTGAACTTGTTGCTGTTGTTTTGCACCTTGATTGTTGCTCTTGTCATGCTACCCTTTCTCACTCTGTAGAAAATTAGATCATACATTTAGTCTTATCTTGATGAATATATAATACCTACAAAAATTCTTCAAGGAAATACCCATGAAATGATAATAACAAAACTTACCTCATCCTATAGAGAATATGTTAGTGCTAAATAAATAAAAAAACAAATTAGAATTCAAAGAACCTAATGCAATTAAGAGATGAACATGCATATACAGAATATACTTACCTGGAGCTTACCTCTGCTACATCATTTTGCTGCACCTTTCTTTGCTTTCCGGCCCTAGAAATTCTGGTCATTTGCAGCCCCTGATAGCACATGATCTAGATTTTTCTTACCTTTTAGGAGATCGATATTGAATATACTGTATCTATGTTATTTCAGATCCCCAATATGTGATTTGAGGTCCTGTATTAGCCCTTTGATTCTGATTTCCAATTCCATAGGTTTGACTAATTTGGATTCTTCAATACAAATTTATGCTGAATCTCTCACAATGACGTAATTATGGACTAGTTCAGTATAGGGAACTCTTATGGTGTGCCACATGCCATTGTTTCCTCCCTTGGATTTGAAATTGATACACACAAAACTAAAGTTCGTGCAATATCTGCCACTTTTTACAGAATTCCAATCCGATGCTCATAGAGATAGTTATGATGATTTTCCATAGTTCACCTCTTTGAGATGAAGTTTAAGGTCCTACAAAAACCCTAACTTCCACAGATCATATCTCCAAAAATATTGCGAACCATGATGTGAAATTTTTACATGAGCTTGCTCAAGATTTTGGCTTTCAGTAATAAATATTTCAGCTTCTAAACCTTCTTAGAAAAAAAATTATAGTGAAAATCCCATGATGACCTGTTTCCAGTAGCGAAATCCCTACATGAGGAGGATATGAGGATCACAATTTATATAAATTCTTTGGTTGACAAGGTCTTCAACAAGTCAACGTGGGAGGGAGTTTAGGAGCTTAAAAATTATTAATTGTTGATTTTTCAATGACCGCAACCAATGATTTCTTTCATGCCACAACCCCATGGGGTTTTAGCCCACTAACTAGAGTTACTAACTTCAAACATGAATATCTCTCAAATCGTGAAGAATTATGTGGTGTGCCATATATCAATGAAAACATATCAACAAGTAAAAACCATAAAAATATCCTTGACTCGAATATAATAATTTGGTAGGTCAAAATTCCCATGCAAGCTCGGGGTAGCCCCTAGTGCTACATGGGTGGACATCAATGACAACCACTGATCAACAAACTTGACCACCGAGTATGTATTATAAACTCATGGCAAGTGTGGGGAATGCGTGTCTCATAGATTGGTCACTTAGTTAAGCATGTAATTTTCAAATATTGTACTACAGGTTTGCAGAGGATGCAGGTGTCGGCTCATCGCTTATGGCTCTGAAGGACAAAGGTGAAGGAGAATAAAGGGTGACCTTTCAGGACACTTGTGGTGCAAACAAGGTATAAAGTATCTGTAGATTATTTTCATGCTTTTCATGGACTAAAATCCCATCAGTGGGGATGATTAATCCAGGTCGCTCTATATGCCCTCAAGAGACCAATAAGGCTGATGATAGGTCAAAATTCAAAGTGGTCGGATGGCTCTCAAAATAGGTTTAGGTTGAAGTACTCGTTGCCCTGATTCGAATGGTGTGAATGAATCTCCAGTCCGAGCCCATATGGATAAGTTAGAGAAAGTAAAACTTTTGGTCAAATTTGGGCAATGGGCCAAGTTTAAGTGTCCCACAAATTCACCATCAACTAGCTAGGAACCTAGCTCTCGAAAACAAGTGAAATTGTGGCCTCTTTAATTTTCCCAATAACGCTCATTTTCGTTAAAAATAAAAATGAATTGTTATTTTAAAATAATAAAAAAGGGTGGTGGGCCATGACCCCCACCACCCCCACGAATCCATATTACAACAATCATATTGAAATTATAGGGTGGCGGGCCGTGACCCTCACCACACCCTCCACCCACGGCAAGAGCATATGGTGTATTATAAAACAAAAACCAAATTGGGTTGGGATGGGGTCGCGTGGAGCAGACCCCGCCCACCTATAACCTTTAAAAAACCAACCAATATATATTAATAAGCCACCCGAAGGGAGCAGAGGAGGGGGACTGGCGATAGTTGAACCCGCTCAACCCATGTGGCCGGCCCCCGAATGGGCAATCCCAAAATACAACTATACAAGACAATCAAAATAATATGAACCAGTGGAACATTGTAAATGTGCCACCAAAAATAATTAAATTCAAACAAACATGCAACTACACCTATGCTGGGGAGAGGCAGGATTTGATCCCCTGACCTCTCTGCCGAACCACCAAGCCATGGGTGGTGGCTTTATAAATTCTTCTACCCCACAACCTTATAAACCTGAAAACTCATTTGCACGGGGAGTATGGGTGGACCAACGGAAGAGACCAGGTACAAGTGAGCACGTAGTTCGAGGCAGTGGAATCCTGAGCCATTCAGGGAGGCAGTGGAACCATGATCTAAGCCACATTTTCAGAGCGGCAAGAATTTTGTGCTGTCCAAATTGGACTATTTTAAATGCATTTTACACCTCTCGGTGACGGGAATCTGATGACAAAGTTAGTTTCTGCAACAGAGGTCTCGATTTTTAGGCCATTTTCCATATTGGAATGATGGTGTTAGATTTCAGAGTGTGGATAGTATATTTCATGCCATTCGATGCCACAACTTTGATGGTGCATTTAGATCCAACAACTGAGTATTTTATTCTTCAGTGAACTTCATATTTGAGGTATATGAATTTTTGTTTCCATGTACTTCATTGATTATTGTTGTGAGATGTTTTATATCATGTCAATTCCTACTTGATGTATGATGCAGAACCCTGATTTTTATGTCATGTGATATGTATTCGTCATGGATGGTCAGTTATGTTCTGAGACCCATTGTTGCCTTGATGGCGGGATAATCTTTGTCACCATGTGTGAGTTTTTCATGCTAATAGAAGGTTTGTTATGAGTGAGAGTTCCTTGTAGTGGAACGTATCTTGGAGAGACTTTTCCACTCATTTTGAGGACACATTTCCTTGTATGACAAGTAAACAAGGTCCATGTACCTCATCACCATTTTCAGCACCAAATGAACTGGCCAACACCATCGAGACATCGAAGCCCAGAGACATAGTCCACACTAGAAGAACTCTGTTATTAAGGATCTTCCACTTTCTTGTGTGATTTTTGACATGTTTTCCTCTTAATTATATCTGCATATGTGTCCATTAATGCTTTGATAAAATGAAATTCTAACACATCACAAAATTAAAATATCATGGGTAAATCTGGTAACTGACAGACCCGGATCATTCCTAAAACTATTATCCATATCACAGTGACAAAATACACATTCTTCATCAGACGATAAAAGTCTTATTTTTATTAAATCTACTTATTTATGCATTCATTGGGTATCTCAGTATTCTTTTACATTTATTAAGACACGAGAAGAATGGATAAATAACTAAGGGATTAAAGGAGGAAAATACATTCCATTTCCTCTCGAAGCGTGCTGATGACTACTTGAGGGTAAACAAGAGAAATTTTGATGGGGTCAGGAAAATATATTTGTGTATCTTAATATTCTACTCTCAGAGGAAGAGATTGAGTCTCTTTATGTGTAACTTGTTAGAGAGTTTGAGGCTTGCATGCTTAGATATATTTCCTTTATTTGGGACCATTATTCAACTATTATTAATAAGGTAGATAATTTTTACCTTCTCAGTGTCAAGAACAATAGTCATCACCCTTTATAACATGAAATTGTGATAAATAGGATAAAGATTCATATTCTCTAAACTTACAAATATCTATTATCGAATAATATATTTCATATGGCACATCACTTCATATGTAATTAGATAGTTTATTTGCAATGAATATTGATATTTACAAACTTGTTGTGATTTTACTCTTAGGTTCTACAAGGAAGTCCTCAACCAAGGAAGAAATTCAGAAATGTTGTACTCTTTGCTACAAGGTGAATTTTTTTATTAGAAAACATGCACTTATAGAGTTGTATGAATATATTTTATCATGATATAAACCTTGAAATTCAATTCCTGATATACAACATATGAAATTTACCTCATCTTGGAACAAAAAACACCATATTTAAAGAGAAATGAATACTTTGAGGACAGAGAATGTTTTTTCAACTCTAATGGAATAACTAAAGGCCATTGGTAGCTATCCACCCCCTCATGATCCAAACAACATAGTCGTCCCAGCTAATGCTAATATTGGAAGTTCGGTGTTGCTTCTTGTGGGAAGTGAAATGGGGGATGGAAAGAGTTGTGGTGTCAAAGACATAATGAAATAGTGAAGTTCCTACATGCATTATATATTGTTTGTATCCTTAAAGAATTATCCCTAGATGAAACATTCACGTTAGAGAATAGTTGTGTTCTACACAAAAAAGCTTGTTCACAATGTCAGTTATCATCAACATCATTTGTATCTCAGAAGTGAGCCTAGATTCCTAAATCCCTAAATCAAATAATATCTAGTGATTATTCCTGTATTTTACTACACTATGACACTTCGAAATTTATAATTTTTCTATTTTCACCATAAAAGTCAGTTGGTAACAAAATTGAATTTTTTTACAGTCTATCTTGGTCTCGTGCATAAAAAAAGGCAGTGCTAGTGAGTCGAGGCATTGTCTTTTCCATACAACGACACGTTTTTGGGTTTGTTTCCGATCAACCAACCTGCCGAACATAAAAACTAGCTTCAGGTTATTGGGAAAGGCCCTCCCTCTCATACCTTTCTTATTAAAATATTTTTGGATAAAGATGTTACATTACTCATCCCATAAGAATCTTACCAAGTAGCTTTATTTGCATTGTAGCATATTTTTATCCTTTAACAAGCTATGTTGTGAATAATTGCCTTATTGTTGGCCCCAACATTTCCCCAACACCCACTATTTTCACTTATTTTTAGGGAATTATCAAGGAAACACAATGTGTAATGTTATCAATATAAATCCTGCAAGTTATAGTCGAATTAGAAACTTATGTCTTAGCGCTCAAGGCTACTTCTTCTACTATATCCTTTATTTTGTTTCTTTTTCACTCTGTTATGCTCCGTTGTTCCGGAGGTAGCATTGAGAAGAACCGACTATGAGACAATTGGGCTTTATGTTTCAATTTGCGCGGTCATCTGCTTCGCTTCCAAAATATATTGATTCACCTATTGATCTACCAATAGAATAATACCAAGAACTAGAAACCTAGTTATCACCTTCTATACACAAGAAAATAGGAGCCTCAAGATCTATTCTTCAAGTGATCAATTTGACAACTGTAAAAAATACATGGAGAGGGTTTCAACTTGTGTGAAAGACCCCTCTAATAGGGACTTGTTGCTCTGCAACCCCTTGTTTGAACTAAAACTCTCAAAAGCGTTGCTACTATTGTCATATTGCCATCACATGCCCTTTTTTTTAATGAATAATTTTCCATGTTTCCACTGCATGTGTTTTGTTTTAATGAATCTTTTGTGATGTTTGTTTTATCTAGCTATTTTAATGAATTTTTTTTGACACGTGACTTTTTTTTTAACCCACTTCAATTTTGTTTTAATTAGTCAATTTTGTTTTATTTTGTAATTTTTTATTTAATTTATGGCTTTTATTTTGATATGTTCTTTCATTAGAATCTTTCATTTTTATTTTTTTAGATTATCGGCATATTGTTGTAATATCATGTAATTTAATTATTTCATTATTTCATTATTATGTGCTTATTATTTTAGGTTTTTAGTAAATTTTTTGAAGGTTGTGGTTGTAGTTAGAATCATGTGAGGTGTCACACAAATGATAAAAACTTTAGCCATGAAATAGGTAGAAGGGTGAATACATGGAAACTTTTATGTGGCTGACCTCTTGAATCCTAAGGTTTATAAATGAAGAAAATCCAAAATCAGCAGGTGGTTACAGAGCAATATTGTGGCATCTCTCGGTGAAGGTCTCTTCCGAATGGAAGGTGGGTGGAAAATAGGAGGTTTAGTTAGTATTTTTTATTAAGTGTCATGGAAGTTCTTAATGGGTTGATTAAGCAGTAGGATGGAGGAATAATTGGACTATTCTAAGCAGCTTGGTGACATGGAGCCTATTTGTTCATAATATCCTTAGGTGATAGCATGGGATGCAAATGGCAAGTTGAGGAATGATAATCCAATGATGCAGCAGCTTTAAGAGGTAGTTTCAATGGAGGTGGAAAATGAGGTTTACCTAGGGTTTCCACTTGGAGGAATATTGGTTGCCTAAAAATTCCTAGTGAGACTAATCATTTCAGAGGAAAATGTTTGGAAAGGATGGTCATGGTCTTACTATACTTTGGTTATTCTCCTGGAAACTTAGTTGTAGGTGATCCCTCAGTGGGGTTTCTAGACTCGATGATAGTTGAAGCTAAGGAATCACCAGTTTTTTAACCTCATATCTAATTGTGGGTGGTCAGTGGAAAGGAAGGAGGTGGGGAATATTAAAGGGTCTTGATAAGGAAGTTCTTGTTCGCCAATCTAGAGGCTCAAATCCGTGTTTCTCTTAGCTTACTCTCGTGGCTCCTCTTGCTAGGTGTGTTTTTCCCTCATACTCTTTTGAGCCTTATAAAAAGGTGAAAATAAATTCTTATGGTTCAAATGATCTGAGGAAAATCCTAGACTCATATTTTGACCCTGTAGATCCTTGGAGTTCAAGACACAAATGAAATAAGTGAAAAGGATCAAAGTTTAAGGACGTGGACAAGAATATGGTTATTGGAGAGGATGTGTCACTAGAGGAGGTAACAGAAAAATTTGAAAAGGTTATGGTTGGTAGAGAAAGAAGGAGATACTTCTCATCTAATTTCCAGAAAAATGGTGCGAAAGCGAGTGGGGAGCATATATAGTAGTGACCCCGTTGTATAGAATTCTCTCCCATAGTTTGTATATGTTCAAATTTTCATATACAAAGGTGGTAAACTTAAAATTCTTGGTAGAAATTGGAGTATCAATTATCTCCCTATGGTATTGAAGAAATGGAATCCCATATTTGATGCAAGTAGAGAAAAGGTTGATGGAATTCTAGTGTGGGTTTTAATGTCGGATTTGTTGCCTCAAGTGTGGACCTTGGATGTCATCCAAAGGATAGGAAACAAGTTTGAAACTTTTTTAGAAGCAAACGTGAATTTTCATGTGAATCACAGGAAAACTTTGGCAAGGGTTTTGGTAAATTTGAATAGTCACAAAGAATTTTTGGATGAATTGAATATAAGTTATGAGGGGCTACACCCGTTGTTAGTTCCTAGATTATGATGTCTTTGTTTTTCATTGTAAAATATGCCACAAGATTTTGCATGTAATAAAGAAATGTCCTATTCATTACACTAGAAAAGTGGTTGACGAGGGTTAAGGAAGGGGGCTTATCATGGTGTCTCTTATGATGAGAAGGGCTGCAAAATCGAGGAGAGTATCCCATCTCAATTGATGCAGTCAAGAGAGTCTTTGGAGGCTTAGGACGATGATGGAGCATTTCATGCATCTCCAGCAATGCAAGGGCCTCAAGTACCACATGAAGGTGCATCATATTCTCTTAGTGTATCCCCGTTGGGTAATATGTCTTCTTCCCATCTTATTGAAAACTTGATTAATTCATTCATTTATCTAGATGTATGTAACAAAAATATGGCTTATATTATTGAGTGTCATATTCCCCTTCTTCCTCTCTCTTTTACCATGACTACTTTCCCTATCACCTCTTCCTTTCCTCATTATATGTCATAGATCCCTACTTCTTAAAAGTTTCAAACTGAGTCTTTGAATCCATCATTACCCTATAATATTTTTTCTCACCTTACTAAGGGAGACTCTTTGGGTGGTATTGGGGAATTGGGGAAAATCTCCTTGGTAAAGGCAGGTGGTTGAATACATGGTAGGAATCCGTTCATGTCTATAGCTAAGCATGAAGTCGGCCAGGACATTATTGCTATAAATCAAAGGTAAATTTTTGGGGCCCTAGAGTGGTGCAAGCCCCAAAGATGGTTTCCCCGCCATTTTTATTTATTTTAGTTGTATGGGCCTGACAAGCCCATCCAAACAATTTTCCATTAGGAGGTTGGTGACTTTTGCAAACATTGATGCCATTTTCCTACAAGATACTTTTGGTGATGAGGTATTGATTCAGAGGGCTTTGGAATTGCTTTTACATTTATGGATTTTCATAGCCTCTGATGTAAAAGTTAGGTCAAGGGGCCTTTCCATTGGCTTACGCCAAAAATATACAAAAAAACAGGACTTTGGGTTATGATTTGGAGTTAGGAGCTTATATATTTTTGGTTGATATGGGCCTCAAATTTAAGGTAGTCAATACTTATGGCCCATGTCAGGACAAATATTTGTTTTTGGATGGGTTGGTGGGGAAGTCATATATGACTGTAGATAACCTATTTTTTAGAGGTGATTTGAAATTTTTTTTGGGGGGCTCTAAAATTTGGGGTCTACATGCACATGTGGACTCGCATGAGAAATACTTTTAACATATTTGGAAAGATCATAAAATATATGATGTAGATTTGATTAAAAACAAGCCTACCTAGACAAATAGGCAGATGAGGGAATATATGGTCGCCAAGAGAATTGATATATTTCATATTATTTTAATCCTTAACTAAAACAATTTCCTTTTTTCATCAGTTGGTCAAGTCTAGGGGAGAATCTTATCGTCATCCTATATTTATGGAGTTAATGGGGTGCCAACACAAGCATCGTAGACCCTTTAAATTTGATCTCTCATGGTTAAATGAATAGCGCTTATGCAGATCGGTGATTGAGAAATCATAGCTTTATAATTCAAATATGGGGATACTCGCAATTGAAATAAATGTTGCAAAATTGAAAAAGGTAATAAAAGAAGTACTGACATGGAACTTTAAAAAAAAAGGGATGAAAATATGAGAGTAGAAGAGAAGGAATTGAATTGGATGGAAGAGCCTAGTGGTGGGGGATACAATTCTTAGGACATGAAACAAATGATTATTTTCCTTCAAGAAAAAAAATGAAGAATTTTGGGTGAGAGACAGGAGATGTAGAGATTGAAGAGAACACTGATTTGGTTTCATAATAGAGATGTCAATACTAATTTTTTTCAGAATCATGCAAAAGGGAGAAAAGCTCAAAACATGACATGGGAGATGCATTCTCTGGGAGGGGAAAGGGCCTCCTTTGCATATATGTAAAAGCTTAGAATAAATTACTTTAACAATATTTTAAATCCCCCACACCCAAAGAAGCATCCATTTCTAAAATAATTCAACTCGATCATGTTTTCCCTCATTTTGTTGAGAAAGAGGATAATTGAGTTCTTATGGAGCCCATTATAAAATTTTAACTTCAAACAATTTTCGAAAGGTAAGAGTTTTGGTTGGCATGGGTGGATGGTGGAGGTTTTCTTGGGATTTTATGAACTTCTTTGTAATGATCTCCTTAGGTTCATTGAGGACTCTTGCAAACTAGGTTGATCTATCAAGTTTTCAATTCTACTTCTATAGCACTCATCCCAAAAGTTAATCATCCTTAGTATTTTGATGATTTTGGACCAATCTCTTTATGAAATTGTACTTATAGAATTAGTGCAAATATTATTACAAAAAAAATGAAGCCAATTATTTCCAAAAAAATTTCAAAAGAGGAATTTTCCTTTATGGAGGAATTCCAAATACATGAAACTATAGAGGTTTCTCAGGAATGGATTCACAGTATTAAGTCCTAAAGGGAAAATTTTTGGTAATATATCTTGATTCATCAAGGGAATATGATTGGGCCATTTTGTGTTACATTATACTATTACTTATGCACCTAGGCTTCAAATTTCCATTCATCAACTGGGTGATCAACTTCCTAAATTCAATGTATTTTGTTGTGATAATTAATGGTTCTAAATTTACATTATTTAATACATGGAGGGGATTAAGGAAAGGATGTCCCTTATCCCCCCATTTTTTACGTTGATTTTAAAATGTCTAGGAAAACTGATAAGGGAGGCTAAAAAAAGGGGTGATATCAGTGGGGCATGGGTGGAAAAATATTTTTCCATTACTCGCTTATTGTTCATGGATGATGTTTTTATTTTTGGTAATGGTTTCAAAATATACCTTGATACTTTGAAGGCAGTACTAAGATATTTTCAAAAAGCCACATGTATGTTGGTAAACATCCTAAAATCCTCTTTTTCCTCCACTAAGTTGTCAAAGGATGAAGAGTTTAATGCCTAATTGCTATTCTCTTTCCAATCAATTAACTTTTATGATGGTATGAAATATTTGGGGTTTGATTTGAAGCTTAATGAATACAAGCAAAATGATTGGCTCTATCTTATAGATAATATCAAAAAGAGAATAAATCACAAGTGCTTAAAATGGTCATCTAGTGCACATAATCTTGTTCCTATTAAATCTGTGTCAAAAGCATTTCTAGTATTTCAGATGTCTGTCACATAGATTTTCCTGTAGGATTTTTGCATTATATCCAAAAAGTATGCAATCATTTTTATGGATGGGGAAGAAAGAGGGAAGGGTATCTCTATGGTTCAAATGGGACATAATCACTTTTTGTAAGGGCCGGGGAGGGGTTGGGGGTTAAATAATATTCACTCATTTTCTAAAGCATTAGCATACAACTTTGGGTGGATGACTCTTTCTACAAATACTGTTTGGACTACCATGTCCCAAATGAAATATATTTTTCCTAACTCCGTTGAGGATTAGCTCAGGTCTCTTGAAAAGAAGTCCTCAAATATTTCAATAATATGGAAAACGATATAATCCTTTTTCTCAGTGTTTGAAGATGGCCTTGCTTGAAATGTAGGGAATGGTGAAGTCTAAGAACTTAGATGGATTCATGGGTAGGTTGTAGAGAAAATTATCTTCTACCTCAAGAGTTGGTGCTCTTTCTAAATGAAAATGGAAGAATCACTTTAAATCATGTTTTTTATCCACAAAACACATTTATATGGGCTCATGGATGGTCATTTCCCCTCAGCTTAATCGGCCACTAGAGTTCCATGATATTTGACACATTTTTACTGCAAATCTAATTTCTACCCATGTGCGTATAAGGGAGGAAAGTGACTCTCTGTGCTTGGTTCATTCTCCCTCTAGTGTATATACAAAAAAATATCGTTACCTATTTATTTGCAACAATAGAGTTTCATATTCTCTAGCTTGGTGGTGGAAGAAGATTTGGAAACTAAAATGACATTGAAAAACTCAATTATTTCTATGGTCTCTATTGGAGAATAAGGTTACAACATGGGACAAGTTTCAAATTCGAAGCATGAATTGGCCTAGCTGGTGCTCACTCTATAAACATACAACTTAATTAGTTATGCATATTTTCATTTCCCTCCATTTCTCAATGGTTGTCTAGAAATCCATCTGATATAATATTAGACGCACACATATTTGGAAAGATGACTCTTTTCGAGATATCTAGAAAGAGTGGTGGTAAAAGGAATCTCCAAACTAATACCGGAACCCCCCCCCCCCCCCCCCCCATATGCTTGGGCATACAGAATGTAAAAAAAGGGTTATATTCCAAGAAAAAGTGTCCACTATTGAACAAGTGGGCACAAGAGTTATTGTTGATTTTTTTATGCTCCCTTTGGAGGAGTCTTCTCATGATATCCTAGAATATTATTGAGGAATAAATTGAAAAAAACAAAACCTTGGGCATACTTTGATGGGGCATCAACTAAGAGAGGTGATTTTGGAAGGGGTACAACATTTTATCTCAACTAAAACTATTTTTCCAAGTTACATAGTGGATTGGGAGGAGGAAAAAATAACTATGCCAAACCCCTTGATCTTAAGATTCTTATTTTTTTTTGTTGAAAAATAATGTCACACTCTACAAATATTTGGGGACTCGATAATCATTATTAACTAGTTTAATGAGATTCAACGATGCCACATGCACACACTAAATCATTCTTTTCACCACATTTATTGTCGGCATATTTACAAGGAGAGGAACTGTCAAAACAACACGAAATTTGTAGTTTCTAATGAATTCAGATTTAAAACAATAGACAAAAATTTCTTCTACTCAATATGTTGATGGGAAAACATACAATAGAAAGTTACAGATGCAATCATTCAATCAAAATGAACACAATTTTTACTTGGGAACCCAACTGGGAAAAACCCCTCCTTTGTTTGTATTATATAAAATGAGAACAATGATCTATTATAATGACAACTTAAATGATTGAAGATCAACCTGCACTACAATATTGATCTTCGTTAGGTTCCTATATTACTAGTGTAGTCCCTTATTGTTGTTAGTGTAGCCCACTCATTTTTAGTTTTGTACCCTTGTAGTCCCCATATTGTTATTATTGTGCCCCATAAAATCCTATTATTGTTATTATTGTTCCCTTACATTATTATTGTTAGGTCTGCTAGGATTATATTGTGACCCCATGGACTCCTATACATAGAAAGGAGGTTTTTTCATTTGAATTATCCAAGAATTATTTATTTAAGTAATGTAAATGAGGTTTCCCCCTCAAAGTGGTTGATTTCTAAGGCGTTGATCTCTCTTTTCTTCTATTTTGGAGTTGGTTTCATAACATCTGGTATTAGAGCTTTGGATTCTATGGTTTTGCTGCTTCAAACAAGTCATCATGGAATTTTCGCTATAACTTTTTTCTACGAAGGTTCAGAAGCTAAAAATAACCCATTTGCCTAGAAATCCTAAGGAATGTCGTTTAAAATTTTTAGATCTTGGTTCAAAATATTTTTGGAGATATGATCTGTGGACGTTATGGTTTTTGTAGGCTCCTGAATTTCATCTCAAAGAGGTGACCTTGGGAAAATCATCATAACTCTCTCTCTGAGCATCAGATTCGAATTGTGTAAAAAGTGGCCGAAATCACACGGATTGTAGTTTCTTCTGTATCAATTTCAGAGCCAGAGGAAGAAATAGTGACACGTGGTGTTATCACCCTGTAATTTGTAAGATATTATGTTATGACCCCGTAATTTGTAATATTGGAAAGAACAAACAACAGAGGACAACATCAAACCACTTTGGAGTCTAGGACCTACCCTTCATATACTTAGAGAGGGCTCTCTCTGTTTTATGATTTAACTTGACAATTATTAGTGCTGATACTAGGCTAGTCATAGTGATGGGGGTTGTTTATTTGATTGACTGGGTGGTTGGACAGAAAAAGCTGTAAAACTTAATCCATTTGGCTATGTAGTCATAAAAGGAGAAATTGTGCATGAAATTTTCAAGGGAATTCATAGGGCAAGCTAACTATGCAGACTGGAACTTACTAGCAATGTGAATATGAGATAGGAGAAGGAAATTAAGGTTCAACTTAGATGCAAATCAAACTGTCTCTGAAGGTCTCAGAGGAAAACATTAAGATAACAAACACATACATAATTTAGGTGATTTTTTAGCAAGTATTAATCTAAATTTTCTATTTTGAAATTAGATAAATTGATGCACATCATGAAAAGATAGAGGAAAACATTAATACAGAGGAAAATCATCACCATTAACATAGCTCAAGAATCTTGTAAACAGTCTCTTATTATTGATGCCCAGCTTAAACAGTTATGGATTTCCAATACTTACTACAATGCAAGCTTCAACAGGGTCCAATTTTCCAACTTCCAACCCCTAATATTGCTAAGGTATGAAGTATTTATCTAAAGACTAAGTCGGTTTCCCTACCTTAGTCGGCAAACCTTCATTGATTACAATTTAGAAGAAATGGAAAAGTGTGGCCATGCAAGGCCCGATTTAGACATCAATGACAACAACTGCATTTGGAATTAATTATGGACAACTCTTCCTAGATCCAAATGTTTTAATGGCTCCTCGGAAGATCAAACAGTGTGCTTTGGAGGTGGTTGTGATAGTTAATGGAGGCTCTAAGATCTAGCTTTGTTTTATAGAAAACATGTGTTGGGTAATAAAATCTATGTAGTGCTAGCTATTTTCATTTATTGAAGATGTTGTTGATGTGTTTTGTTTCCCCTTCAGTCTCTGTTGTTATAACTATAACAATTCTGTATGAAACGCCTTTTGCTGCCCAAATCGATCTATGGTATCTTTTTGCTACCCAAAACCTTCTAACCATGTTTCACCTTATTTCTTCATAGAATGAGTTTCAAACCTTATACGCCCAGTCATGGAGGGATGGTGGTTGGTAGACGGGGACGTATGATGGAGGATGGGGTGTGGTAGCATTGGCAACAGTCAAACAGCAGAAATGGTTTGGGAGGATGGTGGAAACAACTTTTCGGAGAGGGGTGAGGGTGGTAAGTGGTATTGGATAGGGGGTGTGGAGTAATCTTGAGCACAACACGTATCCAGATGGGAGGTATGGGATACCACCCATTCCAGACCCCCCCCCTCCCCCCTCCCCCCTTTGTAAGAAAGTTCGAATGCTGCGAGGAGGCCAAAACTGGGCAAGGGTCGTCAGATGTATGGAGAGGAGTGGAGAGGGAGGAAAAGTGGAGGGCGATTAGAGGTGTAACAACATAGCACACATGTGGGACACGAGTTGACCCTTTGCTACCTGAGTCCTTTATAATGTGTTTAACCCCTCTTTCAAAGAAAAACAACATAAAACTCATTTACCCGGATCTGAAAACCTTCATATTTCATCTTTGAACCATTTCTCTTCGCAAGTCGCAGTTTCTAAAATATACCTATGTGCTTATTCATTAAAGTCATGATTTGCGATGGGGTCCCACCACATCACACATTGCACTCTGGTAATTATAACATTTACCTCCCATAGTTGTTTATTAAAACTTAAGATTTGTGATTGCGATCGGGCCCCACCGCATCGCACATCACACTTCACCAATTATAACATTTACTTCCGTGAAAACTTGCAATGTGCAGTAAGCGGGCCAGGACCAGGTCATCTGCTACGTCACCCTACCACGTCACTCCATATCGCATATCGAAAAATTTAACATTTGTCCTTACACTTGTTTTCTAAAATATACGATTTGCTATTGGGCCCCACCATGGCATCGCATATCGCACTTCGCGGTTTTAACATTTTACCTTCGTAACTTGTCTTTTAAGTTTCGTGATTTGCGATGTGATCAGGTTAGGAACCCCACCATAAAATTTTCCAAGCGGACAAGTGAAGTTTAGTTAAGCGATGGAGAAAGCCGCCTGAACCATAATATGAATGATTTCAAAGCCTTCGAGGTGTATTTGATGAAAATAGGGGTCCCGCCGGTCCCGCACATCACACTTCGGTGACTATAACATTTACCCCCGGGCACTTACCTTTTAAATCTTGTGATGTGCGATTGCGAAGAGGTGTAGAGGTTCGGACTTCGGATATAAAGGAAGTGTGGGTGTTTATTGTGGTTTATGTGACATATATATATGTATCAAGCAGCCAGCTGTGGGGGGCAGAGCTGCGGCTTAAAGAAAGTTTAAGAAAGAGAATGATATGGCTACTAGTGGGTGGGTAGAGCTATAACCATGGAATTTCAAACTTTAACATAAAGAGGTTTACAAAGCAATAAGTTCCGAAGGTTATGCCTGTCGGTTTTGGGGTTTGAATGGGATTCAGAGCATTTAAAAATATGGGGGAAATGAGGGGGAAAAGAGGATATGAAATTAATGAGGCCTGTATGGATTTTTCTCACCATCACACTTAATCAAAGACATTTTCATCTTTCAACCAAATTAAAAGGTAGGTAGATTCATTTGATGCTCTTATCAGTCAAAATCTCACTTTCTTTCTTTGAAAATAAATGATAGTCACAAAATATTATTTTCATTATGAAAAATCTAATAAATAATTAGTCACCTTGTGATACTTCTAAATATAGGAGTCTAATAGTGCCTCAAGCTGGGGATGGCAGCTCCTTTAGGAGGTGTCAAGAACACTGTAGAATAGTGACCTGATCCATTGGGATGATCTCAAAACTTGCAACTTAATCTGCTATAAAAACCTCTGTGGATGAAAAACCTTCAAGCTAAGGTCAATTATCTCTGCAATCTGTACTCTGGGACACACTTGAACTAAAACTAGAAAGAAAAATAAAGCTAAAACTAGAAATATGCTCAGAGTGCTGAGCTTATTTGCACACCTACCTACCCTAATCTACTGAAATTTATGTTGTTCTAAATTGATACAATAGTGCTAGTGCAGCTAGTCAAGTAGCAGCAGAAATAGATGGACAACTTGAATGCTTGTCAAGAAAATCAACAGTATAACTTGATTATGTGTCTTCGTAACCAAGGTTATAATATGTAATGAAAACTGCTGATGTATTTGATCTTTATAGAGAATACATGTTTGAAAACTTGAGCTAAAACAAACCTCCATATACTTTGTTATATGATCAACTAAAGCATGATGTATAATACGTGCTTTTAGGCCTTCAATGACTAGTTGATTAGTTGTATCCCCAATATTAAACCTTGAAACCACATCTTCAGTCTGGGACTTGAAAGCACAATCATCCTCAATATGTAAGTCAAGAGGTAGTACGATTTCCTCTTGCTTAGGGGAAGGAATATTTTCCAAGAATTCTTCAGGACCTCGGAAATTATATGACTGAATTTGAGAATTCAAGATTTCAATGCCAGTTCCATATCTATCAATAACTATCTCTAGGAAACATTTTTTAGATTCAGGATTAAATTTGCTTAACTTTAAAATGAGGAAGACAACTGCTAGAAAATATTCATCAAGTTGAAATTCTGATAACTGATTCCTAAATGTATTTAAACCTTCATTAGATAGAAAGTCCACCCCTACCCTTTTCATTTTGTTCAGCAGGAACTCTAGTCAGCATGTTGTGGAGCAGGGAAAATTTTAAGGATGGAAATTTATTTGAAAGTTTAGAAAACTTCGTGAATCTTACTAGTTCCCAATATTTAAATTGTAAGTTTTCTGATGATATTTTTTAAAAAATATTTAGGTTTCTAATTATTTTATATTATTATATATAATTTTTTGGCAATTTTTAGGGTAAAATAATTTTATACTATAAAATTTGGGTGAATCAGTTTTCAGAAAAAGGGAAGTTGGTGAATTTTTTTTTTGGAAAAAGCATTGAAAATTAGTCCACCTGCGAATATTAGTGCCTAAAATTTTCCCTATTGTGGAGTCGCCACGAATGCACGAAAGATGAGTTCTTTGAATCATGGAGTCGCCAGGTGAATAATGCAACCTTCTTGTTTATGGTTATTGCCCACCGCCAACAACCAAATACCAATCTTGGAACATATTTGAATCACACAATATTTTGATTGGGGTTTTTGAGTTCTGATGAACTACTAAGATTTTTCCAATAACTCAGTCCCAAATGGAGTCACTATTATGCTATCACCCCGTAATTTGTAATATTGGAAAGAAAAAATGATAGAGGACAACATCCAACCACTTTGGAGTCTAGGACCTAGCCTTCCTAGACTCAAAGAGGGCTCTCTCTGTTTTATGATTTAACTTGATAATTATAAGTGCTGATATTAGGCTAGTTATAGTGATGGGGGTTGTTTGTTTGATTGATTGGTGGGTTATACAGACAGAGCTATAAAACTGAATCCATTGGGCTCTGGAGTCATAAAAGGCATAATTGTGCATCAAATTTTCAAGGGAATTGACAGGGAAAACTAATTATGTAGACTCGATCTTACTAGTAGTGTGAATATGAGATGGGAGAAGGAGATTAAGGTTCAAATTAAATGCAGAGCAGACCGTCTCTGAGTTATGCATTCAGTTCTCAGAGGAAAACATTAACATAACAAACACAGACATAATTAAGGTGCTCTGTTAGCAAATCTTAATCTAAATTTTTTGCTTTGAAATTAGATAAATTGATGCACCGCATGAAAAGACAGAGGAAAACATTAATACAGAGGAAAAAAATCACCATTAACATAGCTCAAGAATCCTATAAACGGTCTCTTATTATTGATGCCCAAATTAAATAGTTACAGAGTTCAAATACTTCTTACAATGCAAGCTTCAGCAGGGTCCAATTTTCCAACTTCCAACCCCTAATACTGCTAAGGTATGCAGTATTTATCTAAAGACTAAGTTGGTTGCCCTACCTTAGTCGCAATCCTTCATTGATTACAATTTAGTAGAAATGGACAAGTGTGGCCATGCAAGGCCTGATTCATACATCACTGACAAAAACTGCCTATGGAGTTAATTTTGGACAACTCTTCATAAGTCCAAACGCTTCAATGGCTCCTCAGAAGATCAAACAGTAAGCTTCGGAGGTGGTTGTGATTGTTTCGAAGAGGAAACCAATGGATGCTCTGACATCTCGCTTTGTTTTATAGAAATAATGCATTGGGTAATCAAATCTGTGTGGTGCTGGCTACTTTCATTTATTGATGCTCATGCTGATGTGTTTTTCTGCCCCTTTAGACTCTGTTGTTATAACCATAAAAAGATTACATGAAATGCCTTTTTCTTCCCGAATTTATCTATGGTGTCTTTTTGCTACCAGAGCCCTTCTGACTATGTTTCACCTTATTTCTTCATAGAATGAGTTTCAAACCTTATATGTCTGGTTGTGGAGGGATGGTGGTTGGTAGACGGGGATATATGAGGGAGGACGGGGCGTGGTGGCATTGGAAACGGTCATACAATGGCAACAGTTTGGGAGGATGGTGGAAATAACTTTTTGGAGGGGGGTGAGGGTGGTAAGCGGTATTGGATAGGGGGGTATGGAGTAATATTGGGTGTGACACGTAGCCAGACATGTGGTATGGGATACAGCCCATTCTAGACACCCCCCCCCCCCCTTATGAGAATATTCGAATCTTGTGAGGAGGCCGAAATTGGATAAGGGTCGTCAGTCATATGGAGAGGAGTGCAGAGGGAGGAAAGGTGGAGGGCGATTAGAGGTGTAATAACATAGCACACGGGTGGGACCCAAGTTGACCATTTGCTACCCGAGTGCTTTCTTTTTGCACTTAACCCCTCTTTCAAAGTAAAACATTATAAAACTCATTTGCCCGAATTTGAAAACCTTCAGATTTCATGTTTGAACCATCGCTCTTCTGTCTCGCAGTTTCTAAACTTCACCTTTGTGCTTATTCATTAAACTCACGATTTGTGATGGGGTACCAATGCATTGCACATCGCACTCCGAAAATTATATAATTTACCTCCCACAATTATTTATTAAAACTTGCAATTTGCAATTGCGATTGGGCCCCACCACATCGCACATCGCAGTTCACTAATTATAACATTTACTTTCATGAAAACTTGCAATATAAGCTATGTGGGCTAGGGCCACGTCACCTGCCACATCACCTGCCACACCATCAGCCACGTCACCTACCATGTCATCTGCCACGTCACTCCATATCGCATATCAACGAATTTAACATTTGTCCTTACATTTGTTTTCTAAAATCTACGATCTGCAATTGGGCCCCACCGTGGCATCACATATCACAGTTCACGGTTTTAAAATTTTATGTTCGCAACTTGTCTTTTATGTTTCACGATTTGCGATGCAATCGGTCAGGGGCCCCACCATAAAATTTTCCAAGCGGACAAGTGAAGTTTAGTTAAGTGATGGAGAAAGCCGCCCGAACCATAATGTGAATGATTTCAAAGCATTCGAGGTGCATATGATGAAAATATGGCTCTCGCCAGCCTCGCACATTGCACTTTGATGAATATAACATTTACCCCCCGGCGCTTACCTTTTGAATCTTGTGATGTGCACTTGCGAAGAGGGGTAAATGTTCGTACTTAGGATATAAATGAAGTGTGGGTGTTTATTTGTTTGTTTTACATATATATATATATATATATATATATATATATATATATATATATATATATATATATATATATATATATGTATGTATGTATGTATGTATGTATGTATGTATGTATGTATGTATGTATGTATGTATGTATGTATGTATGTATGTATGTATGTATGTATTAAGCGGCCAACTGTGAGGGGCGGAACTGCGGTTTAAAGCAAGTTTAAGAGAGAGAATGATATGGTTTCTAGTGGGAGGGAATAGCTATAACCATGGAATTTCAAACTTTAAAATAAATGGGTTTATAAAGAAATAATTCCCAAAGGTTATACCTGTTGGTTTTGGGGTTTGAATGACATTGAGATCATTTCATAATATGGGGGAAATGAGGGGGAAAAGAGGGTGAATGAAATGAATGAAGGCAGTATGGATTTTTCTCACCATCACACTTAATTAGAGACGCTTCCCTTTTTCCACTAAATTAAAAGGGAGGTAGATTCATTTGATGCTCTTGTTAGTCAGGATCTCCCTTTCTTTCTCTGAAAATAAATGATAGTCACATAATATTATTTTCAGTATGAAAAATCTAATAAATAATCAGTCACCTTGTGATACTGTGAAATAGAGGAGTCTAACACATGGCATGCCATACAAGTTCACTCTACTGAACCAGTCCATAATTAGGTCATTGTGGGAGATTGGGCTTAACTTTCGCTTGAAGAATCAAAATTAGGTCTGACCTGTGGAATTAAAAATAAGATTCATAGGGCTACGAAAGGATCGAAGAAAAAATCTTGGGGATTCAAAATTACAGGCATACATCAGTTTCAATATGGAGCTCCTCAAAAGCAAGAAAAAGGTGTGTATTTTTCTTTTTAAATTGCATAAGTCTTCTTTGAAAAACTAGTTTGAAGTGATTCCAAGAGCATATTAAAGCATAGATATAAGTAATGAGTTCTAAAATGGCCCCTAAAAATAATTCAACACCCATTAAGCCCTTTTAAGGATCTACTATGACTCATGAAGAGAAAGAAGTGCAACATGATATAGAAAAATTACAAGAGCAAGTGCATCAAATTTCTCTCTCGTAAAGACTAACAAAAAATGAAATGGAAGCTAAGACGGATGGTTTGAATAAAGGCATGGAAGCTAAGATGGATGGTTTGAAGCAAGGCTTGGAAGCTAAGATGGATGGTTTAAATAATGGCATGTATGGCATGGAAGCTAATATGGATGGCAATGATGAAAAAATGAAAGGCAACATGGAAGACACGAAGAATGATCTAAAAGAAGACATGGAAGGTTTGAGAAAGTTGATACAATAAATGCATCCCAATAGAAGCTCATGATAAGAATGAAATAAATGTTAATTTTGATATCATAAACTCTAATTTTGGATTAAAGACCCACCATATTCCGAAGATTGATATAAGGAAGTTTTATGGCAAGGATCCCGTAACATGGATACTACAAATGGAGAAATATTTTGATCTTCCTAATGTGAAAAACACATAAAATCTATGCATTGCAACTTCATATTTAGAACAAAATACATTTGTATGGTACCAAAGGCTTTCCTCTTATAAACAAATTGTCACTTGGTAAAGTTTTACGGAGGAAACGATAGCA
Organism: Pinus albicaulis; assembly: GCA_034641835.2. NCBI lineage: Eukaryota > Viridiplantae > Streptophyta > Pinopsida > Pinales > Pinaceae > Pinus > Pinus albicaulis. The sequence goes on along the minus strand of CM076578.1, from coordinate 1,570,490,729 downwards.
CATTATGAGGATAAAAAGAGTGACACCTTCTTTAGCCAATTGATAAATCTCAAACAAAAGGGTTCAATGGTGGAGAACACCGAGGACTTCCAAAAATTGAATATAAGGGTAATTGATATCCCATAGGAACATAGGATTGATGTATTCATAGGGACTTCAAAGGATAACATCCAACATGAGGTTCGCCTTTGGGAACCTGATTCATTGGAGAAGGCATTCAAGTTGGCAAGAAAAATTGAAAGTAAAATTATGGCAACAAAGAAGCCTACCACTCACATCTACAAACATGGAAGTGTTGATACTCCTAGAATTCCACAACCTACAAGGTTGACACCATAATAATTGGAAGAAAAAAGAGCAAAAGGGCTTTGCTACAGTTGTGATAGAAAATACACTAAAGGTCATAAGTGTGCTAAGAAGAAATGGTTTTACATAGATTGTGAAGAGGAGGAAGAAAATGAAAAAAAAAACTCAAAAGAAGAGGATATACACCAGGAAACAACCCTATACAAATAAGAAATGTGTCTGGCCATATCCTGTAATGCATTGGTAGGAATTATCACTCCTAAAACTCTATAAAGAATAAAAATGTAATAGTGTTGATTGATTCAGGTAGTACCCATAATTTTATTCATTGTAATGTAGCCAAGGAATTGAGTTTATTCCTATACCTAGCACCAGAGTGTCAAGTTACGGTTGCAAATTGAGAAAATATAAATTTCTCTGGAAAGTTCCATAATATCAAGCTAACCATGGGGGAATATGTATTGAATATTCCAATGCTTTCCATTCCAATGGGAGGTGTTGATGTTGTACTGGAAGTACAATCGTTACAATATTTGGGGATGGTAGCTTTTAATTTTCAAGAAATTTTCTTGAATTTTTTTTCGAAAGGAAAGGAAGTTAAATTAAGGGGTATCGTAGGGAAGTCAGGAATGATAATAAGCTCTAATGTCATGAAAAAGCTGATAAAGAAAGAACAACGAGGCGTAATTGCGCAATTATTCTCACTAGAAGTTCCAACATCAAAATCATCTATTTCTCGGGATCTCCAAAAAGTCTTGGACAATCATTCCAAGGTGTTTGAAACTCCCAAAGGACTCCCACATGTTCATGAGCATGATCATGCTATTCATTTGACTCCAGGATTTGTTCCTCCCAACATCATGCCTTACAGATATCCTTATGTCCAAAAGAGAAAAATTGAGCGTATGATTGTAGAAATGTTAGAGGAAGGTATAATTCAACCTAGTCAAAGTTCTTTCTCTACTCCAGTAGCATTGGTGCACAAGAAGGATGGATCATGGCACATGTATCCATATTTTAGGGAGCTCAATAAGCTCACTATTAAAGATAAATTTCCCATTCTTGTGATTGATGAATTAAATGGAGAAATTTATTTACCAAGTTAGATCTTCATTTAGGATATCATCAAATTAGAATGAAGACTGAAGATATTTTGAAAATATCATTTCGAACTCATGAGTGTCATTATGAATTTTTGGTGATGCCTTTTGGCCTTACCAATGCACCTTCTACATTTCAAGGGTTGATGAATTCCATTTCAAAACCTTCCTTAGAAAATTTGTGGTAGTATTTTTTTGATGATATACTAATCTACAACATGTCTTGGAGGATCATGTTTAACATGTTCACAGGGTGCTCAAACTCTTGGAGGAGAAACAATTATATGCAAAGACCTCCAAATGTTTCTTTGGAGTACAAGAGGTGGAATATCTCGGTCATATTGTGTCTGAGGAGGGTGTGAAGGTAGACCCTAAAAAAATTAAATCCATTAAGGAATGGAAAGTCCCCACAACCATAAAGCAGTTGGGAGGATTTCTCGTGTTAAGAGGGTATTATCACAAGTTTGCTAATAATTATGGGAGAATAGAAACACCTCTAACAACATTATTGAATAAAGATGCATTTTCATGGAATCATGAAGCAACTACATCCTTTTAAAATCTTAAAGAGGAAATGTGCCAAGCACGGGTCTTAGCTATGCTAGACTTCACAAAAACCTTTATTATGGAATGTGATGCCTCAGGAAATGGAATTGTTGTTTTTTAAAGCAACAAGGAAGTCCCATTGCTTTTGAAATTCATCCAATCAAAGGAAAGTATTTACATAAAGCTATTTATGAGAAGGAAATGTTGGAAACACTACATGATATAAAGAAATGGTGGCCTTACCTAATGGGAAAGCACTTCAAGGTAAAAATTGATCATGATAGTCTTAAATAATTTTTGGAAAAAAGACTATCTTTAGAAGAGTAGAAAAAATGGGTGACAAGTATGTTGGGTTATGACTTTGAATTCATTTACAAAAAAGGGAAGCTAATTTTTTTTGCAGATGCACTCTCAAGAAAGGATGAGGAGGTGGAATCATTTCTTTGTGCCATTTCTATTATCCAACCAGATTGGATAACCGAAGCAAGGGAGTAATGCTAGAATTATGAAGAAGTGTGGACACTCATTCAAATGTTGCAGCAAGATACTAGTACATCTGATACATTTAGTTGGAAAAATTATTCATTATGGTAGAAAGGTCACTTATATAATTGTAATAATTCCCAATTAGACAAAATATTATTTTGGAATTGCACACCTCTCCCCTAGGAGGACACTCAAGATTTTTAAAAGCTTACCACAAGGTGAAGAAATAATTTTTTGGGATGGCCTTAAATATGATATTCAAAAGTTTGTGGTGGAATGTTTGGTTTGCTAGCAAAATAAAGCTGATAAAATTAAGGCCTCGGGTCTACTACTGCCTTTATCCATTCCAAGTCAATGTTGGGAGTATGTTTCAATGGATTTTATCACAGGTTTACCTTAGTCCAAAGGAAAGAGTCTCATCATGGTGGTAGTTGATAGACTTACCAAGTATGCACACTTTTGTGCATTATCTCGTCCATTTAAAGCAAGTACAGTTCCTACTGCATTTATGGAAATAATTCAAAATCTACATGGAAACCCAAATATTATTGTAGGCGACATAGTCCCATTTTCACTAGAAATTTTTGGACAGAATTATTTTCTTGTTTGGGGACTCAACTAGCTCATAGCCCATCTTATCATCCTCAATGTGATGGGAAAACTGAGATAGTGAACAAATGTTTGGAATGATATCTCTGTTGTTTTGTATCTGATAAACAAACACAATGGGTCAAGTGGTTACCTCTGGTTGAATGGTGGTATAGGATTTCCTTCCATATTGCAGCAAAAATGACACTATTTATGGCACTTTATCGATATCATCCATCATCCATCACGTCGTCTTTAAGAGAAAATTCTAAGGTTCGGGGAGTGGAATATCAGATCGAGCATCAACAACAATTTCTCCAACTCTTAAAGGATATATTAAACTTGGCACAAAATCGAATGAAACAAGAGGCAAATCAACATCGCAGCAACAAAAGTTTTGATGTAGGAGACTGGGTATTTTTATGGCTACAACCATACAAAAAAATGTCCCTCAAGCAAGATAAGAAGGATAATGAATTATTGCCAAGTTACTATGGTCCTTACAAAGTGTTGTAAAATATTGGTACTATGACATACAAATTGGATCTTCCTGCTTCTTCCCGAGTGCACCCAATTTTCCATGTTTCATTCTTAAAGAAGGTTATAGGTGACAAACTTCCAATTCAAAAAATATTTCTAGAACTTGATGAGGAAGGAAAAATCATATTGGAACCTGAATTTGTCATGAAAACAAGAAATCGACAGCTCCAAAATTGGTTAATTTCAGAGTATCTCATCAAGTGGAAGAACTTACACCCTAAAAATTCCACATGGGAGGATGAGAATTTTATACAGAAGCATCCAAAACTACTCAAGCATTGAGGACAACACTTTTTGAAGGATAGGGGCATGTTAGGTCCCTATATTACTAGTGTAGTCCCTTATTTTTGTTAGTGTAGCCCCCTTATTTTTAGTTTTGTACCCTTGTAGTCCCCATATTGTTATTATCGTGCCCCATAAAAGCCCACTATTGTTATTATTATGCCCTTACATTATTATTGTTAGGTTGGATAGGATTATATTGTGACCCCATGGACTCCTATATATAGAGAGGAGGTTTTGTCATTTGAATCATCCAAGAATTTTTCATTTATGTAATGTAAAGGAGGTTCCCCCCTCGAGCTGGTTGATTTCTAAGGCGTTGATCTCTCTTTTCTTCTATTTTGGAGTTGGTTTCATAAAAATCTCATCTTGACTCTTATTTTTCCAATACTTAGCTAAAATAGGTCTCCTACTTCCTCCTATTTCCTTGTGAAATTCCTGCTCCTAATGAATAGGGAAGGTCCTATTTTCTTTTTTAAATCCTAAGAGAAATGGCTCACCTTCTAAATGGAAACTATGTACACTCAGTAGTATACAATAATGATTACAATTATGCCTTTTTCTTCCACTAAACTAGGAAATTCGAATTGCATGCATGAATAGGGATATTTTTAGTAAATTGACTCGTTAGCTAAGATATCAGTGAGTTAACAACAGTTGCAACTACTCAATTGAACTCATATTGACTCTATTCTAGACTAGAGCTCAAATAATTAAATTTCACTAAATATAACTCCACTGTAAAGCTATATCTTAGCAATAAGCTCATGCACAACTCTACTTCTTGCCCACAAACTGGAATTGACTCACTTAATTGAATGACTTGGCCATGTCACTCTTGCTGAAGTGAAAATTCGAATTTCCTTGTTTGACTTAGGCACAAGTAACCCTTTTCTTTCTACGATTTAACACTCCTTCTTAGCAAGAAAATGGTTTTGAATAACCCCAATATTGCTCCCATGTAAATCGAACTTGGATATTGACAAATCCTTTGTAAAAATGTCTTCATCCTTCTCCTTTGTAGGAATGTACTATAACATAAAAATCCTCCTCTACATATAATATCTTAGGTGATGTTACCTGATGTCTATATGTTTGGACCTATCATGAAACACTAGATTTTCAGAGAGTTTTATACAACTCTGATTGACACAATGGGCCAATGTAGGCTCCATCCCCTAATTGAAGCGACTAACCAAGATCTTCCTCATCCAAATAGCCTCGCATGTTGCTTGACTAGAATCCATATACTCGGTCTCTGTTGAGCTGAGTGTTTCAGATCTTTGTTTCATGTTGTACCAAGAAACTATCGTTGACCCAATACTGAAGACTACTCCCAATGTGCTCTTCCTATCTAAGGGACTCCCTGCCCAATATGCATGTGTGAAGCCTTGGATTTTTGATCCACAAGTTTTTATCTAACATAAACTAAATCCTAGTGTGCCTATGAGGTATCTAAAAATTAACTCCATATTTTTGGGGAGGGGGTTTATATCATCCTCCTTGATTACTATTTGTGCCCATTTCTCTATTATCATAATTTGAATCATTGTTATTTATTGTTTAAGTTTATTGCTCATAGTTAACAGAATTTTTATTAACCTTTAAAAAAAAAAATTTATTTTACCTCAAAAATTTTTGGGTTGACCATGGTACTTGGATCCTTTCTTATTAGTCCATGTTGTCGGGCGGCAGGACCCTAGTAATTGGAAATGATTCGATAGCATTGGTATTTATGATATCTAACCTAAATTGTTTACCCGCCGAGAATATTAGAGCCTATAAAATTTATGTATTAATTTATGATGACCATTAAAATTAAAATTTATGGTTATGGCCTCTTCACCAGGTAAGGAGGCCAAAACCATATGTCATATCTATCTATTTGCTTCACATTTTCATTTATTTCGTTATCATTTTGAATTTTTGAACTAATGTTATCATTAGTTCAAGGCATTAAATATTCCATGGGAATGAGCTAGGCAAAGTAACCAAGGAATATCTTCATCTACTCACAACGACACTGCTTGAACACCTGTCAAGATGAAATTGTGGCTATCTAGATGTATTATCACCACATCTCTTGACCACCCATTAAAACAAGCTGAGTCTAGAAAGAATGGGAAATTGGAGTTAGGAGGATAACCATGATTTTGTGGGTGAAAACCCGGTGGAAGATACAAGTGATGTGGAAATTTTTCCTCAGTTCAGATTCTGCAACTCCCCATCTCTGTTTTGAAATGGATTTCTTGGTTCAGTTGTGATGATGAGGAGATGAACTCGAACCTTTGCAAGTTGAATCATAATCTCAACACGAGAATGAATAAAATATATGCAACACAGAATGAATAATGATACCATAAATATATGGAACAAATGATGATTCATTTTGGTAGGCATATCACATATATGCTCGAGAAAGACTTGCACATCCTGTCAGGGGTTATGGTATTGCTGCAAAACCTTGTTGTCCTTCTTTAAAAACATGCCAAAGAAACTGTATTAATTTTTTCAAAGAAAAATATTCCCTAGTTAACAATTTCTTGTCAGAGATACCGAGTAAATTTTAAACCCGTCTATGCTTAAAGTTGACTTTTATTTTAAGAGAAATTTAATGGTTGTATTACTTTTGAACAACAAAATTTTCATAGACATTTTATCATATTTACTGTTATTGTAGTTCATAAAATGTTGTAACTATAACCTAGAACTATAACCAAAACTATATATTGATAAAATGACATGATATCTTGATAAAATGGAAAGCTAGATCTTCGAACTCGTCCCATTGATACCACTCATAGAAGGCATTGCTAGTCCCTGTTTTCATTTGCATATAAGGTACAAAATCATGGCTTATAATTTCCCCCCCAGTACACACTATCAGCTATGGGTACCTTAACCTTAATCTTGTACTCATAAAGGTAAATATAAAAAAAATAGATCGAATAGAATTCCAGTGTTCAACATATAATCTTCCACAAATATAAAATCCCAATGCCTTAATAATGGATGGTACAAAATGCTTCCTGTTACTTTTTGATGGTATGAGATTCATGGCATATGCTCATTACCAAATACTCCACTCTTTGTTCTGACTGTAGTCACAAATATTAATTCCCTCCATGTTATTTGAACCCTTGAACTCCTCATCTTGCAACGATTTCTTCTCCTTTAATATGTTGGAAATACTACCAACCACTACCATGAATAAAAATCGCAGCAACCCACACTTACATTCAAGTTTTGTTGCAGGGAAGGACATAGCACAAGATCCAAATCTGTGGGCATTTTTACGCAATATCAGAAACAAAGTACCCGAGCCTTTACTCTGTGTTAATTCCTTATCCACCACATTGGCTTACCTTTTGTTCGCATATCGCAACCCACAAGATTTAAGAATTTCCCCTTAAGACTTCGACAAAACTTATATTTCTGGCGATGTGATTTGGTGGGACCCATCATACCTTACCACATTACCAAATCCTCCCACAAGCCTTTTTTATTGTCTTATTCCTTACCTTTTCGCATTTCACACTTCCCGTCATTTAAGTGCATGCATACCACAATTCTCACATCTTAACATCTACCATTTAAGCCCCCCACCAAAACTTACGATGTTGCGATGTGACATCATCATCACACATCGCAAATCTTAAATATTGCGCTTCACACTTTTTATGATTTAGCTTTTTTCCACCCGCATTTCACACGTCGTATTTCTTATGACTTATCTTTAAGCGCTCGCAATTTATTTCATTTAAGTTTTGATGTGATCACAATCGCCTGTCACAAGCTTAGGAGGATAGTGCCAGCAAAGTAAATGTTATAAGTTGCAATGCGATCAAAATCACATATCGTAAAGCTGAATAGATAGTGCCCCCAAGTTGAAATATTTCATTTACAATGAGATCGTGCCATCGCACATTGCAATTGAAAGATTTTAAGTTTTCCCATGTCGTGCCCAGTTAAAAATTATAATCGCCAAAATGCGATTTGCGATAAGGGCGTGGATGCGATGTGGTTTCGTGGTTGAAACCTATAGCATTTCAAGTTCAACATTATGATTTCTATGTGTTGTTTTGTGAAGAATCGGGCTTTCGCAGCAGAAGGATGATTCTGTGGTTATCCATCCCATCTAGCATTGAATAGCATTAGCTCTTTAGGCTCCGACCATTTTGTATTAAAAGAATGTAATCTCATTTGTTTATATATTTGAATAGAAGAAGAATTCCTCTCCTGTGTTCTTGCTCTATCTGTGTGGATTTCCATTTTTTTCCACATATTTCATTTCTCTGTGTTGAAAGGGGGAAACACATCCCTATGTTGTTTATTTCCATTTTCCAACATGGTATCAGAGCAGGTTTAATCTCTCAGTGAAGGAAAGTGTTCTTTACCAAAGAGTTGAAAGGTTCTTTTGAGAAGCAGATTATCCAACAGTGAGAAGGTTTTTGTTTACACAGTGAAAATGGCAGCAACATGCACGAGCTTGAATAATCCACAAATACCACAGTTCAATGGGAAGAATTATGATTATTGGGCTATTACAATGAAAGCCCTATTCTCTTCACAAGATATCTGGGAGATGGTGCAAAATGGTTTCATATAACGAGCAGATGCAATAGCATATAATGCTTTGACACAAGTAAAAGAAGGACTCCAAAGCCCTCTTCTATATTTTCCATGCAATATGTGAGAGTATTTTCCCAAGGGTTGTAGCAGCAATGAAGTCTAAAGCGGCATGGGATACCCTCTAGATTGCCTACCAAGGCATGGCAAAGGTGAAGACAACAAAAAATCAAATGTTGTGAAGATATTTTGAAAGTCTTTGTATGAAAGAGTCTGATAATATAGACTCATTCTTTACACATGTGATTGGGTTGGTTACCCAAATAAGGTCTCATGGAGAGACACTTGAAGGAATGACAATAGTTGAGAAAGTCATAAGAATTCTATGAGAAAGGTTTGATGCCATAGTTGTGGCCATAGAAGAGACAAAGGATCTCTCATAGTTTTTAGTGGATGAGCTTCATGCATCACTGATGTCTCATGAGCATAGATCGAACAGAGCAACAAACTCGTCATTGGAGCATGCATTTAAGACACATATGTTTTTCGTTCAAGGTAGAGGTCTAAGAATATCAAACTATCAAGGAAGAGAAAGAAGCCCACACAGAGGTGGAAGAAGAAGCCCTGAAAGCACAAGTGGAAGGGGAAGCAATCAGAATCCAAGCCAAGGCTCAAGCCGTAATCAAGAATAGGGAAAAATGTATGATAAATCTAATGTCCAATGTCATTATTTCAAAAAATATGGTCATTATGCAAATGAATGTAGAAAGAAGCAAAATGACATGGGTAGTAAACCAAGTGTAAATATTACAAAAGAAAATCAGAACCATGAAGATTTGTTTTTAGCTTGTAATGTAGCACAGGAAAAAAAATAAGATATATGGTTCTTAGATTCAGTGTCTAATAACCATATGACTAGAAACATGGCAATGTTTTCCAATCTAGATGAAAGTGTAAAATATGAAGTGACATTGGGGACTGATAGAAAAATCTTTGTCATGGGAAAAGGGAGAGTAAATGTTCTGACAAAGAAGCGAGAGAAGAAGTTCAAGCCTGATGTCTATTATGTCCCTAGCTTGAAATGTAACCTTCTAAGCATTGGACAACTCGTGCAAAAGGGCTACAATGTGTTTTCTAAAAATGATGTGTGCACAATCATGGATAAGCCTCCAAGTAGACATCTCATTACAAAAGTGCATATGACAAGAAATAGCATTTTTCCTCTCAAGATGATGTCAGACTCGAAGGAAGAAGGTGTTGTAGCAGCTGTCACACAAAAATATTGCAAGAAGAAGTGAAATATGAGAACTGGTTATGGAATTTGAGATTTGGTCATCTCAATTTCGGAGGTTTGAATTTGTTGCATAGAAAAGGCATGGTAAAGTGATTGCCACTCATAGAGAAACCAGACAACCTATGTGAAGGTTGCATCTTGGGGAAACAACATAGAGAATAATTTCTAGGAGGAAAGAGTATAAGGGAAAAGGCACATTTGGATATTTTCCACTCAGATTTATGTGGACCAATGCAAACGCCATCATTAGGTGGCATTCATTATATTTTGACATTTATATATGATTACACAAGGAAGACATGGGTCTATTTCCTAAAACAGAAAATTGAAGTGTTTGAACAGTTCTACCACTACAAAGCTCTTGTTGAGAAGCAAAGTGGACACTACATAAAAGTGTTGAGAATTGATACAGGTGGAGAATATATCTCCAAATACTTCCTACGTTTCTGCAGGGAGCATGGAATACACAAGAAATTTACTAGAAGGTTTACACCTCAACAAAACAGTGTAGTAGAAAGAAAGAATGGGACCATCATGGACATGGAAAGAAGTATGTTTAAGGCAAAGAATTTTCAAAATGAGTATTAGGCAGAAGTTGTCTCTTGTGTAGCATATATCATAAATAGATGTCCAACCAAAAGTGTGATGAATAGAGTTCTAGAATAAGCACGGAGTGGAACAACGAAATTTTTAACTCACATGAGAGTGTTTGGATGTGTGGCATATGCACATGTCTCAAATTAGTTAAGGAAGAAATCAGAAAGCAAGGGGGAGAAATGTATATTTCTTGGGTACAGTGATGAATCCAAGGCTTACAATCTCTATAATCCATCAACCAAGAACGTAATCATCAGTAGAGATGTTCAGTTCATAGAAGAAGAAGCATGTTGTGGAAGTTTAGAGAAGACAGTAAATGTGAAGACATGTATGTCTCATGAAGACAAAGAGGAATGGACTACAACAAGTAACTCGTTAGCAGTGGCTCCTCCTCCACCTACACAAGCTCAACAGAGCACACCACAAGCAAGAAATAGAACATCATTGAGAAACCAAGAAAGTGCTTCTCCAAGCACACCACAGGGATTAGCAACTCCCTCGAGTTCAAGTGAAACTCCAAGCACATCTTCAACAAATATAAGAAGACCAAGATTCAAAAATTTAAGAGAAATTTATGGGCAAGAAGAAGTTGATAGTAGTGCTGGTATGAATTATTTATTGTCATTATTTTGTCATGTAGATGACCTAATCCATTTTGAAGATGCAGTCAAAGAAGAGATGTGGATTGAAGCAATGAATGAAGAAATACGAGCAATAGAAAGAAATGACACACGGGAATGAGTGGACCTCCCACAAGGAAAATAAGTCATTGGATTCAAATGGGTCTATGACACCTGGAGCAACATTGAAGCCAAGATAGAAAGGCACAAATCAAGGCTAGTTGTCAAAGGCTACAAGCATCAGCAAGGAAGAGACTATGAGGAAAATGTTTCACAAGTTGCAAGGATGGAGACAGTGCAGACAATGTTGTCTACAGCAGCACAACAAAAATGGAAAGTTTATCAAATGGATGTGAAGTCAGCATTATTGAATGGAATGCTGAAAGAGGAGGTATATGTTGAAAAACCTCCTAGCTATGAAACAGAAGGCCAAGAAAAAAAGGTGTGTAAGTTGTGAAAAGCTCTTTATGGTTTGAAGCAAGCACCACATGCATGGTATAACAGGATTGATGCTTACCTTATGAAAAATGGGTTCGACAAGTGTGATGGTGAACCCACAATCTACATCAAATAAAATTATGGTAAAATTAGTATTATTGTTTTGTATGTAGATGATTTGATATTTACAGGCAGTGATGTTTCGCTCATTGCTAATTTCAAAGAAGTCATGAAAAGTGAGTTTGAAATGAATGACTTGGGTTATCAAGACATTTTTTGGCCATAGAAGTAAACGTTATCAAACCAGCTCCAAAAATAGAAGAAAAGAGAGATCAATGCCTTAGAAATAGCCACTTCGAGGGGGAAATCTCCAATACATTACATAAAAGAATGACACTTGGATGATACGAATGACCAAAACCTCCTTCTATATATATGAGTCCATGGGGTCACAATATATTCGTAGCCAAACTAATAATAATAATAATGTAAGGGCACAATAATAAAAATATTGGGGATACATGGGTACAACAATAACAATAAGGGGGTTACACTAATAACAATAAGGGACTATACTAGTAATATAAGGACCTAACATGCCCCTCTCCTTCGAAAAAGTGTTGTCCTGAATGCTTGAGTAGCTTCGGATGCTTCTGTATAAAATTATCATCCTCCCATGTATAATATTCAGTAGGTAAATTCTTCCATTTGATGAGATACTCTGAAATTGATCGATTTCATAGCTGTCAATTTCTTGTTTCCGTGACTGCTTCAGGTTCCAATATGGTTTTTCCTTCCTCATCAAGTTCTATCAATATTGTTTGAACTGGAATTTTGTCCCCTATAACCTTCTTTAAGCATAAAACATGGAAAACTGAATGCATCCACGAAGAAGTAGGAAGCTCCAATTTTTATGCCATAGTACAAATATTTTGCAACACCTTGTAAGGACCATAGTACTTTGGCAATAATTTATTATCCTTCTTAGCTTGCTTGAGGGAAATTTTTTTGTATGTTTGTAGCTGTAAAAATACCCAGTCTCCTACATCAAAACTTCTCTCACTGCGATGTTGATCTGCCAGTTGTTTCATTCAATTTTGTGCCAAATTTAGGTTATCCTTTAATAGTTGGAGAACTTCTTGTTGATGCTCAACGTGATATTCCACTGCTTGAACCTAAGAATTCTCTCTTAAAGAAGATGTGATGGAAAATGGATGATATCCATAAAGTGCCATAAATGGGGTCATTTTTGTTGCAATATGGAAGGAAGTGTTATACCACCATTTAGCGAGAGGTAACCACTTGAATCATTTTGTTTTCTAATGTGATACAAAACGATGAAGATATCCTTCCAAACATTTATTCACTATCTCAGTTTTACCATAATATTGATGATGATAAGATGAGCTATGAGCTAGTTGAGTACCCAAACAAGAAAATAATTCCGTCCAAAAATTTCCAGCAAAAATTGGATCTCTGTCACTTACAATAATCTTTGGGTTTCCATGTATCTTTTGAATTGTTTCCATAAATGCATTAGCAACTGTACTTGCTTTAAATGGATGATATAATGCACAAAATTGTACATTCTTGGTAAGTCTATCAACTACCACCATGATGACACTCCTTCCTTCGGACTTAGGTAAACCTATGATAAAATCCATTGAAATCTCCTCCCAACGTTGACTTGGAATGGATAAAGGTTGTAGAAGACCCGAGGTCTTAATTGTCTCAACTTTATTTTGCTGGAAAAGAAAAAATTCCACCACAAACTTTTGAATATCAGATTTAAGGCCATCCCAAAAAAAATCTTTCTTCACCCGGTGGTAAGTTTTTAAAAATTTTGAGTGTCCTCCTAGAGGAGAATTGTGCAATTCCAAAATAATATTTTGTTTTAATATTTATGAATTCTTGAAAATATATAAGCGATCTTTGTACCATAAGGAATCATTTTTCCAACTAAATGTATCAGACGTACTAGGACCTTGCTGCAACTTTGGAATGAGTGTCCACACTTCTTCGTCCTTCTTCCATTCATCCCTTGCTTTGGTTATCTGATCTGGTTGGATAATAGAAATGGCACAAAGCAATGCTTCCATCTCTTCATCCTTTCTTGAGAGTGCATCTGCAACAAAATTTAGCTTCCATTTTTTGTAGATGATTTCAAAGTCATAACCCAACATCTTTGTGACCCATTTTTGCTTCTCTTCTGAAGATAGTCTTTGTTCCAAAAAGTGTTTAAGACTATCATGACCAGTTTTTACCTTGAAGTTTCTTCCCATTAGGTTAGGTCATCATTTCTTTAGTGCATGTATTATTTCCAACATTTCCTTCTCATAAATAGATTTATGTAAATACTTTCCTTTGATTGGATGACTTTCAAAAGAAATGGGTCTTCCTTCTTGCATTAAAAGAGCACCAATTCCATTCCCTAAGGCATCACATTCCACTATAAAAGTTTTTGTGAAGTTTGGCGCAGCTAAAACTGATGCTAGGCACATTCCCTCTTTAAGATGTTCAAATGCCTTAGTTGCTTCAGGAGTCCATGAAAATGCATCTTTCTTCAATAATGTTGTTAGAGGTGTTGCTATTCTCCCATAATTCCTAAAAAAATTGTGATAATACCATTTTAACCTGAGAAATCTTCACAACTACTTTATGGTTGTGGGGACTTTCCATTCCTTAATGGCTTTAATTTTATTAGGGTCTACCTTAACACCCTCCTGAGATACAATATGACCCAGATATTCCACCTCTTGCACTCCAAAGAAAAATTTCAATGTTTTTGCATATAGTTGTTTATCCTCCAATAGTTTGAGCACCCTGTCAACATGTTGAACACGATCCTTCCAAGACCTATTGTAGATTAGTATGTCATCAAAAAAATACTAGCACAAATTTTCTAAGGAAAGGTTTGAAAATGGAGTTCATCAACACTTGAAATGTAGAAGGTGCATTGGTAAGACCAAAAGGCATGACAAAAAATTCATAATCACCCTCATGAGTTTGAAATGATGTTTTCGGAATATCTTAAGTCTTCATTTTGATTTGATATATCTTGAACGAAGATCCAACTTGGTAAAATAAATTTCTCCATGCAATTCATCCAATAATTCATCAATCACAGGAATGGGAAATTTATCTTTAATAGTGATCTTATTGAGCTCCCTATAATCCGGACACATGCACCATGATCCATCCTTATTATGCACCAATACTACTAGAGTAGAGAAAGAACTTTGACTAGGTTGAATTATACCAGCCTCTAACATTTCTACAATCATATGTTCAATTTCGCTCTTTTGGACATAAAGATATCTGTAAGGCTTGATGTTTGGAGGAACACCTCCTGGAACCAAATGAATAGGATGATCATGATCACGAATATGTGGGGGTCCTTTGGGAGTTTTAAACACCTTGGAATGATTGTACAAGAATTTTTGGAGATCTGGAGAAATAGATGATTTTGATGTTGGAACTTCTAGTTATAATAATTGTGCGATTGCACCTCGTTGTTCTTTCTTCAAATATTTGTCATGAAATTAGAGCTTATGATATTTCCTGGCTTCCTTGTGACACCCCGTAATTCGATTTCCTTTCCTTCTGAAAACAAATTGAAGAAAATTTCTTGAAAATTAAAGTTACCATCGCCAAAGATTTTAACCATTGTACTCCTAGTACAAGATCAGCACCTCCCATTAGAATGGAAATAATTGGACTATTCAATACATATTCCCCCATGGTTAGCTTGATATTATGGTATTTTCTAGAGAAATTTATAGCTCCTCCATTTGCAACCATCACTTGACATTCTGGTGTTGGGTATAGGAAACAATTCAATTCCTTAGCTACCTTACAATGAATAAAATTATGGGTACTACCCAAATCAATAAACACCATTATCTTTTTCTTCCTCATATGTCCTTTTATCTTGAGAGTTTGAGGAGTGGAAATTCCTACCAATTCATTACACGATATGGTCAGACTGATTTATTCTTCTTCTAGGGTTGGTTCCTAGTGTATATCCTCTTCTTTTGAAGTTTCTTGTTCATTTTCTTCCTCCTCTTCACAATCAATGTAAAATAATTTCTTCTCAGCACACTTATGAGCTTTAGTGTATTTTCTATCACAACTGTAGCAAAGCCCTTTTGCTCTTTTTTCTTCCAATTGTTGTGGTGTCAACATTGTAGGTTGTGGAAGTCTAGGAGTAGCAACACTTCCATCTTATAGATTTGAGTGGTAGGGTTCCTTGTCGCCATAATTTTACATTCAATTTTTTTTGCCAACCAGAATGCCTTCTCCAATGAATCAGTCTCCCAAAAGTGAACTTCATGTTGGATGTTATCCTTTAAAGTCCCTATGAAGACATCAATCCTTTGTTCCTCTGGAATATCAAATACCCTTATTTTCTATTTTTGGAAGTCCTCAATGTGCTCCACCATTGAACCCTTTTTTTTGAGATTTATTAATTGGCTAAAGGTGTTGCTCTTTATATCCTCATAATGTGTTATCATTTCCTCCGTAAAAATTGACTAAGTGACAATTTTTTTACGGGAGCAAAGTCATTGATACCATACAAATGTATTTTGTTCTAAATGTAAAGTTGCAACGCATACCTTTTGTGTGTTTTGCACATTATTGAGATTAAAATATTGCTCCATCTGTAGTATCCATGTCATGGGATCCTTGCCATCAAGCTTCCTCATATCCATATTTGGAATATGGTGGTTCTTCAATCCAACATTAGAATCTATGAAATCACGATTAACATTTATTTTTTTCTCATCATGAGTTTTCTCTACTATCTTTCCCTCATTAGGAATCGTGTCTTGTATTAACCTTCTTATCAAACCTTCCATGTTTTCTTTTAGATCATTCTTCATGTATTCCATGTCGCCTTTCATTTTTTCATCGATCTTAGCTTCCATGTCATCCATCTTCACTTCAATGCAATCCATATTAGCTTCCATGACATTCTTCAAACCATCCATGCCTTTTTTCAAACCATTCATCTTAGCTTCCATGCCTTTCTTCAAAACTTCCATTTCTTTTTTTGTTGCTCTTTTCGAGAGCGAAATTTAGTGCACTTGCTCTTGTAATTTTGATATGTCATGTTGCGCTTCTTCCTCTTCATGAGTCATAGTAGAGCTTTCTGAAGGCTTTATGGGTGTTGAATTCTTTTTGGTGGCATTTTAGAACCCAATACTGATATCTTTGCTTCAATATTCCCTTGGAAGCACTTCAAAATAATTTTTCACACAAGACTTATGGAATTTGAAGAAAAATACGCACATTGTTCTTGATTTTGAGGAGCTCAATATTGAAACTGAATTATCTATGTGATTTCAGATCTACAATATCTAAAATTTGGCCCTGTAGTAACCCTATGAAACTTATTTCAAATGCCATAGGTCTGACCTGATTTGGATTCTTCAAGTCAAAGTTATGCCCAATCTCCCACAATGACTTAATTATGGACTGGTTCAGCAAACCGAATTTGTACGACGTGCCACGTGTCACTGTTTTCCTACTTCGGCTCTGAAATTGATACACAGGAAACTAATGTCTATGTACATGAGGCCACGTTTTACAAAACTCCAATCCGACCCTCAGAGAGAGAGTTCTGACGATTTTCCTACGGTCACCTCTTTGAGATGAAATTTGGGAGCCTGAAAAATACCTAACTTCCATAGATCATATCTCTGAAAATATTCCGAACCAATATCTGAAATTTTTACACAACATTCTTCAGGATTTCGGCTTCGCTCTGTAAAAATTTCAGCTTCTGCACCTTCCTAGAATTTTTTTATAGCGAAACTGCTACGATGACCTGTTTGGAGTAGTGAAACCCTGGAATCCAAATCTATGATACCAAATTTTATGAAACCAACTCCAAAAATAGAAGAAAAGAGAGATCGACGCCTTAGAAATAGCCACTTCGAGGGGGAAACCTCCAATACATTACATAAATGAATAATTCTTTGATGATACAAATGACCAAAACCTCGTTCTATATATAAGAGTCCATGAGGTCACAATATAATCCTAACCAACCTAACAATAATAATGTAAGGGCATAATAATAATAATATTGGGTTTATAGGGGTACAACAATAACAATAAGGGGGTTACACTAACAACAATAAGGGACTATACTATTAATATAGGGACCTAATAGTAAAGCAAATAGAAATGGGAATTTTTATCTCCCAAGCAAAGTATGTTACAAAGATTTTAAAAAGGTTCAACATGCAGAACAACAAGCCATCATCAACTCCAACTGTCATGGGGTTGAAGTTAAGAAAAGGAATATTGTAGCAAGAATGTCAATCCGACATTGTATAAAAGCATGGTTGGCAATCTAATGTAGTTGACTGCAGCTAGGCCTAAAATAATGTATGCAGTAAGTTTGATATCTAGATTCATGGAGACACCCAAGGAGACACATTGGCAAGAAGCAAAGAGAATATTAAGATATGTAAATGGAACTAAGGAGTATGCTATTCTATACTCCGCAGCTGATGATTTTAAGTTGATTGGTTACACTGAAAGTGATTGCGTTGGAAGTGTTAATGATAGAAAGAGCACATCAAGGTATGTTTTTCATTTTGGACCAGGAGCCATTTCATGGGCTTCCAAGAAGCGGCCAATAGTTTCATCATCAATAGCAGAAGCTGAATATGTAGCAGCAACATGTCAAGCAGTTTGGATGAGAAGGATGCTGAGGGATTTATGTCATGAAGAAGACAAAGGAACCACATTTTTTTGTGATATCAGTTCAACAATTGCATTATCAAAGAATTATGTTTTCCACAAGAGAACAAATAATATTGATGCCAAATACCATTTCATAATGGGATTAGTTAAATATGGAGAAATTGTGTTGCAGCATTGCAGGTTAGAGGAATAATTTGCAGATATCCTCTCAAAGCCATTGGGACAGAAAAGTTTTGTTTACCTCAGAAAATGTTTAGGAATGGTTGATGGTGGCAATTGTGATTAAGGGGGAGTGTTGGAAATACTCCCAACCACCTCCATGAATAAAACTGACAGCGACCCACACTTACATTGAATTTCTGTTGTAGGAGAGGACATAGCATAGGATCCAAATCTGCAGGCATTTTTACGCAATATCAGAAATAGAGTACCTGGTCCTTTACTCTACATTAATTCCTTACCCAATGCATTCACTTACCTTCTTCCCGCATATTGCAACCTGCAAATTTTAATCCTTTCCCCTTAAGACTTCTTCAAAACTTATATTTCCGCTGATGCAATTTGGTGGGACACATCATACCTTACTGCATTACCAAATCCACCCACAAACCTTTGTTATGTATTCCTTACCTTTTCACATTTCACACTTCTCACCATTTAAATGCCCACATACCACACTTTGCACATCTTAACATTTACTGTTTAAGCCCCACACCAAAAATTGCGATGTTGCGATGCGACATCGTCATCGCACATCGCAAATATTAAATATCGCACTTTGTACTTTTTATGGTTTACCTTTTTTCTACCTGCATTTCGCACTTTTCATTTCTTATGACTTACCTTTAAGTGCCCACAAGTTATTTCATTTAAGTTTTGATCTGATCGCAATTTCACGTTGCAAGCTCATGATAATAGCGCCCACAAATTAAATGTTATAAGTTATGATACGATCATAATTGCATATCACAAAGCTCAATGGATAGCACCCGCAACTTAAAATATTTAAGTTGTGATATGATCGTTCCATCGCGCATCAAAATCATAAGATTTTAAGTTTTCTCATATCGGGCCCGATTAAAAGTTATAATCGTCGAAATGCGATTTGCGATAAGGGAGTGGATGCAATGTGGTTTTGTAGCCGAAACCTATAACATTTGAAGTCCAACATTTTGTGTTATGTTTGATGTCTTGTGAAGAATGAGGCTTTCACAGCATAACGACGAATTTGTGGTTATCCATCCCATCTGGCATTGAATAACATTAAATAATCCGGATCCGACCATTTTGTATTAAAAGAATGTAATTTCATTTGTTTACAGAGTTGAATAGAAAAAGAATTCCTCTCTTGTGTTCTTGCTATGTCTGGGTGGAATTTTTTTTTTTTTTTGCATATTTCATTTCTCTGTGTTAAAAGGGGAAACACATCCCTCTGTTGTTCATTTCCATTTTCTAACATAATTGAGAGGGTGTGCAATAAACATTATTTTTTCCTGATTTATTATCACTTTCTATCAGGAAGACGAGGTATACACAACTAGGGTCATGGAGGTAGTATGCTGGAAAACACAATTAGAATCTGATTCCTATACACTATGTCCACTCAGTCGAGCCCTTGGTATATTATGATGCCATGAATTGAAGCAGCGTGGATTGGTAGTAATGAATAAAAAAGCTCCCCTCGTTTCCATTAATGCTTGCAGAGTTCGAACAATGCTAATACTACATAAGGTAAACTAATATGATAGTGGATGAAAGCCATTGCGAAAGAGGAATACCGAGAAAAACTCCTCCTTCCCACCCCAACCAATCTCGACTTTTGAAACCTATTTATGCTTGCGCAATTCAAAATATCAATGCCATTAATAGAAGACCCCTATGGCAGTAGGTTCCTGTTTCAATTCCTTTAAAGAATCACTATGATTTCTTTTCCTCTTCTTGAAAAAAACAAAGGACCATATCATGGACTGCTTAATTTGGATGGTTTTTCGTGGTGGGGTAGCAATACTGTGAGTCTTGGGATTGAATCATGTTTTTCTAAAAGCCGCATATTTTCTTCTCCTAAGCCAGACGATGATTGCATCTGCCTTGGCAGAGTCCATGTCAGGCCTATCACTCTCTATCAGAAACGAAATCCTCCCCATACTTCCCACTTTCACCAATCATCTTCCTTTGCTATTACTCTTATTATTCTTCGTAATAAAATAGATAGAGGATGGAGGAAGAAGCTTCGAATCAAGAACAAGAAGAATCAGAAGCCCTTTGTTTCTTCTTACCACAGTCCGGGCTGAAAATATTATTGAGGCACTCTCTCAGGCACTAAGGGAAAATCCACGTTGTGATTTGGGAAGGATGGTGTCTGCAGTAGGTTTCAAATATGTGCATGATTCTACTGACTCTACCACAGGTTTCCTTCTATCTCTCATCGTAGATTGCGAGAATTCAATGGAAAAATAGCAAATTGAGTAAAACCAGCAACACAAATTCAAACCCACATATCCCTGTGTTCCAAGGGAGTCTTCAAGTAAGTCACAAAAATAAATTTATTGTTTCCCCAAGGTGGGTTGCATGAAAACACAACGTCAACCTGTGCCATGTTTCCTCACCTTTCCCCTAATGTGGGTTGCATGCAAGCATAGCATGGACCTCCACCAGCATTGGGACTAGTCTTTCTCATCCTTATGCTACGTGCCACAACTTGAATAGCAATACATAGCAAGGCATGTATAAATGTTTATTGCTAAAAAAATCATAAAACTTGTTATGAATTTAAACTGCCACCTCATGTGCTTACGTGACTTGTGTTTTCTATATTTTCCAACCGAATTCTACGCTATCCATATTTTAACACAAGTTTGTTACATATTATATCAATGAGGAACACATACATTGCATATTTGGTAAAGGTAAATTACGTGATGTTAAAGTCCCTGGAACCTTAACATACATATACATGTAGAACACAGTAAAAGACAACTTTGGTTGTATAATAAACAATTCCTTTTAAGTTGGTGATATCAAAGCACCAAACATGTTTACAATAGTTGTCTTCAGTGAATTTATTTTAATCAATAGGCCAAGGACTAAGTTTCTTCCATGGAGATCGTTGCACCACTGCCTCTTGTTCTGTTGGAAAGGATTTTCAACTCCACAACCATTCTTGTTTTAATTTCAAACATCTTTTATATAAGTTGAAGTGCTATTTTTGACTTGCTATACTAATAAGACACTATCATAATTTTTTTTATAGCGAGAAAAGCGAGTGTTATAGGCATATTTTTAATTTCTTGATTAAGTAGCAATTTTATACACTATGTTATTGGACTTTGTTTTATGAACATTTTATATGATGTTGGTGGTTTCTCCATAGCGTATTTGTGTGGTTATCGAGGTGGTTCCATCTATCTTATGCTTCACATGACGGAGGCCACATGGTCTAGAAACTTTGAGGCAACCCATTCCTGGTCATGTGGGAAAAAATGTGGATGGTGTAGATTTAATATTTTGAATCTAAAATCAATTATTTATTAACGGATAGTTAGAGTAACTACTCTCCTCTCTTTCCTCCATAATTTGCACACCAGGTTCCTGAGAGAAAAGCTGGACAAATCTAAGGAATTGAGATTATAACCAAAGCTTTTCTCTCAGCATGAACATGCTACTACGGTAAATTTAGGTCAAAAATGAAGTTTCTTCTCTGATTGCTATGCCTATGAATACCTATAGTGACAGGATAGGATCCTCTTGCATTCAAGGTTATAGTTAAAATTCTTGGTCCTTTGGTTATTTTCTTGCATCATTTGTATTTATTATCATCAAACAACTTCTTCTCGGGTGACTAATCTCCTTGCTCGATTGACTTACAAGGCCCAAATATAACTAATTTACTCTCTAGTTCTTTGATTTTGTAGGTTTCTTCTTTCCTTCTCTCTGTCGCAACACTCATATACAAGGTTTCATGGCTACAAGTCCACTCCCTCTCAAACTTTAAGGTATATATTTTTTTTCTCAAACAGTGTTAGGCTTATTGTCAGCCTTTAGTATTTCTTATTCATTATTCGATGAAGTTTCTTCTTTTTCCAAAAAAAGGGTTAGTATTTCTTACTCATTATTCGATGAAGTTTCTTCTTCTTCCAAAAAGGATTATTAAGTAAACCCCTTGTCGTGTTGTGATAGGAGTGAGGATTCTGTCATGTCTACTTCCCGATAACCTCGAGTTCATACCTTGTAATATTTTCCATAAAACTATTTTTGGAATTCTTTTTTTCTGAGTTATTATTAAGCCTAGAGATTCATTGAGCCTAGAGGCTTATTCTATAATTTAGTATGAGGGACATGTCTAAGTATGTCATGTTCTCAAAAAAAAAAAAAAAAAATCTATTAACAAAACAATTAGCTCAATTGTTGATATTTCACTTTCACTCTTTAAGCAATAAATACAATATTTTGATGTCTATCTTAAATAGTATAATTACATAGATAAAACATCCAATATTCTTTATGAATGAAATATTTTAACATGAATTAATATAAAATGGCTCAATACACATGTTATGCAATCTTTATAATATTCAAAAATGTAATTTAAATAGTTAAAAATTACACTTTTTTTTTCACTCTAAAATAAGTTTGTAAGAAATTCCCTCTAAAATCATATTAAATCCGTGCTTTAGATAAATTTATGTTGGTTTCTAATAACAATGATGTTACAGTTTTATTCTATTCTCACGTTGGGAGCTCAATGGAAATGAAATTTATCATAGGTTTTCTTCTTTTACCCACCAATATCTTCCAAGTATTTAATTTCTTGCACAATGACACTATCGCAAGTTCTATTTCAAAAGATTACATCGATTGGCTAAGCTTAACCCTCTATCATGTTTAGCAATAGCCAACTTGGTATGGGCGGGGAAAATGAAGAATGAGGCCCTGGTGGTGAAAAACATTTATTTCAATATTAACCTATTTGTCATTCTTGATTTCACCTCTTTTGGGTTTGAGAAATTTTGGCATAGGAAAATTCCAACTAAAATTCTTCTTTTTGGATGGCTGGTATGGAAGAGGAAGATTCTAACGTGGGATGGTCTCATTAGGAGGGGACTATATGGTCCAGGTAGGTGTGTTTTCTACCTACACAATGATGAAATGATGGATCATTTATTTTTTACATGTCCCAGGGTTGGTCATACCTACAATTGTTCGGTAAGTTTCATCTCAAGCCATCATGGTCCCCAGTGAACTTCATGGATGTGGCTCTTAGATGGGATCAAGTGAAGGGACAATTTCAATCATTGCCTTTCTTTTTCATTTGGGAAATATGGCTTGCCAGGAACCTATCCATATTTGAAGGAGAATCTATTATCATTCCTCACATCTATAATGCTATTATGAGATGGATCAATGTCAGGGAGGCTGCTAAGGATTCGATATGTGATGGGTCTAGAAGGATTCGGCCCCACCTTATCTCCCTTTCGGAAATTTTCTTTGATGGAGCATGTCTGGATGGGGTGATGGGATGTGGTGCTTGGGTCAAGTTATGTCAATCAGAAAGGATCCATATTTGATGGAATGGGGGTTTGGGCACAAACAACTTGGTGGAATTGATGGCTTTTTGGTGCGGTTTACTAGCTGCGCGCAATTTGGGTTTGAATCAGACCTACTTCTATGGAGAGTCCAAAATTATTATTGAAGCCATCTTGGGACATTCATCCCTATCCTCTCTGAGATCTCCTGGGTGGTTCAAGAGAACAAAATATTTGTGGACGAAGATGAATTTCCATCCTCTGCAACACGCTTATAGGGAAAACAATATCAGGGCTGATGGTTTATCCAAAAAAGGTATAGGTATGGTATATGGTATAATGCAGGTGACTCGCTATAAGGACAAAAAGCTCATATGGGCCAATAACATCCCCATTCCATGA
Organism: Pinus albicaulis; assembly: GCA_034641835.2. NCBI lineage: Eukaryota > Viridiplantae > Streptophyta > Pinopsida > Pinales > Pinaceae > Pinus > Pinus albicaulis. The sequence continues at coordinate 1,570,466,722 of CM076578.1, read as the reverse complement.
ACTATCTTGCTCATATCTAAAACCTGTTTGGTAAGTTTCATCTCAAGCCATCATGGTCCTCGGTGAACTTCATGGATGCGACTCTTAGATGGGATCAAGTGAAGGGACAATTTCAATCATTTCCTTTCTTTTTCATTTGGGAAATATGGCTTGCTAGGAACCTGTCCATATTTGAAGGAAAACCTATTATTATTCCTCACATCTATAATGCTATTATGAGATGGATCAATGTCAGGGAGCCTGCTAATGATTCGATATGTGATGGGTCTAGAAGGATTCGACCCTATCCCATCTCCCTTCCGACAATTTTCTTTGATGGAGCATGTCTGGATGGGGTGATGGGATGTGGTGCTTGGGTCAAGTTATCTCAATAAAAAGGGATCCATATTTGCTGGAATGGGGGTCTGGGCACAAACAACTTGGTGGAATTGATGGCTCTTCAATGTGGTTTACTAGCTGCGCGCAATTTCGGTTTGGATCAGGCCTACATCTATGGAGACTCCAAAATTATTATTGATGCCATCTTCGGACATTCATCCCTATCCTCTTTGAGATCTCATGGGTGGTTCAAGAGAACAAAATAATTGTGGAAAAAGATGAATTTCGCTCCTCTACAACACATTTATAGGGAAAAAAAAATACCAGCGATGATGGTTTATCCAAAAAAGGTATAGGTATGGTATATGGTATAATGCAGGTGACTCACTATGAAGACAAAAAGTTCATGTGGGCCAATAACATCCCCATTCCATGACATATCTCTGTTTTCGGTCTAATGGAACATACTTCAAGCGAGCCTGTTTTTTTTTTTTCTCTGCAGCAAGCGAGCCTGTTTTATTTGGTGACAGATGTTGCAAAGGGGCCTCATCAACAAGCGAGCCGGTTTTCAACCTTATGTTTTCGGGGGAACTCCCCTCTCTGCTGCTTTCGGTCTGTTTTTCTATATGAATCTTTGTGCTCAGATGAACATCACTTTCAACTGTAAAGTGATGTATAAGCATTTTCTACTCTTGACCTTCATGTCTTTTTATCTCTTCATGGCTACATAATTGGGTTTATTTCTTTTAATTTTGATGAGAATATGTAGATGGGCTTTATTTTGTCTAATTGTGATGGGAATATGATACCGGGTATTATACATATCTTCTGATATTGGCCAATGATGAACTATATTTGGAGAAATGCTTTTCACAGCACTTCTCTACGTTGTATGATGTACTGTTTGTATATTTCAATATAAAAATAGTGTTTTTTTCTTTCTAAAAAAAATCAATAGCCAAATTGAATAATTTTTGTGAAATATTCCATGTAGCCAAAACAGTTACTACCATTAGTTTTTTTTCATATTTTCATATAAGAATAGGGTTAAGCTTGAAGAGATGATTCAAACTCATTTATTAGCGATTTCTTTTAAACCATGTAGTATCTCTTTCGGGAGAACATATTAAAGACATATTAAATTTATAGAGTTGGAAACTCTAAATATTAAATTTATGTTGTAATTGGCTTTCTCTAGTAAATATGAATTTATTAAAATTCTCTTTTAAACATTGTAGTATTTCTTTGGATTTGGTATTTGGTGCGTCAATAAGGAAAAAATATTAATTTAGATTGGGAATACAATAAAGATTTTTTCTTTAGAATGATTTGAAAATATTATTTCCTTCTTTACATTTATACATAGGTGTGTTGAAAATTATTTATGATGATTTTTACAAACATATCATGTGGTTGCGTGAGAAAATTATTTATGATGATTTTTACAAGCATATCATGTGGTTGTGTGAGTAAGACTCTTGTGATTGTTAAATAGACCTGCATGCATTCCACATTTTATTTCTACATAGCCATTGTTAAATAGACTGGTATGCATTTTTTCTTGTGGCCAACTTATATGCATGTTAACTTTGTCTCCGTCTTCTATTCATACTTTATTTATATATTATTTTTACAATTTCTTTTAGGACTAGTATACTCTATTATGGCTTTATGGTAAGTTTCTATGTTATGCATGTAGATGTTTTTAGATTTCTTAGCTTATTAATCATAAAATAATTAGAACCATAATTCATTCATATACAATAGTATATTAATCATAAAACAATTAGAACCATAATTCATTCATATACAATAAATTCACCCACATACTTAATTGAATTTTTAAAAATACAATTGGAGTATAGGAGTTATCACCTTCTTTCCCAACCAGCGAGTAATTCCCCCTAATTAAGCTCTCATAACCCTAAGTTCTCATAATTTTCACAAATTTGCCTCTCCTTTCCCAATAACCCTAAGCTCTAATAATTTTCACAATTTTACCTGCTTCTTCCCAAAAATAGTTGAATTTTTTTTTATACAATGTTATCTTGATCATTCCTGTGGTACAAAAATGTCCCTTTTTTTTGGAACCATAACTGATTTTAACTATTTCTTGACAATTGAGAACATAACTATTTATAAAGTAGCTCATATATTTTCAAAAATAACAATAAATAAAACAACGTTATTTTATTAATAATAATATTTTTTTTACAATCTCATAAAAATGTTCACTTTACTTTTCATCTTTAAAACTTTTTAAAATCATAAAAGTTTAAATAAAAATCGATTTCACCAAATTATTACATGAGTCTAGCCATTTAATTATAAAAAAAATTACAAAATTATAAATTTTTAATATATTTTTTAATTTATAAATAAATTCAACACTCTCAAAAACTTTAGAAAAACTCAAATTATATAAATTACAAAATTCAAATTTATGATTCAGAAAATTTCACCAAATTTTAAATAAAATTTAAAGAAAAATATTACTTCCAGAATCATCCAAAAATATGTAAGAGTTACTACCCAACTACCTGCTTTGGCTGTATTTTAACTTCTATTTCTGATAATAACTTACCTTTTAATAAAAACCCAGTTATACTTACAGCAACTATAAACAATAAATTCAGCAACTTTAGCTTTATGAAACATAGTGTGTCCCAGATTTAAAGGCATATACAATAAATTTAGCAACATCAGTTTTATGTGCCACAGTGAATATTAACCTCCGCTTAAATCTACAAGTGAAGTTTCAAGTACTGTCCAAAAGGCATGAGCTTAATTATATAAAAACTAATAAAAATAGCACAGTCACATTTATCAATGTGATTGATATACACCCGTAAACGTATATAAAATAGATTTTCAACCATACTCATTGAAATAGGCAGATAGACCTACATACACCTAGTCCTATCGTATACAAGAGGGTACTGCCGTCGTATACAAAACAAAATACGAAGGGAACGCCAAAAAGTTGCCTAGCCTGATTTTCACCTGGGCTCCAGATTGCCTGATGAAGGATCAGCAGCTGCGGAGTATATTTGGGAAGGCGTCCTAGAAGAAGAGGCTGCTTTAGAAGACCGATTACTGCTTGATGTTTTGTCAGGGTCAATAACCCTAGGAGGGTCAGGTGTGCCGACATTATCCAGATCCATGAAAGGAGGCCTCGTGGGCGAGGGAAGATGTTCTCTCTCAGTTGTCAGCATCGCTACTACCCGAGACATTGAAGGCCGCGACGCTGCAGCCGCTTGTGTGCACAGAAGACCAACTTTAATCACTCTAATCCCTTCCTCCCACGGATAACTGCCCTCCAATATGGGATCCATAATTTCTAAAGCTTTCTCTGCTTTATACAATCTCCATGTCTGGTTGCCCAACATCAACAATCACAAAACTTTAGTTAGCAAGCGTTCATTAATGCAATCGACATTTTAGTAAATTTCCACCAGAAAGATGAGATCAATAGCGCCCATACTCCTTCGATGAGAAACTCCATGCCTTGGGCCGAACTCTGATTCTTTCTTCCGCTGATAATCTCAAGTACAAGGACTCCAAAGCTGAATACATCTGTTTTCTCTGTTAGCTGTCCGCGTAAGACGTACTCAGGCGCCATGGAACCTCTGCACACAATGCCATCATATACAATGAAATCTCCATTTCTTAACCCTCTTTAAAAAAAAAAAAACAAAAAAAAAAAACCGTTTTCAGATATATGATTTTTATTTATTAAATGAATTAGGGTCAGATAGGATGGTAGAGAGAATTCTTACATAGTCCCTGCAATTCCAGTGCTAATGTGAGTGTGATCTTCTGCGAATAATTTGGCTAGCCCGAAGTCTGCTATTTTGGGTTTAAGTTTATTATCAAGTAAAATATTGCTTGCTTTGATATCTCTATGGATGATCCGAATGTGCGACTCCTCGTGAAGATATACCAAGCCACGGGCAGTTCCAACTATAATTTCATACCTTTGCTGCCAGTTAAGTAGATGGCGTCTTGCTCGATCTACAATAAATACATCAGAGACAAAATCACACAAGCAAGCAACAAATACTAGAACTCAAACAAACCCGGGATTCATATAACAAATCAGAAGTTAAAAGAAAGAGAAAAACCAAATAGGATCTTGTCAAGGCTACTGTTCTCAAGATATTCGTAAACTAGTAGCCTCTCTGAGTTTTCAAAGGAGCAGCCAAGCAATTTCACTAGATTTCTGTGCTGAATACAACTAATGAGATTTGCTTCATTCAGAAATTCAGCATCTCCTTGAGTTGAACCTCTATAGAGTCGTTTAACAGCAATCAGTCTACCATCTTGTAAATTCCCCTGCAAATCGGAAAATTGTTTATAATCTCTATATGGTTTCGTACATATCGAATTTGCTTGAATGTAATGTTGAACACACCTTAAAGACGGATCCAAAACCCCCGTGACCAAGTTTATTCTCTTCATTAAAATTGGACGTAGCCTCTTTTAGAATATCGTACTTGAAAATTAATTCCAGATTCGCAATAGTCGGACATAAGCTTATTTCTCGTTCCTCGCCTGCGTAAACAAATTCAAGGCATCAATTTATCTCAGGTGGGAAAACAACTACAAGGCGTCCATTTATTGTTTACCTTAAGAAGTAGGTGAACAGTTTACATGACAACATAATCAAGCGCACACTATATGAAACGAGCTACCATTTTCAGGGCCAGTGCGTCGATCAACCAGTTCCCAACGTTTCTGTCTAGAATCAAAATTCCATTTGCAGAGGCCTATGACTGCAATCAATCCAACCACAGTGGCTACAACGGCCAGTGTTATCCGAAGCACGTTAGATCTTTTACTTTCTGCAAATTTGCACAAGAGTTATCAGTGATATTCCGAATTTTCAATCTCAAAACTTTCATCACAGAAATCTCCAAACTATGAGCTATCAAATCTCCAAATTATCTGCTATCAGTTTATGACTGGATACATAAACTAAATAGTCTAGGAAATAAGTTTTTCCTATTTATTTGGCGAAGCTTATTTCTCAAGCTATCCAGCCATAAATACTTGGGGCATATATGCCCACTCTTGGATGGTGTACCTACTTTAATCCTACCTACGGTGGGCATTTACTGTGCCCGCTCATTTATCGCTGGATAGCCTAAGAAATAAGCTTTGCCTGCCAAGTATATGACCACCGCTGGATTGTGTACCTGCTTTAATCTTACAGTTGGCATTTACTACCCCAATGCCTTTATGACTAGATAGCCTAAGAAATAAGGTTTGCCTATTTATTTGGCGAAGCTTATTTCCAAGGCTATCTAGCCATAAATGCGCGAGGGAAGTATATGCTCACTGCTCGATGGTGTACCTGCTTTAATCTTTAATCCTATGGTGGGCATTTATTGCTCTCGTGCATTTATGGTTGTATAGCCTCGAAAATAAGATTTGCCTATTTATTTGGCCAAGCTTATTTCCCACGCTATCCAACCATAAATGCGCAGGGACAATATATGGTGTACCTATTAAAAATTGAAGAGAGCAGAGATACACACACAAATAATAATTTCTATATTCAATAATGAGAGATAAATCAAATATATATAGTTAAACTAATGCTAATCTTAGAGAGAGAAGTTGAGAGAATATCTCAACTTCCTCAACAACCCAATCTAAACTAGGTAAGCACAATAATGGAGGCATTATCTCAAACACCCCCCTTTAATGCCTACATTACAAAAAATGGAGAACACACTTAAATTAATACAAACATTTGTTTGTTCTGGTCTTCATTAACATTTGTACTCACTCTGAGATCTCATAGGAAATGCTCTTAACATTTGTACTCACTCTGAGATCTCATAGGAAATGCTCTTTTCTCCACCATTTTCGAGCTACCAATCAACCCATTTAAAATACATTTGTTTCTGACCAGCAATAATGAACTTTGCAAGATTAACAGTATTCACAACTCGGCTCATCGGGGCTTCCGCGATAGAGCTGACAAGTGATGAACCATCCTATGGACCAATCACCATCTGTCGGATATTTCGCTTTTGGCTATCCATCAGTGGCTAGGCAAATGGTCTGAATACTAAATGTGTTCAAGAGCTAATCTAACAACTTGACCTGCTTCATACTGTAACCTGTAACTGATGTTCCTTGACCCGTAGCACAACAAAATCAGGATATAACAAATTCACACAATCAAATTAGCCAATTGTTCTCTCGTCCCCGTATAATGTCAAGAACGACTTATTTAAATAATGCTAATTTGTTCAATAATTGGTTCTTCTTCAATAACAAAATAATAATAACTATGCACACCACTCAATTATCAAAATTAGCAAACTTAATAACTATTCTATTAACCACGGACTTCAAAGCGGATTTTCTTTCAAAACACAGCCGTGGACACACGAATTAATTCATGCTCCGTTGCCGCTTCCGTCTTTTGCAAATAAATTTGCAGCTTCCATCGAACCGGAATCCTTGTTGCATACACCACAGCTCCAAGGCCATAGAATACACTCATGGCAACTTCATATGCAGTAGTGTAGAGCACACCTGTGGTTGCCTCCTTTACGCGTCCACTTTGCTGAGCTTGCACACAACTTCATATGCAGTAGTGTAGAGCACACCTGTGGTTGCCTCCTTTACGCGTCCACTCTGCTGAGCTTGCACACAACTGGAAATTATTACTATACGATGGGACCCTCTGCTTCTTATCCATTTGGCTTCTCACAAATGGCCGCTTCATATTTATCCCATGCATCCGTACGATTGGGTCACTCATCTACTCAATTTCAGCGGAGGACCTTTCATTATAAAACTCCATGAAATATAGGATGTTAACCGTAGATGCAGTCAATCTGGAGTACATATGAAGAGTGGGTATTCATATATGCATAACGCATTTATAATAAATCAATCTGTATAATAAATCGTGGCAGAGTTTTGTTGAGCCTGCCGATCACGCTCTCTTAGAAGACTTTCCTGCTTCAATCTTTCAAATTTCCAGCGGATCAATAATTGGACGACGTCAAATGCCAAGAGTCCGCATTAAAATATATCAAAACCGTTTCATTCAACGCGTATGCTGCCATTCCTCATGCAAGTATAGCAGTGCTTATTGCAAGAATGTGCATCTGCCAAAGACATCTTCTCAACTCCTTTGACGCCATCGCTGAGAACCCGCAGCAATTCCGGGATGGACTCGATCTGTTTAAGACGTCAAGAACAGAGGTAAAACCCTTCTGTAAAAATCCACGCTCAGAGTCTCCAACCCCAATACCAATTGCATTTCATCAAGCTTTGACTCAGCTATTAATAATCCTTCGCCAAATACTCTCTGCAATATTATAGATCCTGAACATGCGTTTTTGCAACCCTCAAACCAACGTAATTACAAACATAGAAAATAATTCATAAATCTGAACCTATAAACAATATATACGCACAGAAATTAACATAAAACGTATTTCAATCATTGCTCTCACTTCTTTCTGGCCATCCCGTGAGAGATTTAAGCTAGAACTGGCTTCCATACCATATTAAAAATTGGAGAGAGCACATATACACACAAATAATTATTTTCTATATTCCATAATGAGAGATACATCAAATATATATAGTTAAACTAATGCTAATCTTTGAGAGAGAAGTTGAGAGAATCTCTCAACTTCTTCAACAACTCAATCTAAACTAAATAAGCACAATAATGGAGGCATTATCTCAAACAGTACCTACTTTAATTTTATGGTGGACATTTACTGCCTCGGTTTATGGCAGAATAACCTGGGAAATAAGCTGTGTCTATTTATTCGGAGATGTTTATTTCTGATGCTATCCAGCCATAAATTCACAGAGATAGTATATGCCCACAACTAAATGATACACGTGCTTTAATCTTACAGTGGACATTTACTACGCCATGATGGATAGTCTGAGAAATCAACTTTGCCTATTTATTTAACTAAATTTAGATCTACAAGACCATGGTATTCCTCTCAACCACTATATTACTTATGATGGTAAACTATGTGAAAATAAAATACCAGTGTATTCCTTATTACGGTAAACTATGTGAAAATAAAATACCGGATGATCGTGGAGGAGGCGACCACAATGGCGAAAGAATGCTCCCATTTTTCCCCATTGCAAATTTCCAAATCAATTTTTAGTAAATCAAAATTAAATCATTACATAACCGGGAAATTGTGGTAAGCTGTGTGAAAGAAAATACCTGGCGGTGGCGGGGGCGAAAGGATAGAAACATTGAAAAAGGGACGAGTTTCGAAACGGAATTGGCAACCTGAAGCGAAGAATCCAATTACTCGCGTCTTATTGCAGGAAGTCTCGAATATAGTCCCGAATATAGTCCCGAATATCCCGTCCAAGCCCGCAGCTAAGCACACGTTGCAGCTGTCTCGGGACATATCTGGAATACACTGCGCTATGCTGTAGACATTTTTGGAAAAAGCATCCTCGAATATATCTGCAGCGACGCGTTTGGGACTCTCCGCAGCTTTATAGGAAACATTTGTGAGCCTGCCCCTGGCATCACTTATCAACTCATCTCCGAGATAGCCCTCTCCTAATTCGTCGCAGATATAAAGACCCGCGGAACTATCGTCGTTGAAAAAATTAAAACTTTCGTAACGCATCAAGCAGCCGTCTAGTTGAATGAGTCCAGAAGTGTTGTAACAATCCTGGAGAAGCTTTGCTTTCGCCGTTGCTGCACACCGTTTGCAGTCGGAAGAACCTAAATCTCCCCTGCACTGGACGAGCCCATAAACCGTACTATTGCTGTTTTGCCCCTCATCAACTCTAGACGTATTAAATCCGGTGGAAGGAACATTCGCGACCAATGAGTCCAAAACGTGGTTCAGATTAAGCCTGAAGGCGCTACCTTTGATGCTATTCCCACAGCGACTGAAGTGCTCATGGGTATAATCGTCAATCTTACCAGCCACTGAGAAGTGCGGAAGCGTCCATACACTGACGATCAGTAACAGACTATTGATTAATTGCTTAATCTTCATCGCCATCTCGTCTTTTTAATTTCATGAATGGAGGGTCATCGTTGCAGATTCCAGTTTATAGCTTTGAGGTATAGGGTTTGAGGTGTAATTGTGGTATGTTTTCTAATTTTGGTAAAATGATTTTGGTTAAATTATTTTTGAATGGGTTTCATGGTTTGTTTTTTTATAAAGTTATAGGTTCAAAACTAAGGGGTAGAGGATGTATGTTTTAATAGACACAACAGTCAAATAACTGTGCCAAGGTGAGTCTCTTGGTGAGTTTTCTGTCTCACAAACAAAAAATCTCATCCACCAATTTGTTTTCTAAATTAACAATAACTTTAAAATTAAATAATAATAATAATAATACTTTTATTTTAAATATATATTTTAATTAAATTACATTTATTTTATTACAATGTACTTTTAAATTTAAAAATAAATAATTCTAATAAGAAATTCTCAACCTAACAAAATGTCTGTGAACTTATAAATATACACTACATTTTAAATTTGACCGAAAAAACCTAGCAGGCTTTGAAAGTCAAAATCACGTGGGTGCACTTTTTTGGCTTGTTGGGAACTCACAAATTGAGAATACGTGCATAAGTTTTAAAAAGGCTTTTTATAAAGCAAAGGAGAATACGTAGATGAGAATTGGATATTTATGAGGTGTTTTTAAGATTTTTTATATAATTTTTTTTTATAAAGGTTGTTATATTTATATAACAAAAACTCAAAGGTTTTTTTTTATAAAGTTTTTTTTAGAAACTTTTATAAAAATACAAAGGATTTTTTAATGAAGGTTTTTTATAGACTTTTATAAAAACAAGGGACAAGGATTTTTTTTATAAAATCTAGGGTTTTATTGAGAGAATTTTTTTTTTAAAAAAAACAAGAGGAAAGAAAGAGCTTTGCAAAGCTTTCATAAAAAAAAAAAAGAGAGAAATTTAGGGTTGTTTTGGTCAGAGACAATTTTTTTTTGAGGCACGATGGCCACATCAAACTTTCAGCCACAACTTCCTTCTTTCAATGGAAAGGATTATGATGTGTGGGCCATTAAGATGGAGACCATGCTAAAAGCGCATGATGTCTGGGATCATGTCAAGTATGGATTTGCAGAACCTCAAGATGATGCGGCAGAACGAGCTCTCAGTAATGCAGAGAGAGAACAGTGGAAGAAAGATAAGAGGAAGAACGCGCAAGCGTTGCTTCTGATCCAGCAAGGTGTAGATCGAGCTGTGTTCCAGAAGATCATGATAACCTCGTCAGCAAAGGAGGCATGGGACACCTTGGCGACCAGCTATCAAGGTATGGCCAAAGTTAATATTGTTAAATTGCATAATACTAGGAGAGATTTCGAAATTCTGCAGATGAAGGAGACAGAGGACATTGATTCCTTCATGAATAGGGTCATGTCTGTCATTAATCAGTTAAAGATATATGGCGAAGATATTAAAGATCGAACAGTGATCGAAAAGGTTCTTCGATCCCTGTCTACCAAATTTGATGTTGTGGTAGCAGCCATAGAAGAAGCAAAGGACTTGGAACAACTCACAATTGATGAGTTGATGGGATCTCTTCTATCGCATGAAGCAAGGATAGACAGAAACAAGGATTCCAATTTGGAAACTGCTTTCCAAAGTCAAGTCCATATTTCCAGAGGTCGAGGCAGAAGTCGATCGAGAGGCAGAGGACGAGGCAACAACTATGGCGGTCACAGAGATGGCCGAGATGATCATGAGCATCAGTGTGGAAGCAGCATCAGTAGAAGCTTTCATAATAATCAAAGGTCTGACAAATCAAAAGTAAAGTGCTATTACTGTAGTAGATTTGGTCATTATGCTCGTGATTGTAGGAAGAAGATTGCAGATCAAGGCAATCAGAGAGCTAATGTTAGTACAAAAAATACTGACTCTATGTTTCTAGCATGCAACACCATGCATGCACCGTCTGATAAGGTCTGGTTATTAGACAGTGGTTGCAGTAACCACATGACAGGCAACAAGGATTTGGTTGCTAATTTGGATGTTTGGCATATGCATGTATGGTCAAGTTGGGCACGACGGGCAAGGGAGTGAGATGGAGTGAGTGGTCACAATTGTGACCAAGCAAGGGGAGCCAAAAGCATTCACATGACCAGGTATAACATGTGTCCCCGGCTCAAACACATCATTAGTGTTGGCCAAACTGATGCAGAAAGATTCAAAAGTTATCTTCAGGGGGCAACAATGTATGTATTTGCCACAAATCCTGCCATGCAAATGGATTGAAAAGGTAGCATGATCGAGAATTGTATTCTTTCCCTCTCATTTTCAGAACTTTACAATGATCGTTAGTTCTTTTACAACCGCATGTTCTGATGCACACTGCTACATGGCACCTTCTGGTTTGACACTCAGCTTCTTTCTTCCGTTTAATATCAGCAAAACAGGGCTAGATACCTGAGGTTTACCTCCCATCAAAGAACCTGCTAGCACTTGTGAGTGTTGCATCTTGGGAAAGCAACACCGTGAAATTTTTCCGAATGGATTTTCTTACAGAGCAAAGAAACCACTTGAATTGGTGCATACCGACTTGTGTGGACTTATGAGGACACAGTCGATTTGTGGAAGTTGTTACTTCCTCACCTTTATTGATGATTATAGTAGGAATACTTGGGTTTACTTCTTGAAGCAGAAGTCTGAAACTTTTGCAAAGTTCAAAGAGTTCAAAGGTTTGGTGGAGAACCAAAGTGATAAACAGATCAAGGTATTGAGATCGGATCGTGGTGGAGAGTACGATTCAAAGGCATTCCATGAGTACTGCAAACAACATGGAATCAAAAGATAATTTACAACCAGATACACACCACAGCAGAATGGTGTAGCAGAGAGGAAGAACCGAACAATCATGAACATGACAAGGAGCATGTTGAAAGCAAGACACCTATCTAACGAGTATTGGGCAGAAGCAGGTGCATGTGTTGTTTATGTGATAAACAGATCTCCTACAAAGAGCGTGATGAACAGAGTTCCAGAAGAAGCATGGTCAGGTATGTCATGAAGTGTATCTCATTTCAGCATTTTTGGATGTGTAGCCTATGCACATGTGCCTAAGCAAATAAGAGGCAAATTAGATGATCAAAGTGAAAAATGAATATTTACTGGTTACAGTGAGTAGTCAAAAGCTTACATATTGTATAACCCTGTCACAAAGAAGACAATCATTAGAAGAGATGTTGTGTTCAAAAAACAAGAGTCGTGGAATGGGACTGTAGACACACTAACCGATGCTCAAACACCATTGATGGAGGATGATCTTGTAGAAGAAGAGGAATAGCAAGAACCAAAAGAGCAGACACCAAACAGAGTCACACCAGCAAGGACTCCCAGATTTTCAGAGCAGCATGGATCTTCAAGCAGATCCACAGATTAGAATTCTCCAAGCAGCGAATCAGGTAAGAAAAAGATGAGAAGTTTGAAAGATATTTATGATGATTTGGATGTTAGTTCCAATTTTGCATTGTTGGCATTCCAACCTTCTTCATTTGAAGAAGCAATCAGAGATGAAAGATCTAGGTCTCATGAAATATTTTCTTGGCATTGAAGTTGAGCAATCTGAAAAAGGCATTTTTATTTGTCAAAATAAGTATGCAACAGATTTGCTGAAAAGATTCAGGATGGATAATTCCAAACCTGTACCTAGACCAGTTGCAACAGGTACAAAGTTAAGTAAGGATGATGAAGGGGTAGATGTCAATCCAACTCTATTCAAAAGATTGGTTGGCAGCCTCATGTATCTCACAGCGACAAGACCAGATATTATGCAGGGAGTGAGTCTGATTTCCAGATTCATGGAGACTCCAAAAGACACACATTGGAGTGTTGGAAAAAGAATTCTGAGATACATAGCAGGAACCAGATATTATGGCATAATGTATGCTCGTACAGAAAAGAAAGAGTTGATTGGATATATAGATAGTGATTTTGCAGGAAGTTTGGATGATCGAAAAAGCACATCCGGTTATGTGTTTCATCTCGGTTCAGGTGTGATAGCATGGGCATCTAAGAAACAGCCTATTGTTACACTATCATCAGCAGAAGCAGAATATGTAGTAGCGACTTTAGCAGCATGTCAAGCAGTATGGTTAAGAAGAGTATTGGATGGACTCAAGTAGAAACAACAAGGATCAACAGCGATATACTGTGACAACACATCAGCAATTGCATTATCCAAGAATAGTGTGTTTCATCAAAAGAGCAAGCATATTGATACTAGATATCATTTTATTCGAGAACTAGTGAGCAATGGAGAAGTTCACTTGAAGCCTTGTAGAACGAGTGATCAAATGGCTGACATCTTTACAAAGCCATTAGCAGTAGATTTGTTTGAGTTTCACAAAAGAAACTTGGGTGTTGTAAGCCTAGCTGAGACATAGACCAGCAGGCATGTTTGAGTTGTCATGAGTTATGTTTTAGTTTAGAGGTCGTAATTAAGGGGGAGTGTTAAAATATATAATTAATTCCTCATGCAGAAGTTAGACGAAGAGTTAAGTGGAGTTAGTTGAGTTGAGTTTTAGTTATATTTGGTGAACGAGTTAGACAGCGAGTTAGACAGTTGATTAAGTCCAGTTATGAGTCGCATGCGGTTTCTGGGATTTGCAGTGGAAGGGACTGAGAACGGTTTTTTGAGTTTAAAGATTTACTTATTAGGTTGAAATAACCAGGTCGAGTAATTAAACAATAATTTAAATATTTAAATGGTAGATATAACATTTTTGAAATTAGAAATTTTCTTTAATCAAGGTGTGAATGTTTTCACAGTTAAATACATAATGTAGTTGAGAATTTTTATATAATTTTTATATAATGACTTACAATTAACATGGCAGGTTAGAATTTTGATATAATTTATTATTTTAATTTTAATTTCCACATTTTTAATACCTTATAATTTAGTGATATAAAATAAAATCTTATTATCTTTTTATAAAGAAAACGAAATCAACTGTATTAAGGATATTGTAAAGTTTTTTACTATTTTAAAATTATTTTTGATAGAGCTATTACATAAATATCTCTAGGTTGTGACAAATGTCTTGTTATGACAATATATAGATTACAAAATAAAAGCTTTGTATAGAAAATAGACCATACTTGTCTAACATGGAAAAATGTAAAATGAAATTAAAAAGCATAAACATAAAATTATAAGAATTTTGTACTATCATCCTTTCTCAAAAGAAGTTGTAGAAGCAGGATTATGTTTGTTTAGTCCTAGTGAGTTTGTATCCCATAATAAAGATGCATCTTTATACACACTAAATGAAGGTCTAAGTTGACTAAACAAGAGCACAAATGCTTCGGGACTCGTTGGATATTGTTGAGATGGACATTGATTTCATTACGGTCTTCTTGCTTCTCCTGGATGACATGGCCCAATATTGCTTCCATCTTCCAATAAAAAGTGGCAGTGTGGATGTATTGATTCTGACAACCCCTGGTATATGTAGGGTTGAAGCCTAATCAACAACATCGACATGAATCTCATACTCAAAGTTGATATTGCTATCAATATTTTCCCGAGCTCGAGTGACTGGATTTCATCCTAAATTTATTTTGTGGGGTGGGTGGATGCATGGTAGAGATAAGAAATAGATTGAGCATGAGTGTAATAACCCTAGTGAAAATTTCATGTAATAAAGTTAAAATCATAACCACGGTTGTTGGGACACATATTCCAAGCTGAATGTTCGGAAAAACATCCTATTGTGGGTGTTCATATGGTTTAGGTTGGATGTGAGGAGGAAAATGAAGAAAAATAATGGAAAATGAAGAAAATAGAGGCCTCATCTATAAAAAGGCTTCTGAGGATCAGTTGGTACCTTTTTTTAGTTCATTTTGGAGCTCTCTCATTATTCTCTCTCTATGTCTCATACTCTTGGATACTTAGATTTTTCTTAGAGTTCTCTTAGAAAGTGTGGCA
Organism: Pinus albicaulis; assembly: GCA_034641835.2. Classification (NCBI taxonomy): domain Eukaryota; kingdom Viridiplantae; phylum Streptophyta; class Pinopsida; order Pinales; family Pinaceae; genus Pinus; species Pinus albicaulis. Next base: position 1,570,451,429 of record CM076578.1, on the reverse strand, counting down.
TACTTGGTGATTTGGAGCAAGAAGGCAAAGGAAAAAGAAGGAAAGCGCAAGAGGACATCGGGATCAACAATTACAACAGATTTATTATAGGTGTTGAGTTGCATGTATGTTTCCTCACTATTTTTTACATACATGGTGTATGCATGTGGTTTCTTGGTCATGATTTGTCATTGGCATGGATAATTGCCTGGATTGACAGTGGATTTGCTTAGCCTTGCCATTTCTTAGATAGTCATGGTGTTGTCGATCCGCTTTCAATGTTTTGTTTTTCCTGGTTGGTTCTTATATTCCTTTAGTTGTGTGATCTGAAAGGAGTGTATTAGTTTGTTGTGCTAAGTGTCCTTTCGGTAATAAAAACATGTGTAATTTGTCTCCATTTGTTTGCTTAAGGAATGATTATTTTAACCATGAAACATAGATGAATTTGTAGGTTTTAAGCATGAAAATAAGCCTAAATAGTAGTGTACAATAGTGTATAATAGAGAAATAACATCACACATAAGTTTTACACAACAGGCATGATGAAGTACTTCACCCCTTATGGGCTACATCTGCTGCTCCAGCAACCAATGGCATGCCCCTCTTTGTCATCATTCTCAAAATTGCAAATACATGTGTTTAAAAGCCTCTAATGACTATTTTCTCTGAACCATTGGCTCCAGAATGCTCAAATTAGTCTAGGTAGACTCTTATTTCACCCAAATTGGTCGAAAATTGACCTCCCAAAGCTTTTTTCCAATATCAGCTAGAAAACCTCAACTAGGTGTGGAGAACTGTAGTTAACTGCAGTTAGTTTGGCAAACATCCATAAAATTTAGCCAGCGCTAAAGCCTCCACCAGTATAAACCATTTGCATTGAAGTCTGGTGGTTAGGGTGGGGTGGTCACAAGTTGACCCCCCACCTTGAACCTCGTGATTATGGTTTTAAAATTCCGCATAACAATGGAGCAAAACCGCGCTTCGAGATAGAGCTCCAAAACCGCTTTCTGAAACTATCGCATGACATGCCACCTAACTGCACATGTGACAGCGCTTTCCATGGGCAGTTGTGGTAACAAACTGTCGCATGTAATATTTATTAAACCGCGCATGTGAACATTTTTAAAGCCGCCAGAGTATGGTTTGGAATTACCGCTAGTCAATTTTTATGTCACGGTTTAAATTTCATATGTGACAACATAAAATGGGGCTGCGAGCAGGTTAGGACCGTTGGCAGTCCACCCCCAACGCTGAACCTTTGCAAACTTTAAATGTGTTTCGTGCCCTATAGCTGTAAGAACTAATCCATAGGTGACTTGGTCAGAGTGGTTGCGGGCGCTATGGAGGTCACGGGGTAGAAACTGCCCCGCCCCCCAACTCCAACCAAAATTTTGGCCAATGATCCTGGGGACACATGGCAACCTCTAGGCTTGCCATGTGTCACCCATCCAATGGTGCACAATAAAACTTTGTACAAACCAAATTTTTGACCATGAATGCGCCATGTGGCAAAATATGATTGGATTTGAGAGGAGTATTCCTAGAATATGCCACCCATGCTGACTATACCTACATGCTAAATGGGCATCCCAATCACTCCTATCATAAAAATTTAGTTGTTTAGGAAAATGATCAGAACGCAATATCATCCTCATACAACATCAGTTTTTCGAACCATTCATGGTGCTGTAATAACAACGACAAGACCTATCCGATCACTCAATCTCAGTACAGTTTCAGGCATTTTCAATTTTGAGCAAAATACATGATCTCTTGATCACACCTCCCCATTGGGAAGCTTTTGGACCCCAAAAGACTTTAATTACATGTTTAGAAGATTAGGGTACAACTCCCTCACCTTTTCAACCTCCATCCACCTTGCCTTATGTGGTTTGCTACCCTTGAGCCCAATTCGAAGATTATCGACACTTCCCCTCTTAGAAGTATGTGTCCTCCTATCAAGGATGGTATCCTCCTTGAGCTCATCCAGAAATTCTGGCAATAAATATTTTATAGACGGCAACTGAATATTAATCCCTTAATCATCAATCAAAGGAGGCTCATGCAAACATAAATTTTCCACATTGACAATGGAATACATTTGCATATATGAAGGCAAGTCAAGTTGAAATGCATCATTACCAACTTGTTTGATGATCTTCAATGGACCATAGTGAATGGGCTTGAGATTTTTACCTTCTCCTTGCATCGTTTCTTTGCTTATGTGCAACCATAGCTCATCTCCTTCTTGAAAATTGTGATCAACTCTATGTTTTTCATGCTTCTCCTTGTGTTTTCTTTGACTCTTCTCAAATTTTTCTTGAACTTGTTGATGAATAATATGAATTTTCTCAATGAACTTTTGATCCTTGTCAATATCACAGTACCCATTAATTGCAACATCCTTCTCAAAGATGAATTCTAATGGCAATTTCGGCAAATATGCAAAGCAGGCTTCAAAAGGTGAAGTATTGGTAGAAGAGTGCATGACTCGGTTATAAGCGTGTTGAATGTAATGTAGTTGTTCATCCCACAACTTAGATTTTTCTGCAATATCCACTCAATAGATGCACAACGTTTATGTTCACCACCTCGGTTTGGCCATAAGTTTATGGAAGAAAAGCAGTACTCTTTTTCAACTTTGTGTCCATCATCTTCCAAAGATCTGACCAAAAATTCCCAATGAACCTGGAATCCCTGTCACTAACAATAGAAGTTGGTAATCCATAACGAACCCATACATGTTGAAAATAAAGTTTGGTAGTTTGTTCAGCAGTAATGGTTTTCTTACATGGCATAATTATACACATTTATTGAATCTATCCACAACTACATAAAGATAATCATGTTGTTTTATTGACATAGGTAGACCTCCAACAAAGTCCATGGAGACACTCTCCGATGGCCTTGATCGTACTGGTAGTAGCGTGTAAAACCCAAGCTTCCTATTGCTAGGCTTTCTTGTTGCACACATAGAAAAACCTCTTGTAAAATATCACACATTATCTATCATGCGAGGCCAATAGAAATACCTCTATAGATGCACCACTGTTTTACTTACCCCAAAGTGTTTAGCAATAAGAGACAGATGAGCCTCCCTCATGACACTAAGCCTCTCTCCTTATGGTATACACAGCTTGCTGAAATGAAACAAAAAATTGTTATGCATGTGATAATCATTTTCCTCAAATTGATTCCCTTCACTCAAACTAGCATACACATCTTGAAAATGAGCATCACATGCATAATGTTCTATGTAACTCTCATGTAAAATAGAATCATTTTTAAGTAAAGTAGAAGCACTTATAATTGGCCTTGAAACATATCTACAACTTTATTGAAAATACCTTTCTTGTACCTTATAACCAAGTGAAATTGTTGAAGAAATCCCATCCACCTGAAATGTCATGGTTGTAGCAATTTTGTTTGCGACTGCAAGTACTGTAATGGTTGGTAATCTGTATGTATAATTTTCTCTTTACCCATCAAGTAATTTTTCCACTTCTTCACGCTTTGTATCAATGCATACAACTCTTTTTCATATGTAGGATAATTATTTATAGCACCATTGAATGTTTCAGAATGAAAATTGATAGGCTTACCATGCTACAAAAGTAATGCGCCCATGGCATAATCACTAGCATCAATTTCTATCTCAAATGGTTGTCTCAAATTCGGTAATGCAAGGATTGGAGCTAAACTGATCTTGTATTTTAAAGATTCAAAAGCTTGTTGTTGTTTTCGTCCCCATTGGAAGCCTTCCTTCACGCTTTTCAGTTCATGCATAGGAGCTGCTATGGTAGAAAAGTTAGCAATAAACTTTCTCCAATCCTGGGCTGCGCCTAAGAAACTTGTTACCTCAGTTACTGTTTTGGGAGTGGGCCAATTCACAATAGCTTCCACTTTAGAAGGATCAATTCTCAACTCGCCTCCTCCTAAAATGTCTCCCAAATAAACTAGAGAAGTCTTTTCGAACTCACACTATGACATCTTAATAAATCAATGCTCTTTCTTCAAAACATCAAGCACCGTTTTCACCTGTTGCTCTTGTTTTGCTGAAAATGAGTATATAATCTAAATACACAATCACAAAGTCATCAAGAAATGGATGCAAAAAATTATCCATAACACGCATGAAAATCGCCGGTGCATTACACGAACCAAACAACATAACCAACCACTCAAAGAGTCCTTGCTTAGTTTTGAATGAAGTATTCCATATATCACTTTCTGCAATTCTTACTTGATGATATCCACTTCATAAATCTAACTTAGTGAAAGAATTTTCTTCTTTTAGCTGATCTAGCAAATCATCTATCCTTGGGAGTGGGTATGAATTCTTTATCGTTATCTTGTTCAAAGCTCTGAAGTCTACATACATGCGCCAAGTCCCATCTTTCTTTGGAATCAAGACTATGGGTGAACCACATGGTGAAGTGCTTGGCGTTATGAGTTCCTTGTCCAACATGTCCTTCATTTTCCTCTTTATTTCATCATTTTCAATTATTCACATTTAATACATGGTGATGTTTGGAAGAGGAAAATCTTGTTGCAACTGAATCTCATGTAGAATCTCACTTTTCAGAGGCAATCTTGTTGGCTCCTAAAACATCTCATGATGTGCATCAACTACATCATATAAATATGATTTCAACTTAGGATCAAAATCTTCAAATGATTCATGATTAACATTAGGCTTAATCATTAGAAGAACAAAATTCTTCCTTGAATTCACCAGCCTCTTTACCTGTCCAGCATTTACCATTGCAATATTTGTCTTCTTGTGATGTGCTCTAACAATGTACTGCTTTCCATATTTTAATAAATGGTATTTGTTCTCATGGCGATGGAAGATCGTTTTCTTGTCATACAAGTAAGGAATGTCCAACATAATACCTGTAATATCAATCAGAACCACATCTAATTAAATTGTGTCAACAAATTGTGCAGTTATTGCAAGGCGCAATATGCACTTCTTTGAAACCTGTAAATTTGCATTCTTACAAATCTACCCAAGTGGATATGGTTTTGGATGTGGAATGGTCTCAAGATTAAGTTTCTTGATCAAGTCTTTAGATATTAAGTTTTCTTGTGACCCACTATCAAACAATGTCTCAATATTGGTACTTTTGATATGACCCTCACATGAAATAGTTCAATTCTCTCTTCTTCATTTGGAGCTTGTATGTGATAGTTTGATGTACTAGTACTTGGTTTTGTTCCAATTTCTTTCCACTTCATGTTCTTCAATCCCATGGCTGTAATTTTAGATTCATCACCTGAATCCTCTCCTAAGTCATGTTGAGTTGTAGTTGCAGTTTTCTGCTTCCCTTTGTTATTTTTATACTTGGGTCTCTTTTTAGGATGTAGTTTCCAACAATTTTTCTCTTCATGGCCTTCCCTCCCTCTTTATTTATAGATGTATTCTTTTTTCCCTTAGCTTTTGAGGTATTCTCTTTCTTTTTCCCTTTAAAAGGTTTCTTCATACTCTCATGAGTAATTTTTTTCCCTCTAGCTTCTAGATGTGTGGCCTAAACACATACGTCATCTAGACTTGTAGGGTTAAAAATGAGAATAGTATGTTTTAGGTAGTTGTGTAAGCCTCCCATGTACTTGAGAAAAGTATATTTTCTTTGCAAATCTACCCCTAATAAGAGAGCTCTTCTCCTAAATTCTTGGGAGTATTCTTTCACATTCTGTCCTTTCAATTGTCTAAAATTTTGTGAGTTCATTATGGGTTTCTGCATGTGAGCTAATGGATAAAACTATTTTTTTATTGTAGTTAGGAAATTAGTCCATGATAGAATAATCTTACCATGTTTCTTGATCTCCTCCTTTGTCTTGGCTTCCTACCAAACAAGTGTTGCACCTTCCATTCTCAATGAAGCTAGTTGGATTTTGGTATCATAATCATGAAGGTTCTGAGTTCTCGAATAGACCTCCTATTGCCTAATCCAATTATCAAGATTTTATACACTGAATTCACCATTAAAAATTGGCAATTCAAACTTAACATCAAGTTTTAGAAAAGTAATTTTCCCAATGTTCCTTGACTTGTGTGGTTGATGTTCTGAAGATGAAGTAGAGGATGACGAGGACGAAGATGAGGGTGATGATGGTGACCTTCCACTGTCTCCATTTCCTCCATTTCCCTTATTTAATTTATCTTCATCATTGTGACCTTCTGATGATCCCTGAACTTCCTTGTGAATTTTGGATCCTTCTCCTTCTAGTCTCTCATTCATTTCTTAATAAAGGACTCACCATTTCAGTCATGTCAAGGAATGCTTCCTGCACACTCTTCCTTCTTCTTTGGGCTCCACCTCTTCATGGATTTATCCTTCTCCTGGAGGCATTCTTAATGATAATTCTGATTCTTTTGTAGGTGAACTAGGTGGTGGAGAATGTGGCTATCTTGCTCTCCCTTTTTGTGGCTCCCTTTCAGAACCTGTTGCTTCCACCAATTTTCCTAGTAAGCATGTAAACCTTTATCAAGCTTGAGCCTAGTAAGCATGTAAACCCTTTCAAACAATTAAACAAATATTGCGCACAACAACACCAGAGAATAAAATATATCTCTTATACCAACCTAATCTAGAAGGGGTGTATTAGTTTGTTGTGCTAAGTGTCATTTCAGTAATAAAAACATGTACAATTTGTCTCCATTTTTTTTCTTAAGCAATGAGTATTTTAACCATGAAACATAGATGAATTTGTGGGTTTTAAGTAGGAAAATAACCCTAAATAACATTGTACATCAGTTTATAATAGAGAAATAACATCACACATAAGTTTTACAGAGCAGGCATGATGAAGCATTTCACCCTTCCTAGGCTACATCTGCTGGTCCAGCTCCCAATGGCACAGCCCTCTTTGTCATTATTCTCAAAATTGCAAATACATGTGTTTACAAGCCTCTAATGGCTATTTTATTTGCACCGGTGGCTCCAAAATTCTCAAATTTGTCTAGGTAGACTCTTCTTTCACCTAAATTGGTCGAAAATTGACCTCTTCAAGTTTTTTCCAAATATTAGCTAGAAAAATTCCACTAATTGTGGAGAACTATAGTTAACTGCAATTAGTTTGGCAAAAATCCCTAAAATTTAGCTAATGTTGAAGCCTCCGCAAGTATAAACCATTTGCATTGAAGTTTGGTGGTTAGGGCAGGGAGGTCACAAGCCGACCCCCACCTTAAACACTGCAATTATGGTTTTAAAACTCTACATAACAATGGAGTGGAATCGTGCTTGGAGTTAGAGTTCCGAAACCGCATTCTGAAACCATCGCATGACATGCCACCTAACCACGCATGTGATAGCATGTTTTGTGGGCAGTTGTGGTCACAAACCATCCCATGTAACATTTATTAAACTGCACATGTGAACATGGTTAAATCCACGAGAGTATGGTTTGGAATTGCTCCCAGTAAATTTTTATGTCACTGTTTAAATTTCATATGTGACCACAAACAATGGGGCTACCAGCGGCCCCCAACGTTGAACCTTTGCAAACTTTAAATGTGTTTCGCGCCCTATAGGTGTATGAACTAATGCATAGGCGAGTTGGTCAAAGTGGTCGGTGATGCCATGGAGATCACAGGGTCAAACCCCCTCAGACTCCAACCAAAATTTGGCCAATGATCTTGGGGACACGTGGCAGCCTCTAGGCTGCCACATGTCACCCATCCAACGGTGCATAATGAAACTTCGTATAAACCAAATCTTCAGCCCTGAATTTGCCACATGATGAAATATGATTAGATTGGAGAAAAGGGAATATTCCCAGAATATGCCACCGATGTTGACTATACCTACATGCTAACTGGGCATCCCAGTCACTCCTATCACAAAAATTTAGCTGTTTAGGAAATCGATCAAAACATGATATCTTCCTCATACGAGCTCGGTTTTTCAAACTATTCATGGTACTAGAATCACAACGACGAGACTTATCTGATCGCTCAAGTTTAATACAATTTCAACCACTTTCAATTTTGAGAAAAACACATGATCTCCTGATCATTATGGGTTGAGTTGTTAGTTCCTGGAAGCCTTGGTTGGACAAATTCTTTGGAAGCTCGACGGAAAAATGTGGGCTGAATTACTAGTCTTAGAAGCCTTGGTTGGAGAAACACTCTAGAAGCCCTAGGTGGGTTGAGTTACTGGTCCTTGAAGCCTTAGTTGGACAAATGCTTTGGAAGCCCTGTAACAGTTTGGGTTGAGTTCCTAGTCTTGGAAGCCTTGGTTGGAAAAAACACTCTCGTGCCCTAGAACAACTTGGTTAGAGACCAATCCATGATGGTTGTGATGTCAGACCTCGAGGTGGAATCACTGGTTGATGGTTGAGGTAGTTTGGCCTTTCGAAGCCCTCGATTGGTTTTTATTGATGTGTTTGATGAGATCCCACATTCATGCTTGGAATATTGCATTGAGGTGATTAAATGAATTGAGATTTGGCTTAGCCAAACTATGGGCAGGTGAAATGTGGAAGTCACATCTCTAGTTGGTTTTTACATTCATTAATGATAAGCTCATTCCTTTGGTATTTTATGTATAAATGTATTGGTTTATATGTGGGTTCTATTTTTGTTATATCCATGATATTTTTGTTTTTATTATTTTTGTTATAAGCATTCATTTTGATAGTAGTGATGTATGAATCTCTCTTGTTTTTACTTGTAAATGAATGCACAATGTATCTATGGTAAAATTTATGGTATTGGAACTAATCATGTAGGGGAGCAATGCTTCTCAGTGATTCTCAGATAAGTATGAGACCCCTATGCTCCATTCTTTTGTTTATACATGTAGCTTTCATATTTGTGACATGTTTGATGAAATGTCTGTCATGGCTAGGAGGGGTGCATATGAGTTATTATTGATGTGATTAATTTTGTACCATTTTCCTATTTTTATTTATCCTATCTGAACTTTTCATGAAATTCTAAGTAGTGACTTGGGTTATGGTCCTGAAAAGGTGGCTCAAATCCTGGGGGCGCTGGCACAACACTTGTGAATTTAGTCCATAGACACTGGCATGTAGTGTTATGCTTGTAGCCAGAGCCTCCTAGATAATGGCTTGCAAGCCTGTGTCTGTGTCTATAGCTAAGAGGGGTGAAAAGTTCATTTGACCCAAGGGCAAGAGACTTGAATGGTTGGGTTAACTCCTGGTGGTGTTATTGTTGCTAAACAAGGTCTATGTGAAGAGTTTCCTTCTATTCCACTTCCTTAAGGTGACGTAGGAGGTTGATTCTGATAATAGTAGCCTCTCATCACATGTTTACACATGTTGGTCAGTTACCTGGATAGATGTGGGAAGAGGGTGTTACAGAGTGGTATTAGAGCATTGTTCAACCTTCAGACTGTATGAGCGGTGTGTTGGTCATGTTTTTCTATTGGTTGCATATGCGTTTATCATACATAGGGTGTATGTGCTTGTTGCATCCTTGATGTGTTAGCCATGGTGGTGGGGGTGTCATCATGGAAGTGTTGATGGTGTGGTTTTCAACATGTTGTCATGAGTGTATGACTGGTTATGTGTTGTTCATGCTTATGTATTTTATGTGCACACTTGATTACATGTTGCTACATGTTGTATATGCATTGCTATTTTATGTTAGGTTACATATTGGTCATGCTTGTGTAGTCTTAGTATATGCTTGCTTATGTGATGTTATATGCTGAACATGAATTGATTGTTCATGTTTTGTTATACATGGCAAGTCGATACATGTGGTCAATTTTGCATTGGTATGGTTGAGGTTTTTATGCATTAGGTCATGTTGTGCATTTGTATGGTTATGCATTAGGCACTACAAGGAAAAAGGACATTGGTGAGGGTCAAAAGAGCCTTCGACACCAAAAATTGAACATCACCAAAGGTGGCGTTGCCAAAAGTACAGGTGTTGTGGTGACATTCAAGGTCCGTCACCAATAATGATTTATAGTGACAGATAGTGACCATCACCATTTCATATGAGAAATGGTGATGGAAAATAGCCTCTGTCACCAAAAAACTGAACATCACCAAAAGTGGTGTCGCCAAAAGTATGTGTTGTGGTGACATTCAAGGTTCGTCACAAATATTGATTATAATGACGGATAGTGACCATCACCATTTCATATGAACAACAACGATTTTTTGTGATGGACCTTTCATGGCCATCACTATTGGTGCATATATATGGCGACGTTCATTGGCTGTCACCATAAACTCATTGGTGACATCAAGGTCCGTCATGAATAATGACTATAATGATAAATAGTGACCCTCACCATTTCATATCAACAACAAAGATTTATGGTGATGGACCTTTAATGGTTGTCACTATTGATGCATATATATGGTGGCATTCGTTGACCATCACCATTTCATAAGGGTTGAAAAATGTCACCATAAGCCCATTGGTGATGGTCAAAAGAGCATCTATCACCAAAAACTGATTGTTGTCATTCCCTATGACTAACAAGGCATGATGGAATCGAACCACCAAGGTCCTGCGTGTAAAGAAGGTGCTCTTCCATTGAGTTAGCACTCTTTAAAGAATTAGAATTTAAACTAGAAATTGCCCCTAAAGGTGCAAAGATATGCCAAATGAATAGAAAATCTAGGAAGATCAAAAGTTGCTAGAAATAATATGTTCAATATAAATAATAAAAAGACTAAGAATAAATTTTGATATAATCTAACAAAGCATATACTACGTAGGAGAATAACTGGAAAGCACAACTAGAAATTTGAATCACAACATAACAATATAAAAGAACATGCAATAGGAAACGGACAACTCCACAGTTTGAAAAATATGAAAAATCCATGGGCCTGTTCTTATGTATTGATATTTATAACAAAATAGAAATCTAGATTTATGAAATTAAAGTATCACACAAGAATGTCTTGAAGAAATATTAATTGTAAAATAATATTTTTTTCATTTGGATTTACCTTGCAGAACCTCAGGAAAAGGTTTCCACAAAAACAACCAATAAACATAACAACATGGACCTCAGGAGGACTAGAGAAGTATTCAAATAAAATGATGAACATATTATGTAGAAAGAACTTAGAACCCTCTGAAGTAAACCACACATTTATCATCGTGACTAGTACACTTGCAAAAAAATATAAGAATAAATTATAAACTATTCCACCAAAAAACAGTGAATTTTTCCACTAAAATATAGTTTCAAATTAATCACTAGCATGACAGTATATTCTTCGAAAAAATAGGGAATTTTAAAGAAAATGTATAATAGCTTGCATGAGAATCGTGTTGATAAAACCTTCCAAGGAATAAGACCACAGTAGTCAACAAGAGTGCCATCATAATTAATACTATCAAAGAGTGGTCAATAGATGAATTGACGGACCTTCATAACTTGCATTGGTTCCTTATCCTTCATCCAACCCTAAAATTTTAGACCGAGGTTAAAATTTTGAAGGAAAATTAAGAAAAGTTACATGATCTTGTGAAATAAATTTTTTATCACTACCATTAACTATAATGCAATAGTTTTGCACGAACAAAGCATCCTTGTCTAAAGTGAAGTAGTCAATGATGATTAAGACTAATTATGGGCTTAGAATTGTTTTTTCACATTTTTTTTTGAATTGTTAGAATTACTGTACTTAGTAGTAGAGGCATTACCACCATGGATTGGGAAGTCCACAACAACCACTTATGTAACTGGGATTGTTGACTATAATCATTTTAACCTTCTCCTTCCTTTTTCTCAGCCACTGAAATATGTGTTGAGAACTCTTTTCTTAAGACATCCCTCATTAGAATGGGTAGACCATTAGTGATAATAACAATATTCTCGTAACATTTCCACTATAATTACAATTGCTTTTGGGCTAAAATTTAGACTTGTGGGTATCTTTGTCATGCCTTGTAAAAAAATGAAGATGACAAGGGGAAGGAGTAGAAAAAGAGGGATTAGAAAAGATCCACTAAGAGGAGCTTGAATTGTTTTCAATGATGCTCCATATTTAGGGATTGCTTCTTTAACTTGCTTTCAATATTCATGGCAAGCCAGAAAGCCTTTCTCCAATGAACTGAGTGCATGTAAAGTCCATCTTGTGTTGATTATGAAACAAGAGACACTTGATAAAATTGAAAGGTTAATCCCCAACGATGAATTTTTCAATATACTAAGGAACAATCAATACCAGCAATTTTTAGAGAGGCAGCCACCACTAAGTAGCTCCTTCCTAAGAGGTTAGAAACATTGTCTAATAGCTAGTTTGTGGAAGCCATAGAAATCACCCAATGGGCACCACATTGCACACAAAATGTTGAGTTGTGGGAGAAAGAATCTTAAATTAGAATGCACCCTTTTGCGAGAGTAATGACATTTTGGAGAAAAAAAAATGTGTATGATAAGTGATATACTGATCCAGGTGGAATAATCAGGTACAGGTACAAGAGGTTTGAGTACAAGGCTCAAAAATAAAAGTGTTCAAAAGATTCTTGAACCAGGTTCATGTTGTAGATCTCATCTTTCTGAATCCAAAGGCGCAGACGACACTTAATTCCAAGTCCGAATGAAGAAGTTATAAGCGGTCAAAGTTCCAGGTTGACTTGGTGACTGGGTAGCCTTAAAGAGGACGCAATTTGGACCAAACCCGGCCACCGGATTCCAGCACACTCAAGCCAGATTTCGGGCGAATTTGTGGGACCGTTAATTGCACTCCTTCGGTCAAAAATCTGAAGGTTCGAAAAGAACTAATTTGTTTTAAATAAAAAATAAAACAAAAAATATATATATATGGGTGGCGGGCCACCAACCCTGCCACCCCATCTAAATCCACAAAATATATTAAAAAAATAGAAGTTTGTTGGGGGGCGGGTGGTCAGCCCCGCCACCCCCGCGGTCCCCGCATTATACAACGGTAATAGCATTAAATGGGGGCGGGGGTTGTGAACCCCACCGCCACCCAAGCCACATATAAAAAGTGCTGGCGGAGATCATGGGGCGGGCCACCCAAGGCAGACCCAACCCCTCCAAAAAAAAACAATATAATATTGTTATTACAAAAATGCATGAGTATTTTTGGAGGGGCGGGATTTGATACCCCGACCTCTCTTCAACAAATTACCTATTTTACCAACGCGCCAACGAATTTTGTTGGTAAATCTGCCCACAAATTTTTATTTAAACCCAGTCTTTTCACAGTGCACCCAAGACAATGGTGCAGGGAGTGTGCACGCAGATCGAGATTTAATATTTTTTTAATTGCAGGTCATGTGGAACCATGAGCCCAGAAAGAGGCAGGCGGAACCCTGATTGAGGCTCAATTTTTAGGAGGGCAAAATTTTGACTTTGTCCAAATGGGACAAATTTTATGTCATTTCAGCACTACTAAGCGCTACGAGTCTAATGGCGTGCTCAGTTTCTACATCTGAGTTTTTGATTTTCCAGCCACTTTTGGAAGTGGACTATGCCGGTGTCAGATTTTTGCATGTGAGCAGTTGTTTTCACCTTTCTCGACACCACAAGACTGATGGTGTTTTCAGAATCAGCCGCAGAGAAGCTCAGACTTCAGCAAATGGTAGCATGAGGTATATGATGTGTATTCCATGTACTTCTTCATTTATTTCTTGTTGAGATGCATTATGTCTCGCAGATCCCGGTTGATACATGAGTCGTGGGATCTTGCTTTGTGTTGTTATTGATGTACTTTCACCTATGGATTTGTGTCATGTATGAGTCCCTTTTATGCCACATTGGCGGGATGCTCTTTTTCATATGTGTATTGTTGAGATCCCTTGTTTGCCAAGATTGGCAGGATACTCTTATTTGCTACATGTCAGCTATGGTCATACTGATAGGAGTCTTTCTTTATGTATGAGAGTTCTGCAGTGGAACATCTCTTAGAGAAGTCAAGCCACTCCTGCGTGAGGGAAATTTTTCCTTGTATGTCATAGGGAAAAATATCCATGTACATCTTCTTCTCACAACACATAATGCAGCATCCTACACCATCTTGACACCGAGGCTAAGAGATGTAGTCCCTCCTGGACGAACTCCGTCATCAAACAACGTGTTCTTATGATTGCTGATCTTGTTCACTTATGTTCCTCTTATTTACAGCTACAGTTGTTCATTTAAGTTCTTTAACGTCTTTAATTAAATGCAATTCTATTTATCAGTCGTATTAAAAGGTCTTGGTTAAGGGTATCAAGATTTTACCCTGGATCAAGTGGTATCGGAGCTGGTATTCTTGCTGATTGGATTGCAAGCGTGAACATTGGACGGTTGCTGAGTTGAGCCATGGAAAGTGTCAAGGAAATGTACGAAACCATGCTCAGGGTGTCCGAGAAGGCGGATATACTATATGAGGGTTATGAAAAGCAGGCAGCAGAGAACGAAGAATTGAAGACCCTCCTACACAAAGAGGAGGAGGAAAAACAATAGTTGCAGCTTTAGTTGCAAGCCACAACAGAAGTGTGGGAAGATTGGAAGCGCAAAAATGAAATTCTGCAAGCAGATCATGATGCCTTGAAGGAATTCCTACAAGAAGAGAAGGAGGAGAAGCAGCAGTTGCAGCTTCAGTTGCAAGCCACGACAGAGGCGTGGGAAGATTTGAAATGAAACAACGAAACTCTTCAGAGAGATCATGATGCCTTAAAAGCATTCCTACAGAAAGAGAAGGAGGAGATGCAGCAGATGCAGCTTCAGCTACAAGCCATGTCAGAGGCAGTGACGGAAGTGAAGCGCAACGAAGGCTTACAACAGCTTTCTTCATCTGTTTCGCAATCAACACCTAAGGTAAATAGTGTTGATTTTTCTTCAGTTTCTTCACGTGATGTCATTTCAGTTGGAAGTGTGGAGATACCAATCACAGGTACCGGCATGAGGCTCCTCACTAAAATGGGGTACAGAGGAGGAGGACTTGGCATTCGTGGCCAAGGCATCACCGAACCATTGGAGGTTGTGCAACGACCTCGTTATGCAGGTTTGGGGTACATTGACGAAGGATGTTCAAAGGAAATCAAAGGAAAACAGATAATGATGAACTCTCCAAGGAAGAGGAATGATAGGGACACTTCGCCATCATTCCACGACAGTGAACGTTGCAGTGAAGGAACCGAGGCGAGCTCCCATCATCATGATGGCACCAGAGACCACCCCAGAAGGTATACTAAGTCTCATTATTCCAGAGTGCATTTTGATTACAATAATGTCGATAACCATGGTCGTAAAACTTGTTTATTTTGTGGTTTAAATAACCATGTGATTTCTAAGTGCTGGAAGAGGATGGCAGCACAAAGGAGGAAGAGGCACGAAAAGCCTTCTCCCCAACATGAAAAGAAATCAGTTAAGCAGGTTTGGAGGAAAAAGAAATTTTGCACCCATTGCGACCGAAGTGGCCACCAAAGAGCCACATGATGGAAACTTTATCTAGAGCAGCGCCATAAAGCCAAAGAGCCCGTGCATACACTAGTTGAAAGAGCTGATCGACAAGCAAGTTCGCCATAGGGAAATGATCCACTCGTTTTAATAAATGAGAAGTGGTTCTTCTAGATTGTTTTTTCTAGATATGTTAAGCTTGTCATGGCCATGCTTGTAAGTCATTTGTCGCATTTTTATTATGAAAGTGATGATGTGTTTCCATCACTCGTTTAAGCGACCATGACATTTCTTTTTGGCCTTGTTTTATATGTCGTGTGTTAGATCTCTTTCATGTAAAAGTGATGAGGTGTTGCCATCACTTAGAGATGCGAATTTTATGTTTTGTTCATGTGCTATGAGTCGTCTGATGCATTTCTTTCATGTAAAAGTGATGAGGAGTTTTGCCATCACTTCGAAATGCAACGATGAGGTCTGGTCTTGTAATTTTGTTGATGTATGATTTCCATTTTGCTGTAAACTTGACCACCGAGTGCATTTTATAAACTCGTGGCAAGTATGGAAATATCTGGGTCATTATTGGTCACATTAAGAATGTAATGTTCATGGCAGCTTTAGGCAGGTGTTGGCATTCCGATTCCGAAAGACAAAAGTGAAGGAGTCTTCAAGGGATGTGCCTTTTCAGACATTTTCATTTCTGCAGTTGCAGGTGTTGGCTTTGCATCTTGATTCCAAAGTACGAGAGGTGAAGGAGTCTTCAAGAGATGTGCCTTCTCAGACATTTGCATTTCCGCAGTTGCAGATGATGGCATTGCATCTCGATTCCGAAAGACAGAAGTGAAGGAGTCTTCATGGGATGTGCCTTTTCAGACATTTGCATTTCAGCAGTTGCAAGTGTTGGCTTTGCATCTCGATTCCGTTGTACGTGAGGTGAAGGAGTCTTCATGGGATGTGCCTTTTCAGACATTTGCATTTCAACAGTTGCAGGTGTTGGCTTTGCATCTTGATTCTGAAGTACGCCAGGTGAAGGAGTCATTTGGGGATGCGCCTTTTAACAAAATTTGCAGACAGTTGATGATAGGTAAAGCTTAATGCTTTTGGAGGACCAAAATCTCCTCAGTGGGGAGGATTGATCCAGGTGGAATAATCGGGTATAGGTACAAGAGGTTTGAGTACAAGGATTAAAAATCAAAGTGTTCAAAAGATTCTCGAACCAGGTTCATGTTGTATATCTCATCTTTCTGAATCCAACGGCGCAGACGACACTCAATTCCGAGTCCGAATGAAGAAGTTATAAGCGGTCAAAGTTCCAGGTTGACTTGGTGACTGGGCAGCCTTAAAGAGGACACAATTTGGACCAAACCCGACCACCGGATTCCGGCACACTCAGGCTAGATTTCGGGCGAATTTGTGGGACTGTTAATTGCACTCCTTCGGTCAAAAATCTGAAGGTTTGAAAAGAACTAATTTGTTTTAAATAACAAATAAAACAAAAAATATATATATATATGGGTGGCGGGCCACCAACCCCGCCACTCCATGTAAATCCACAAAATATATTAAAAAAATAGAAGTTTTTTGGGGGGCGGGTGGTCAGCCCTGCCACCCCCACGGTCCCCGCATTATACAACGGTAATAGCATTAAATGGGGGCGGGGGTTGTGAACCCCACCGCCACCCAAGCCACATATAAAAAGTGCTGGTGGAGATCATGGGGCGGGCTGCCCAAGGCGGACCTGACCCCTCCAAAAAAAAAACAATATAATATTGTTATTACAAAAACGCATGAGTATTTTTGGAGGGGCGGGATTTGATCCCCCGACCTCTCTTCAACAAATTACCTATTTTACAAACGCGCCAACGAATTTTGTTGGTAAATCCACCCACAAATTTTTATTTAAACCCAGTCTTTTCATAGTGCGCCCAAGGCAATGGTGCAGGGAGCGCGCACACAGATCGAGATTTAATATTTTTTTAATTGCAGGTCATGTGGAACCATGAGCCCAGAAAGAGGTAGGCGGAACCCTGATTGAGGCTCAATTTTCAGGAGGGCGAAATTTCGACTTTGTCCAAATGGGACAAATTTTATGTCGTTTCAGCACTACTCAGTGCCATGAGTATGATGGCATGCTCAGTTTCTGCATCTGAGTTTTTGATTTTCTATCCACTTTTGGAAGTGGACTATGCCGGTGTCAGATTTTTGCATGTGAGCAGTCGTTTTCACCTTTCTCGATGCCACAAGACTGATGGTGTTTTCAGAATCAGCCGCAGAGAAGCTCAGCCTTCAGCAAATGCTAGCATGAGGTATATGATGTGTATTCCATGTACTTATTCATTTATTTCTTGTTGAGATGCATTATGTCTTGCAGATCCTGGTTGATACATGAGTCGTGGGATCTTGCTTTGTGTTGTTATTGATGTACTTTCAGCTATGGATTTGTGTCATGTATGAGTCCCTTTTATGCCACATTGGCGGGATGCTCTTTTTCATATGTGTATTGTTGAGATCCCTTGTTTTCCAGGATTTGCGGGATACTCTTATTTATTACATGTCAGCTATGGTCATACCGATAGGAGTCTTTCTTTAATAGGAGTCTTTCTTATGTATGAGAGTTCGCAAGGGAACATCTTCTTAGAGAAGTCAAGGATGAACTCGCTGGAGGGCAATTTTTTCCTCGTATGTCATAGGAAACATATCCATGTACATTCTTTCTCACAACACATAATGCAACTGCCTACACCATCTTGACACCCGAGGCCGTGAGATGTAGTCCCTCCCGGGACTTAACTCCGTCATCACAACACGTGTTCTCATGATTGCCGATCTTGTTCATTTATGTTCCTCTTATTCATAGCTACAACTTGTTGCTTTAAGTTCTTTAACGTCTTTAATTAAATGCAATTCTATTTATCACTCAATTAAAAGGTCTTGGTTAAGGGTATCAAGATTTTTACCTCGGATCATATACCGTTGGTGTATAGAAATGCTGCCAACATATTAGGAGGTTGGTCCAAACCCCAAGAGATATCTAGGGAACAACCCCAAACTTTAGTAGCTCTGAGGCTATGGCAGAAACATTGAGAAGGAATGTGAAGGCAAAAGTCTTCAATCATACTAAACTCATAGGATAAATATGAACTAAGAGTGACAAAGTTCTGGGCAGTTCCTTAGTCTAAAGAAGCTAGAAGATCATGCAACACTAGAAGGTTATTTTATTGGGCAAAGACAATGCTATGTGCATCTTGCAGATGTAAACTATTCTTGCACATGATGGGAAAAAAGGTTTGCAAAAATATGCCTTGTGTGTAGAATCAACGCACACAACATTCTCTTTTTCCCAATGCACTAACCTTCTAGTTGTCGCCAAATAGCACTTGGGTCACAGTGGCAAGGCCTTTAGTAGTAGGCACTTACCAAATCTTCCATAATTTTCACTATTGTACCAGAACTAGATCTTGGACCTATGCTAATATGTGAGGTGCTTCCACTGCAAGACATCAAGCAACGTGTTTAGCATTCAAAGCTGGAAAACTTGAGAAACAGCTTGAACAGGGAGAAACAGTAAAAAAGAAATGAAATAATAATAATAATAATAACTCTAGAATATTATAAATAGGAAACCCTGCTATCACTGCACTAGAGGTGCAGGCCTTCACTTTTTTATTTTTCATTATAATTTGCACAAAATCCCTCCAATCCCAGCCTGTCACATTTTCGCATTTAGCAACAATTAAAGCCTTTTTCATTTGGTCATGTATGAATACCAATGGACAACTGGTATTATATATGCCATACATAACAATTAGGAAGCCAAAACAAGTAAATTCAATGTTTTAATTGTAACTTATTATCAGGAAATGTTAGTTACAGTAACAAAAATGGTATGCCAATTGCATAAGCCATATGTATCTCCAGTGGAAAGGCTGATTGTAATCCTCGTGTGAGCCAAAATCTCAATAAATAGCAACATAAAGAACTAATATGCAGTGGAATTGTTGTAGAAACTATTTTATAAATGGGAAAGGTAGTGAATTATGGAATAGCATATCATACGTACTACCTATTTAGTTGCTTACCCTGCAATATCTACTATCATTTTCAATTTATTTATTATTTGGGTACGCTACTCATTTTATCTACAATTACAGTGAGATAGTTGTTCGATAGTTGGTCATATTACAGTAGGAATGTCATCAATATAGGAAATCTGGTTTTTGACTGAAAATGAGAGCAGGGAATAAGGAAAATCATTGAAACAAGGCAAAAATATGATTGACAAGTTCTTATTGGAATGTATATTATTTGGAGTTAAATACAAACTATGATTATTTTTGGTAATGCTATGGATGTTGGAGAATAGACATTCAAGAAAGGTTGTCACTGTTGTTGGTGTCTGGATATGAACAAAATTCAATCCTTTTCTCCACATAAATTATCAACCCAAGGGCGTTAGTTATTTCAAGACTAACAGTAGAGTGTATGCAGATACAAGTTCATGATCCATTGTAGGTCACAAGTTTAACTCATAACACGCAACCCACTGTAACAAAAATCAAAGAATTGCAGAAATAAAAGATCATTCACAACAATTTCATATAAATTGTAACAACAATAGATAATCACACAAAAATTAAAACACTATGTGGAAAAGGAAAACGTAGCACCTGACAAAAGAGTGGGCCCAACTCTCTGATCAGAGCTGTAGTAAACTAACGGATCACATGAGAAATAGAAAACTGCTGTGTATTCAATTAATAACAGAGTTGTATTACAATGTCCGTATGTAAAAGGGCTTGACACCGATTCACAACCTACAGACTCCTTTATACAATTATCGTGAAACCCTCGATTCCTCTCAGCAACTCTGTAGTTACAAAAATACATCTTGTTACAACAACAACTAGTTGCCTTAGCAAGAAACCATAAAAAGGCATGAAATGGCGTTGATACAAACAATTCTGTTACGATGTAACAATAAACAAGGGAAATGTTGGAGATGATAGCTGCTTCCTCGAATCGCAACTGCAATACTCCTGTTTTAGCCAAATCTGGAGAAATATCGGAGTTAATATGCAAAAGGTAAAACCTCCATGACAAATAATTCATTAATCAAATATCCCGTAAAAGATAGGGAAAAGGGTTTTACCTCATGCATTTAGGAGTAATAATGGTAGAAAGACATAGAGAAATTAGGGTGAAATGGGTAAGGAAAATACACAAATCCAGTACCCATCATATCCCCCCAAATGGCCTATTTGCATGTCCTCATGCAGCTCGTCGTCTCCTCAGGTCTGGGTTGGACCGACTATGATCAGCATGAAGCTGTGTAAGGTCATACTCTTCAGCCATTTCTATCCCTGGTGGTTTATATCCCTATGTCAAAACAACGTTCTTCCACCAATCTGGATCAACGTTATATTCATAAATATACTGCTCGACTGGCAACCAGATAAGGCGAAATTGAAATCTCAATCCCATCCATCTGACCCCACAAGTGTGAATGCATGGCACAAAACATGGCATTCTCTATAAAGCCCATGCAAAGATGGGCACCCCAAATAGTCCTCGTTCTCTAACAGCAGAAGATGACAACATCCACCTTTTCTGACAACTTTCCAATGATTCTTTTTGAAACATCGTAATATGGCTGACACATAAGTTAGCACACCATTTATGGGTTGCTAACATGTGTTCTCTATGGCCCTCAATCTATAAAAATGTATAATTCTTGTTATAAATGTTTTAGGACTGACCATGCTCTTTCCTCATCATTAATGGCCTTGTAGCTTGGTTTTCCTCAAAAGTATCCTAGGCCTTCCTCCACTTAATACGATTCATAGTATAAGAGGTGAAAGCCCTTAAATGGATGTCCCCCACGAATGGAACAAGGTTAAAGGACTAATCATGATTTAAATAATACTCATGCATATTAATTTCAGACATTAAGTGTTGCCCTATGATGCCATGAATTTTTAAAATATGTAGAAATTGGATTGGATCCTCAATTTCATACCAAATCTCCTTATATATGCTTTCGAAACAAAAGGAAAGAAAATATACGTGAAGAAACAAGACATAACTATGTGCAGGGGGCCTGCAGGCCATTACCTGCTATGTTAGGAAGAACACTTTCTCTGTATCTATCTTCAGCAACTGCACTTGTTCCTCCAATTCCTCTATCTTGGCCTTTTGTTTGACCTACTTCAACTATGCCTTGTATATTTGATCCATGTATCCTGTGATGACTTTAGCGGCCAGTTCTTGAACCCTAGCAGTTTCCTTTTTCTAGTCACTTGCAGTAGATTGCCACTTCTGAATCTCAACAACCAGTACAAATTCTCGACCCTCAAACAACTCCTTAATTGGGCCAGTCTGTGTAGCTGCAGTGGAGACCTCAATTCTCAGTTTTATTGCCCTCCATTTATAGATTTTTACCTTCCTTTTGAGTCAGGAAACTTGATTTTTCAAATCCTGAACATCCCTCTTTAGTCTCATAGTTTCATTGAATTGCAGCTGATACCTCTTTTTGAGAGGTAACCATCTTTTCTTGCATTGTTCCACCCATTTATGTTTAACAACAAATTCAGTTTCTGGGCCTATGACAGGTTGGGGAGGCAACAAAATGTTGCCGGCATTCTCGACGGATTATTTTTCCCAACCCTTCTCTCCAGGCTCTCTATCCATAGGGGTCTCTTTCTCTACGTCCCCTCTAGGAACTTCTGTCGTCTGGTCAACAAATTCATCAACCACTTTGTGTTTCAATATTTCCACCGAAACTTTTTCTTCTTCGCGAGATTCTAAATGTTCTGGTTTGGAAGTGGTTGGGCCAATCTTGGCCTTGTCAACAAATTTAAGTACTGGAAGAACAATTTCTTCCTCCATCAGTTGTTTGGGCGAGCGAAATCCCCTCTCCCCTCTAGGTATCATGGACTGGAACAGAGAGAAGGGAATGAAATTATCATCCTCAATTCCAAATTGACCCGGAACTTCACATGTTATTACCTTAATCGGGGTCGGTGCTAGTTCTTGTGGAGCAGCATCGATCTCACATCTTGTTTCCTTGTTGTCTCCTCACTGCTTTTTCACCATTTCTTCTTCCAGTATCGATGTTGGTTCTTATGGGACAACGTCGACCTCCTGGTTCATTTCTTCTCTACCTTCCTGTTCCCCATGAATTACCTTTTTTTCCATAGTTGGTATCAATTCTTGAGGAACAAAGTTGATTTCACAGGTTAACTCCTCCTAACTTGGCCGAATTAGGGGCGGTTATTGTGTAATGCCTCTGCCTATATTGACATCCATATCCAATTGGGCAGGTGATGTTGTTTCTTGAAAAACAACATCACTTGCCATTTCTCTATCCACAAATTCACTCCTTTGTTCCTTATTGACGAAAGTTGATGTTTGTACAACAATATTGACTTCCTTCATGATGTTCATAATTTCTTCCTCTGTGGGCTCTTCTAGCAAGGCTGTTTCTTGTGTGACAGCCTCAACTGTGTCACCAATGACCTCCTCCATTATCATTTCCTCTTCTTCTGTGGCCTTTTCAAGTGAGGCTCGTTCTTGTGTGGTAGCCTCAGACATGTCACCAACTACCTCCTCCATACTCACCTCTATAGGCTCCTCTTGATCAAGCATCATATCTTCTTCCTTGGGTTCCTCTTGATAAACTTCCATTTCCATCTCCTAAGGTTCCTCGTGGTCAATTCCCTCCTAATGTTATTCTTCTACCAAACGAGTTGGAGAGACTGGTCCTTCTTCTCTAGCAGCAATGATGGCTGCCACCTCTTCTTCTGAGGACCCACAAATTCTGCCAAGGAAACCCCAAAATTGTTTATTGCATGCATAACCAATAGTCACACCAAACCATGATTGGAAAGCACTGTCAGCATTCGACGGGAACGTCGAGCAGCCTGTGCCATATGCTACAACTGTTTCCAGAGGAAAAAGGGCATGTTTAAAGCATGCACCGGATTCTATGGAAATTAGAGGTGCGTTAGAATTCTAAAATGATACTTGAATAGTGCCAAAGCCCGAGCCTCGCAGGTAATGTATTTTATTACGAAACCTAAAACTTCATTCCAAGGATACGGCGTGGTTCTGTGCTCATACCCTCTCCCCTTTGGCACGAAACTTTCCCCTCCTGCAAGAACAGTTCATTATAAATTTCATTGACAATTTCAACTTTACCAAATTCATCAGTTGCAACTAGATTCACCAATGCACATCTCACTTTTTAGTCATCATGCACATGTGTTTCATCACAGTGGGATTCGCCATCTTCTACACCATCCACGTTATAGTGGAATTCTTGAGAATTGATATGCTCTTGCTCTGCTTCACATACAAAGGCTTTAAATTATGTATTGTCAATCTCTATTACACCTTCTTCATCCATATGCATTCTTTCATAATGGGTTTCACCATCATCTGCAACATCCACATTACAATGGATTTCTTGAGCATTGATATGCTCTTGCTTTGCTTCACATACAGAGGTTTCAACTTCTGTACTTGCAATCTCTATTGCATCTTCTTCAATCATATGCATGCTTGCATAATGGGTTTCAATTTTATATTATTCACAACCATATTCCACTTTTGAGTAGGATCCTCCAAGCTCTATTTTCCTCCTAGATTCTTGCTCATCTACTCTCAAATCTATGTCTGACTCACCAAATTGTCACACATATTGCTCAAGCATATCATACAGTCATGTACACTAGAAGTTGATCGATATAACACAACAAAGATGATTGAAGACATGGGACTTCATGTTCAAGTGTGTATGTGGGGAGTGAAAAAAATGAGCGGTGATACCTCTGCAATATGGATATGGCAGTGTACACATGTTGGAGTGCGGATTTACAGATCGTAGAAAGCAAGGGGATGGTGTCAATAGATTCCACGCATCCACACAATGAGCTTCCTCCGCACTACTCACCCCACATTCTGCACTACTCACCCCACACTACTTAGACAATTCGTCAATAGCTTCCACACTTCTCACAATAAGCTTCCTCCGCACTACTCACACCACATTTCTTAAGAATTTTTTCCTAGTTACCTCCTATATTCCTTAGCCATGTGGTATGATTATAATTCCCTCCAGTAATGCTCTTTACATGCAGGCCAGAAAACAATTGTGAAGGTTATGGACCCAAAATATTCCCAAAATGCACATAATTCACTTCAACAACCATCATTGTTGTGAATGCTCACATAGACAATTTCCTTGCCTAAGTTTCTATGACAAAGAAAAGGAAAGTTAGAATGAAAAAATTAAAATTGAGGACACAAAATAAGTGGTCAATAGTTGATATTTTTGCATCCTCTATGCCAGTTGAAATGAATCTAGAACATCTCTACAATTTCTAAATGGATGGCAATGGACAGTAAACACCCAAAACACGTAGGTGATATGTAATATTCCAAAATTTCCATCAGCTAATTACAATGTTAGAGTTCTTAATTTTATTATTTAGTTAAGTAAATAAGAGGGTGGAGGGGCCCATAAACCCAGTAGATGAATAAAATCCACTTCGATAGTGTGAATGTGGGTTATTTGTGATCAGTAGATCATGTGTTATGCTCAAAATTGAAAGTTCTCTAAACATGTCCAAACCTAAGTGACCAAAAAGGTCTCGTCGTTGTGATTTTGGCATCACGAATGGTTTGAAAAACCAATGTCGTAGAGGAACATATCGTGTTCTGTTCATTTTCCTAAACAACAAAATTTTGTGACTGGATGCCCAGTCAGCATGTAGGTACAATCAGTAGGTATATTCCTAGAATATTCCATTTTTCTCCCATCCAACAGGATGGCAGCACATGGCATGATGTGGGTCATTGTTCTTATGGTACAAGGATGAGTTCTAGGTGTTGGATGAGTTTTGGATAAGCCATTGGATGAGTGACATGTGGCAAGCCCACATGATGCCATGTGTCATTAGGAGGTTGTATTAAAAAATTTTTGGCCTTCCCCAGAATCGAATAGCCGACCTCCGAGAACGTGGGCAAGAGCCTTTACCAACCTGCCTATACAATGTTACTTAACATATAATAGATGCCACATAATTTTATTGTTTAAATGTTTTAAATTGGGGTTTTGGGAGGACAGCCTAGAGGGGACAAACCCCCCTCTCATGTGGCCTTGCACCAAGAACCATGGACCTCCACTCCAACTGGTGGCTACAAAACCGTAACACCGATGGCAACGATACCATGCTATGGTTTACAATAAGTTAATGCGACGGTTTGTTACGGGCAATTTAACCGACGATTTCAGCAGGAGTTAACTCTAGTTCTTGTCACATGGGCGGAGTTGTAACCGTTTACCTATGCAGTTAATACTTAAGTTAAATGCAATAGTTTCGGTGTACTGTTTGTGAATTGGTCACATGTTTTCATTAATGTTTTATGGAAAATAGTGTTGGGAACCATTAACTCTGAGTTCCACTATATTTTCGGAGTTTATTCAAACTAAACCACATGGGTTTCAGCGGAGGGTCGGCTTGTGACCACTCCACCTAACAATCACACTTTAAATCTAATAGTTTTTGACTAGTGGGATAGGTAGAGATACCATAAATTTATAGTTTTTATTAAATTTACTTGAAGTTAAGTGCCTGTCTCCACAATTAGTGGAGACTTTCTAGCTGTCTTTGGGAAAAATGCACTGGGAGGTCAATTTTCGACCAATTTTGGTGAAACAAGAGTCTACCTACACTAATTTTAGCATTCTGCAGCCATTGGTACAAATAAAATAGCCATTAGAGGCATGTAAACCTATGTAATTTATAATTTTGAGCATAATGACAAAGAGGGACATGCCATTGGGAGCTGGACCAACAGATGTAGCCCAGGAGGGGTGAATTTCTTCATCATGCCTACTGTGTAACACTTATGTGTGAATGTTTTTCTATGTTATTTATTGTTGTTCAGTATTTTTAAGGCTTATTTACATGCTTGAAGTTCACTAATTCATCTAAATTTCATGGTTAAAACTATCATTCCTTAAGAAAACTTATGGAGACAATTTGTAAATGTTTATATTACTGAAAGGACACTTAGCATGGCAGAACTAATATACTCCTTTCAGATGAAGTTGGTATTAGAGCTAGAGTTTAATCTTTGGTGTTTTTATGTGCAAGAATTTGTTAACTGTTTGCAAGGGTTTTCATGCTTACTAGGCGCAAGCTTAATAGAGGAGAAGGAAAACTGGTGGAAGCAAGAGGTTCTCAAAGTGAGCCACATCAAAGGAGGGCAAGATTTCCACATTATCCTCCACCTAGTTCACCTCCCAAAGAAGCAGAAGCAACATCAAGTATGCCTCAAGGGGAAGAATAAATCCATGAAGAGATGGATCCGAAAGAGGAAGAAAGAGTGTAAAGAAAAGCATTTCTTGACATAAATGAACTGATGAGAGTCCTTTATCAAGAAAGTAATGATAAACTAGAATAGGAAAGGTCCAAACTTCACAAGCAAGGACAAGGATCATGAGGAGGCCATAATGATGAAGATAAATCCAAGAAGGGAAAGGAAATGGAGATAGTGGAAAGTCACCATCATCACCCTCATATTCATCCTTTTCATCCTCTACTTCATCTTTAGTACATCAACGATACAAGTCAAAGAACATGGGTAAAATTCCTTTTCTAAAACTTGATGTTAAGTTTGAATTTCCAATTTTTAACGGTGAATTTAATGCAGAAAAGCTAGATAATTGGATTAGGAAATTAGAGGTCTATATTTGAGAATCCAAAATTTTCATGATGATGATACCAAAATCCAACTAGCTTCATTGAGGATGGAAGGTGCAACACTTGTTTGGTGGGAAGCCAAGACAAAGGAGGAGATCAAGAAATATGGTAAGATTATTTTATCATGGACTGATTTCATTTCTATAATCAAACAACAGTTTTATCCATTAACTCACATGCAGAAAGCCATGATGGACTAGCAAAATTTTAAACAATTGAAAGGGAAAAATGTACAAGTGTATACTCAAGAATTTAGGAGAAGAGATATTTTATTAGGAGTAGATTTGCAGAGCCAAGACACTTTGCTCAAGTATATAGGATGCTTACATACCTACCTAAGACATACTATCCTCATGTTTAACCCTAAAAGCATAGATGAAGTTTGTGTTCAAGCCACATATTTAGAGGCAAGGGGAAAAAAAACTTATATGATAATGGGGAAAATGAGTTTAAAGGTAATTGGAAGAAAAAGAGAAATGAAAATGTCAGAAAAGAGAATGGAAATTCTTTTGCAAACACTATTCTAAGACTAGCCATGATGAAGACTATTGTTGGAAACTTCATCTAGAGTTGAAACCAGAAAGTTTGAAGGCCAATGTTATGAAACCATCTCCAAAAATAGAAGAAAAGAGAGATCAACCCCTTAGAAATCAACCACTTCAAGGGGGAAAACTCCAATACATTACATAAATGAACAATTCTTGGATGCCACAAATGACTAAAACCTCCTTCTATATATAGTAGTCCATGGGCCCGCAATATAATCCTAGCCGACCTAACAATAACAATATAAGGGCACAATAATAACAATATTGGGGTTACAGGGGTACAAACGTAACAATAAGGGACTAAACTAGTAATATAGAGACCTAACATGCCCCTCTCCTTAAAAAAAGTGTTGTACTCAATGCTTGAGTAGTTGTGGGTGTTTCTATATAAAATTCTCATCCTCCCATGTAGAATTTTCAATGGGCAAGTTCTTCCACTTCATGAGATGCTGTGAAATTGATCGATTTCGTAGCTGTAGAGTTCTTGTTTTCGTGACCACTTCATATTCCAATATGAATTTTCCTTCCTCACCAAGTTCTGGAAATATTGTTTGAACTGGAAGATTTTCACCTATAACCTTCTTTAAGCATGAAACATGGAAAACTATATGCACTCACAAAGAAATAGGAAGCTCCAATTTGTATGCCATAGTACCAATCTTTTGTAACACATTGTAAGGACCATAGTACTTTGGTGATAATTTATTATCCTTCTTAGCTTTCTTGAGGGACATTTGTTTGTATGGTTGTAGCCATAAAAATACCCAGTCTCCTACATTAAAACTTCTCTCGCTGCGATGTTGATCTGCCTGTTGTTTCATTCGATTTTGTGCCAAATTTATGTTATCCTTTAAGAGTTGGAGAAATTCTTATTGATGCTCGATGTAATCTTCCACTGCTTGAACCTTAGATTTTTCTCTTAAATATGATATGATGGATGGTGGATGATATTCATAAAGTGCCATAAATGGGGTCATTTTTGCTGCAGTATGGAAGGAAGTGTTATACCGCTATTCAGCAAGAGGTAACCACTTGACCCATTGTGTTTGTTTATCAGATACAAAACAATGAATATATCCTTCCAAGCATTTATTCACTATCTCATTTTTACCATCAGATTGAGGATGATAAGATGAGCTATGAGCTAATTGAGTACCCAAACAAGAAAATAACTCCGTCAAAAAATTTCCAGTAAAAATGGGATCTCTGTCTCTCACAATAACCTTTGGGTTTCCATGTAGCTTTTGAATTGTGTCCATAAATGTAGTATCAATTGTACTTGATTTAAATGGATGAGATAATGCACAAAATTGTGCATACTTGTTAAGTCTATCAACTACCATCATGATGACACTCTTTCCTTCGGACTTAGGTAAACCTGTGATAAAATCCATTAAAATATCCTCCCAATGTTGACTTGGAATGGATAAAGGTTGTAGAAGACCCGGGGTCTTAATTGTCTCAACTTTATTTTGATAGAAAACCAAAAATTCCGCTACAAAATTTTGAATATCATATTTAAGTCCATCCCAAAAAAAATATTTCTTCACCCTGTGGTATGTTTTTAAAAATCCTGACTGTCCTCCTAAAGGAGATGTGTGCAATTCCAAAATAATCTTTTGTTCTAGTTGGGAATTCTTACAAAGATATAAGGGATCTTTGTACCATAAGGAACCATTTTTCCAAATAAATGTATTAGATGTACTAGGATCTTGCTGGAACATTTGAATAAGTGTCCACACTTCTTCTTCCTTCTTCCATTCATCCTTTGCTTCGGTGATCCAGTCTGCTGGATAATAGAAATGGAACAATGCAATGCTTCCACCTCTTCATTCTTTCTTGAGAGTGCATCTACAACAAAATTTAGCTTCCATTTTTTGTAGATTATTTCGAAGTCATAACCCAACATCTTTGTGACCCATTTTTGTTGCTCTTCTGAAGATAGTCTTTGTTCCAAAAGGTGTTTAAGACTATCATGATCAGTTTTTACCTTGAATGTGTCTTCCCATTATGTAATGTCGCCATTTATTTAGTGCATGTAGTATTACTAGAATTTCCTTCTCATAAATAGCTTTCTGTAAATACTTTCCTTTGATTGGACGAATTTCAAAACTAATGGGTCTTCGTTCTTGCATTAAAAGCTATCAAATTCCTTTCTTTCTGAAAAAAATTTCAAGAAAAGTTCTTGAAAATTAAAAGCTATTGTCCCCAAAGATTGTAACCATTGTACTCATAGTACAACATGAGCACCTCCCATAGGAATGGAAAGCATTGGAATATTCAATACATATTCCCACATGGTTAGCTTGATATTATGGCATTTTCCAGAGAAATTTATAGTTCCTCAATTTGCAACAATCACTTGACATTCTGGTGCTGGGTATAGGAAACAATTCAATTCCTTTGCTAACTTACAATGAATAAAATTATGGGTACTACCCGAATCAATCAACACTATTACCTTTTCCTTCTCAATATGTCCTTCTATCTTGAGAGTATGCTGAGTGGTAATTCCTAGCAATGCATTACATGATATGGTCGGACTAATTTCTTCCTCTTCTAGGGTTGGTTCCTCGTGGATATCCTCTTCTTTTGAAGATTCTTCATTTTCTTCTTCCTCTTCACAATCTATGTAAAATAATTTCTTCTTAGCACACTTATGACCTTTAGTGTATTTGCTATCACAACTGTAGCAAAGCCCTTTTTCTCTTTTTTCTTCCAATTTTTGTGGTGTCAACCTAATAGGTTGTGGAAGTCTAGGAGTAGCAACACTTCCATATATATCTATGTGTGTGTGTGTGTGTGTGTGTGTGTGTGTATAAGTGGTAGGATTCCTTGTTCCCATAATCTTACATTCAATTTTTCTTTCCAACCTGAATGCATTTTCCAATGAATCAGGTTCCCAAACGGGAACTTCATTTTGGATGTTATCCTTTAAAGTCCCTATGAAGACATCAATCCTATGTTCCTCTAGAATATCAGTTACCCTTATATTAAATTTTTGGAAGTCCTCAATGTGCTCCACCACTAAACCCTTTTGTTTGATATTTATCAATTAGCTAAAGAAGGTGTTGCCTTTTGTATCCTCACAATGTGTTATCATTTCCTCCATAAAATTTGACCAAGTGGAAAATTTTTTTACGGGAGCAAAACCATCGATACCATACAAATGTATTTTGTTCTAAATGTAAAGTTGCAATGCATAGCTTTTGTGTGTTTTCCACATTATTGAGATCAAAATATTGCTTCATCTATAGTATCCATGTTACAGGATCCTTGCCATCAAACTTCCTCATATCCATATTTTAAATATGGTGGTTCTTCCATCCAAAATTAGAGTTTATGAAATAACGATTGACATTTATTTTGTTCTCATCATGAGTTTCCTTTACTATCTTTTCGCCGCTAGGAAAAATTTATTGTATCAACTTTGCGAAACCTTCGATGTCTACTTTTAGATCATTCTTCATGTTTTCCATTTTTTCATTGATCTTAGCTTCCATGTCATCCATATTAGCTTCCATGCCAACTTCTATGCCCTCCATGTTAGCTTCCATGCCTTTATTCAAACCATCCATCTTATTTTCCACGCCTTTCTCCGAAACTTCCATTTCATTTTTTGTTGCTCTTTGGGATAGGTGCACTTGTTCTTGTAATTTTGACATCTCATATTGCATTTCTTCATCTTCATGAGTCATAGTAGAGCCTTCTGAAGGCTTAATGGGTGTTGAATTCTTTCTAGGGGACATTTTAGAACCCAATACTGATATCTATTCTTCAATATGCGCTTGGAATAAATTCAAACTAATTTTTTTCAAATGAGACTTATGTAATTCGAAAAAAATACACACTTTTTTGTTGCTTTTGAGGATCTCGATATCGAAACTAAATTATCTCCATGATTTCAGATCTTAAATATCTAAAATTTGGCCCTGGGATATCCCTCTGAATCCTCTTTGGAATGCCACATGTTTGACTTGATTTGGACTTTTCAAGGCAAAGTTATGTCCAATCTCCCACAATGACCTAATTATGGACTGGTTCAGTAGAGTGAAGTTGTATGTCTTGCCACGTGTCACGATTTCCTCTTTCAGCTCTGAAATTTATAGACAGGAAACTATAGTCCATGTACTTGCAGCCACTTTTTACATAATCTCAATACGATGCTTAGAGACAGATTTATGATTTTTTTCCCACGGCCACCTCTTTGAGATGAAATTCAGGAGCCTGACAAAATCCTAACTTCCATAGATCATATCTTCAAAAATATTGTGAACCAAGATCTAAAATTTTTACAAAAGGTTCTTCAAGATTTCAGCTTTGCTCTATGAAAATTTAAACATCTGAAACCTTGTAGAAAAATATTTATAGAAAAAACACAGTGATGACATTTTTAGGTTAAATTTAGGAGCCTGCAAAAAGCCCTAACTTATATAAATCATATCTCCTAAAATATTACGAACCAAGCTCTGAAATTGTGCGATGATGTTCCTCAGGATTTCAGCTTCAGACTTTAAAAATTTTAGCTTCTAAAGCTTCGTAGAAAAAGAATTATATCAAAAATTCCATGATGACCTGTTTGGAGTAGGGAAACCTTGGAATTCAAAGCTATGATACCAAATGTTATGAAACCAACTCCAAAAATAGAAGAAAAGAGAGATCAACCCCTTAGAAATCAACCACTTCGAGGGGGAAAACTCCAATACATTACATAAATGAACAATTCTTGGATGCCACAAATGACCAAAACCTCCTTCTATATATAGGAGTCCATGGGCCCACAATATAATCCTAGCCGACCTAACAATAAAAATATAAGGGCACAATAATAACAATATTGGGGTTATAGGGGTACAACAGTAATAATAAGGGGGCCACACTAATAACAATAAGCTACTAAACTAGTAATATAGGAACCTAACAACCAAAGAGGAAGCCAAGGAGAATGTAAAAAGTATTGCAATAGCTGAACAAGAGTTAGGGTCAGATTCATGAGATGAAGAAAAAAATCATAGCTATGCAACTAAAGAACATGAAGGGGAAAGATATTGAAAATAAACCCAGTTCTAATATATCTAACTGTCACATACAATCTCCAAATGAAGAAAAGAGAATTGAACTATTTCATGTGAGGGTCCTTTCCAAACATATCAAGGTTGACGCATTGTTTGACAATGGGTCACAAGCAAATTTGATCTCTGAAGACTTGGTCAAGAAAATCAATCTTGAGACCATTCCACATCTGAAACGAAATTGAATTGGTTGGATTTGTAAGGATGCAAATTTACATGGTTGAAAGAAGTGCATGTTGCTCTTTGCAATAACAACACATTTCATTGACAAAGTTGAATTATATATTGTTATGCTTGATATAACAAGTATGGTGCTGGCAGTCCTTACTTGTATGATATGGAAGCGATATTCCATCGCCATGAGAACAAATATCATTTATTCAAAGATGGCAAGGAGTACATTCTGAGACCTCATCACAAAAGACTAGAAACTTCTTTAGTTAATGCAGGGCAGATGAAGAGGCTCATCAATGCAAGCCAAAACTTGAAATTTATGGTGATTAAACAAAGAGAATTTTTACATAATCCTTTTCAAACCAATGCTAATATATGTAATGAGTTGTTTTAGTTTGAAAGAAGGTTTTCTTTGAAAGAAGATGACAAGCAGTTGCAGCAGTCGACATTGGTGTTGAACGGTATTGAAAACAAAGTGTCAGTGCAAGAAGTTGAAAAGGTCAAAGAGAGGGAAAAGAAAATTGAAAAAGAAGGAACATGATTCAAAAATATTCGTTGTCGGCTTCAGAAAGGCATGGTACAATGTTGAAGAAACCTGGTCAAGAATCAACACAAGTTCAAATCAAATTCAGCAAAAAATCGCCATAAGGACAGGATGCAAGCTGACAGTAATTCCATGTTTCATTTGATTATAGACCAATGTAGAAACAAGATGTTTACTAAAAATATAGATTTATGTTCTGCAAGTTCAGTAAATATGTAGCATGACCATGTCAAAAACATCAATGGTTGGTCGGCGGAATCAAGGAAAAATTTGTCGTTTCCTAAAAAGCTCCAATTAATGAAATTAGGGAAATTTCAATGGATAAATATTGAAAGAGTGGGGACATAGTCTCCTCATCTTCATGTTCGGTAGTCTAGAGAGATTTTGGGGTCCAAAAGCTTCCTAGTGGGGAGGTGTGATTAGGAGATCATGTGTTATACTCAAAATAAAAAGTGATTGAAATAGGTCCGAACCTAAGCGACCGGAAAGGTCTTGTTGTTGTGATTTCGAAGCTACAAACAGCTTGAAAAACCAATATTGTATGAGGAATATATCATGTTCTGTTCATTTTCCCAAACATAAAAAATTTATGACTGGATGCCCAGTCAGCATGCAGGTACAGCCAGCATGTATATTCTTGGAATACTCCATTTTTCTCCCAGCCAACAGGATGGTGCTACGTGGCATGTTGTGGCTTGTTTATCTTATGGTATGGGGATGAGTTCTAGCCATTGGATAAGTTTTGGTTAATCCATCAGATGAGTGACACGTGGAAAGCCCGCAGGTTGCCACGTGTCCTCAGGAGGGTGTATTAAAATTCTTTGGGCCTTCCCCGGAATCAAATAGCCGACCTCTGAGCATGTGAGTAAGAGCCTTTACCAACCGACCTATACAATGTCACCTAACATATAATGGATGCCACATCATTTTATTTTTTAAAGGTTTTACATTCGAGGTTTTGGGAGGCCAACCCTGAAGGGCTAGGCCCCCCACTCATGTGGCCTTGTTCCATGAACCGTGGGCCTTCAGTCCAACCGGAAACTACAAAACCATAACACTAATGGTAGCAATCACATGGTATGGTTTGCAATATGTTAATGAGACAGTTTGTTATGGGTGGTTTAACTGATGGTTTCAGCAGGAGTTAGCCCCAATACTTGTCACATGGGCAAAGTTGTAACCGTTTACCTATGTGATTATGATATAAGTTAAATGCAATGGTTTCAACTGATCGTTTGTGACATTTTCACATGGTTTTATTAATTGTTTATGCAAAACAGTGTTGGGAACCATTAACTCATAGTTCCACTATATTTTCAGAGTTTATTAAAACTAAACCGCGTGGGTTTTGGCAAAGGGTCGGCTTGTGATCACTCAAGCTAACCATCACACTTTAGATATAACAGTTTTTAACAAGTGGGAAAGGTAGCAATACCCTAAATTTAGGGTTTTTGTTAAATTTAACTGAAGTTAAGTGCCTATCTCCACAATTAGTGGAGATTTTCTAGTTTTCATTGGGAATAATGAATTGGGAGGTCAATTTTCGAACAATTTTGGTGAAACAAGAGTCTCCCTAGACTAATTTGAGCATTCTGGAGCCATTGGTGTAAATAAAACAACCATTAGAGGCATCTAAACATATGTAATTTATAATTTTGAGCACAATGACAAAGAGGGACATGCCATTGGGAGCTGGACCAACAAATGTAGCCTAGGAGGGGTGAACTGATTCATCATGCCTACTATGTAAAACTTATGTGTGAATTTTTTTTCTTTGATATGCATTGATTTTCAGTTCTTTGAAGGCTTATTTACATGCTTAAAGTTCACTAATTCGTCTAAATTTCATGGTTAAAACTTTCATTCCTTAAGCAAACTTATGGAGAAACTTTGTACATGTTTATATTACTGAAAGGACACTTAGCACAACAAAAATTATACACTCCTTTCAGATCAAGTCGAGTAGTGGAGTAGCATTATGGAGTAGTAGAGCAGCATAATAGTGAAGAAAGAATGGAGATCATGGAGCAATAATGAGGAAGATGATGGATATAGTGAAGGAATAAATGCAAGATGATGGAGATAGTGGAGGATTGATTGCAGAGATGATGGAGATAGTGGAGGGATAAATGCAAGATGATGGAGATAGTGGAGGAGTAATTGCAGAGATGATGAAGATAGTGGAGGGAAGAGCAGTATTTAAGGAGGCTAGTGGGCACATGTGCAGTGGAGTTATGAGGTGGGCCAAGGCTAGGGATGGCTCACAACCATAAAAAGAAGATGAGGGAATCAAAGGAGGGGAGTCTAGATTTTTATTGTTGAGTGTCGTAACACATTTCTTTGCACACTAAAATTGTTTAGCTAAGTCTATTGTGTTGTCTAGCACCGGGTGTTCCTGACAAGGAATCCCACCCTTACCCATAGGGGATTTCAATGCCTACTATGGGAAGGTTTTCTTGGGTAGCATTCATCATTCAAAAATAAATTCCACTTTCAGTGACTCTCATCTGCACTTCCAGCTAGAGGAATTACACATTCTTGAACTTGTGTTTGAGAGTTGGAAGGTTGTTCTCAGTACTTAAGCTAAGAAACCTATAAGGGGATCAGTCCTTCGCACTGTGGATCCATTGCAGTCTTCTGAGAGTCCCACTGTCATATCCATCATCAAGCCATCTATCTAATTCTCCTATACAACAACATTTCTTGCAGGAATTGTGTAATTCTGTAGTGAGGTTTTGAGGAGAAGAGGAATTTCCAAGCAACTCAACTTGGAATCCTATGATGGATTAATCCTTCACTCTAGGGATCACTTCAGTAGCCTAGGATTACCATTGTATTATCTATCAGTGGGCTACATCATTAGCCCTCCTATATAGTGCAGTATTACCTAGCAGTTTTGCGTGCAACAATTGCATATTCAGTGGAGGAGTTGGATCATAAGTTTCTCAGCTTGGGATTGGGAGAAGGAACCAACCCTTTAGTTAGTGAGTTGAGTGGGTGCTATTGCAACTGATAGATCATTCTTTCAGCCCCAGATCAGTATTTGTCTTGAGGGAGTGTGTAACTCAGTTAACAAGGGTGTAGTGTTCAACCCAAAAAGGGTTGAAATTCCAAAATCAAAATCTAGCCAAACCATTTCTGGGATTTTTGAGTAGAATCTGTGGTTAAAATATCATATCTTTCTGAGCACTCCAACATGCTCTCGCATGTAGATCTTTTTCCCAGCAGCAATAATTTCTAGCAACGGCAGTTTATACTTTCCAGTGCTCAGTTTCATTAGTGTATTTCATCCATCCTGTGGCTTGAGTGCATTCCTTTTGGAGCATTGTGTACTTACATTCTTGTTGATACATAATGATATGGCTCAGCTATTTCTACTCATATGTGTGATGTTCTAATGTATACCGACATTTTTCCAGTTCTATATGTTTTATTCTTATTTGGAATTATGCATTTGTTCTATATTATTTTCTTTCCCATTTTGGTATATTACAGAGGTATCAAAGCATTATATTTGGCTCATCTTGTGGGTATTTCATAACATTAGAGGAATAAGAAGAAGAATAAGAAAAATAAGAATTCTTCAATGGCAGAAGGATTGAGTTTTGCCACAATTCTCTTCAGATCTATTCAGGATCTTACCATGGAAATAAAACAAATGAGAAGGGAAAGGAAAAGGGAAACCTCAAGTGGGTTTTAGAATGGATAAGGTCCAAGAACTTCCTATCAATAGTATAAGCAACCAGTGGTGCAGAATTTTCCACAATGCCCTACTATGTCCACTTTCCTTGCAGAAGGAAATGAATGGCATGGGGATGGAGGATATTTGGAGCTTGAGACTTTTAGTGATTAATTTGCAGAGTATAAGAGAATCTGAATTTCCAGTAGTTTTGTTAGATTAAAGATAAATGGAGACCCTGCAGTAGCAATAGAAGAG
The DNA here is from genome assembly GCA_034641835.2 of Pinus albicaulis. Taxonomy (NCBI): domain Eukaryota; kingdom Viridiplantae; phylum Streptophyta; class Pinopsida; order Pinales; family Pinaceae; genus Pinus; species Pinus albicaulis. Next base: position 1,570,414,054 of record CM076578.1, on the reverse strand, counting down.
GAGGGCATATGCAGAATAAATTCTTTCTGCCTACATTCGATGGATCATCCAAAAGCATGACAAAGGCTTGGGTGGAGAAGTTAGATGATTTCTTCTAGCTACACCCAGTAGCAGAAAAGGAATCCATAGAGATTGCAGCACTACACCTTGAGGGTGAAGCAAATGATTGGTTGTTCAGCAGATTGAAACATGCAAGAGTGACTGCGTATGGAGAGTTCACTCAAAGATTGGTAAAGAGGTTTGATAGAAGAAAACTAGAGGCACTTTCCATTGAGACATTTTCCAACATTGATGAGGATGTATATGAGGAGAAAAAGGAATATGTTAGCACTGATACTCTGGAAGAAGAGAAAATACCACCACAACCAGCTATAGTAGAGGTACTTGCATAAGTGGGAGGAGCACTTGCATCTTTTCAATATGGTCCTGAGCATTCAACATTAACAGTCCCAGTCATGATTCAAGAGGTGCGTTAGGAAGAGGAAGCAGATACCAGCACCGATGTAGCAGTAGAGGAGAAGCCATCATGATCACCAGCAGTTGGAGAAGCAATTGCACCGATTGGAGGAAATCTTGTAGCTTTGCAAGATATTCCTAAGCATGAGTTGGTCCAAGTTATGCAAACATTTCTACCCCAGATTGTTTTAGCACATCATATTTATATTTATGGGGTCATTCCATCATGGCAATTGCATGACCGACGGTTAGAGCACATTTCTTATTTGGAGCAGCAGACTATCACTGCACATAGGAACCTTGACTGGTTCAAGGAGAAGATGTATTTCTATCCCAGTTTGACATTGTTGAGCTACACACAACACTTTGTGTTGGAGTGTGGAATTTATGAGGATGGGATTAGCACAATCCTAATGGATGGAAGCTATACAATGGATTTCGCGAACTGGAAGTTACTGTCGCATGAATTGTCATATTCTATTTTCGACAAAGAGATATTGTCCGTTATGCATGCATTGGTCAAATTCTAGCAGTTTTTTATTGGTAGTAGACTTCAGCTAAAGAGAAACCACCATAGTATTCAGCATGTTTTTGATGAGGAGGATCAGCTACAGAAGAGGGATCAACAGTGGATCAGTGCATTGTAGGACTATGAGAGGGACATGAGACAACAGATGCACTATCATGGAGATCAATAGCGCTGTCACTAAGGAGCAGTGATGATTTTAGGGCTGAGTTATTATTTGAGAATTATAATGACCTTTTCACTTATAAAGCATTGGATGGGAAGATGGTAGATGGTAGACATCATGTAATGGATACCATATTCCATTATCAGGACAAAGCCTTCTTTATGAGCACCTCACAACTCAAAGAGAAGTTTCTACATGCAACATATTCAGAACCTCATAGGTTCTACCAGACCGTCAAAGAGAGGTTCTCATCGAGAGAACTCAAGGAGGATGCACTTCGACATATCATGGAGTGAAATATTTTCATTAGATTTTTGAGAATGGTATTATCGACATTGATCTGATGTCGAGGTATGAACATTGCTTGGAAATTTTCACATAGTACATCTCTTCACCCATGACTGGATTATCTTTCCGAGATGTCTTCATGCTTCATGGTCTTCCTACGGCCATAGATAAGGATGGGGATAGTTATTGTATGATAATTTTTTGGTGGGAGCTTCTCCACTGGGTGGATACTGAGCCGGTGCATGATATGATTCATAACCAAAAGTTGGATGGATGGATGGAGATGATGAGTAAGTGGCTAGAAAGCTACCTACAAATCTATGACACAAGGTAGCAAGAAGCATGACTGCGATGGTTTCCCTTGGGTGAGTATGGTTACCACCCGAAATTTCAGATTGGTATGTTCCATGCCTTGCATAGTACTGAGGTGATGCAGCAGTAGGAGGCATGGCCACACTGGCTACTCTTGGGAGATTATGGCCAAGACATTGCATTTTATATGCCCATTGGTATATCGTTGTTTCCTACCTTGCACAATAGTGATGACATGCAAGAACTGGAGGCATGGTTGTGCTAGTTACTCTTGGGAGAGTATGGCCACCATATGAAATTCCACATGTGAATTGGGATGTCATTGTTTTATACTTGGCATGGTGATGATGTGTTGTGGAAGAAGGAGCCCTTGCTACGTTGGCTTCTCTTGAGAGACTATGGCTACCATACTTGGCATGACGATGATGTGATGTGGTAGTAAGAGGCATTGTTGTGGTGGCTTCTCTTGAGAGAGTATGGCTACCATACTTGGTACAATGATGTTGTGATGTGGCAACAAGAGGCATTGTTGTGGTGGCTTCTCTTGGGGAGTATGGCTCAACATTCCACATGTTGATCCATGTATCTCTACTTCTCACTTTGCACATCGTTGATATTATTCTTGGAGAAAGCAAGGCCACTAGGGCCAAGGATTGGAGCATGAAGAGACACAATGTACTCCATGTAGCATGGGTAGGAGAGATTGCATATGAGTTGGGAATTTTATTTGGAGGAAGGAACCACAACACATCTCATGTCTCATGTGGGAAGGAGGCTGTTGGACAGTAGATGGTTGCCACTATGGGACTCATTGATGAGGAAAGGCGTCTGCTTATACAACTAGAGGCCATTCTAGAAATTTTAGAGAGGCAGCTATCGAGCTGGGAAGTCATAACACATTGGATCAAATGGGAGAAACTTCGAGATGAGGGTGCAGCTTAGGAGGGAGAGAAATTTCTGAAGCATCCACTTTTACAGTTGCTTGAGAACAAGTAACATTTTGTTGGGGAGGACTGTAATATTCCAAAATTTCCATGAGCTAATTGGAATATTAGAGTTCTTACTTTTCTTATTTAGTTAAATAAATAAAAGGGTGGAGGGACCCATAAACCTAGTAAATGAATAAAATCCACTTCTATATTTCGAATGTGGGTTAGTTGAGTAGTGATGTAGCACTATGGACTAGTGTAGCAACATAATAATGAAGAAAGAGTGGAGGTCATGGAGAAATAATGAGGAATATTATGGAGATAGTGAAGGAATAAATGCAAGATGACAGATATGGTGGAGGAGTGATTGAAGAGATGATGGAGATAGTGGAGGAATAAATGAAATGTGATGGAGATAATGGAGGAGTAACTATAGAGATGATGGAGATAGTGGAGGATAGCGGAGTCTTTATGGAGGCTACTAGCCACATGTGCATCATAGTATTGAGGTGGGCCAAGGCTAGGAAAGGCTCACGCCATAAAAGGAAGATGAGGGAAACAAAGGAATGGAGTCTGGACTTTTACTGTTGAGTGTCGTAAGAAATTTCTTTGCACGGTTTAGCTCTTTAGCTAAGTCTATTGTGTTGTTTAGCAACGGGTGTTCCCGAGCGGGAATCCCACCCTTACCAATGGGGGACTTTTAGTGCCTACTCTGGGAAGGTTTTCTTGGTCAACATTCATCATCTGGAAATTAGTGCCACTTTTAGCAACTCTCGTCTACACTTCTAGCACAAGAATTACGCATTCTTGAACTTGGGCTTGGGAGTTGGAAGGTTGTTCTTAGTACTTCAACTGAGAAACTTATCGAGGGATTAGACCTTCACACTATGGATCCATTATAGTCTTCTGAGAGTCTCATTTTCATATACAAGAGAAGGCCATCCATCTAATTATCCTATGCAACAACATTTCTTGTACAAATTGTGTAATTCTACAGTGAGGGTTTGAGGAGAAGAGGAAGTTCCGAGCAACTCAGCTTGGAATCTTGTGAGGGATTAAACCTTCACTCTAGGGATCACTTTAGGAGCCTAGGATCAACATTATATTATCTATTATCAGGCTACATCATCAGCCCTCCTAGACAATGCAATATTACCCAGCAGTTTTGCATGCAACATCTGCATATTCAGTGGAGGAGCTAGATCCTAAGTTTCTCAGATTGGGATTGGGAGAAGGGACCAACACTTTAGCTAGTGAGCTGAGTGGGTGTTATTCCAACTAATAGATCACTCTTTTAGCCTCAGATCAATAGTTTTCTCTAGGGAGTGCATAACTCAGCCAGTAAGGGTGTAGTGTGCAACCCAAAAAGGGCCAAAATTACAAAATCAAAATCTCGCCAAACCGTTTCTGAGTTTTTATGGGTTTTCTAAGAAGCATCCATGGTTAAAATCCAAATATTTCTAAGCACTCTAACAATCTCTCACACATGGATCTTATTCCAAGTAACAGTAGTTTTCGGCAGTAGCAGTTTATACTTTCCAGTGCTAAGTTTCATTAGTTTATTTGAACCATCTTGTGGGTTGAGTGAATTCCTTTTGAAGCACTGTGTACTTAGATTGTTGTTGATAATAATGATATGGCTTAGTTGTATTCTGCTCATATGTATGATGTTCTGATGTATTCTGACATTTTTCCAGTTCTGTATGTTTTATTGTTATTTGGAATTATGCATATCCTCTATATTCTTGTCTTTCCCATTTTTGGATATTACATGATATATTCCCTCAAATAATATTTGTAACTTTGTTCCAATTTCTCAACAAAATATGTTCATTATTCAACTCATTTCAAATTTTCTTACATAAAGAGTGGTTCTAACGTTTGATTTATATTTTGAAACATGCTCTAACTGATACTTGTATAGAATTTATACCACAATGATGCAAAAAATATGCTTCTCAAATAGTTGAAATACACTAAGTGAAACATGCTAAAAAATGCTCTCAAAGTCCTTTGAAATTTGTGTTCATGATTTTCACCTTTAATTAGCATAGAGTGTTGTTCCAACATTGCTAGAGCTCCTACTTCTAACGCTTCAACACTAGCTCACACACAACGTATCTAAATACATACGACACTATATTAAGAGTCTAATCACCTAGACCGAACAAACATAAGTCTTAGTTGTTTGTCGATCTCTATATTATTAGTGCTATCGTGCTATTTTTTGAAAACATTTGTGCTAGTTTTTGAGGGAGGGATGAGGAAATTTTTCAATTGAACCTTTCTATACTAATGGGAGACTTTCACGAAAATACCACATTTTCACATTATTAATATGAAAAGGAAGCAACCAAAATGCTCCAAATCATAGAATCTAATTTTTTATGCAAACCTAATTGCATTAAACTTCTCAATTCCACTAGCAAGAGGAATAATTATGGAAAAGAGACGAGTTAGTAACAGGAATTATTTTGCATGTGCAGAGGAAACATGTGAAAAGGTGGTTCTGTGGATGAGGTTGTGGTTGTGTGGAGGATCTTGTGGTTGTGCAGAGGTGGATGTATGGAGGAAGCATGTGCAGAGACACAAATGTGGATGAAATATGAATAAATTAGCACTCAATGTGCAAAGGAAGCTGTGTGAAATTGATTGTGTAGAGGAAGTGTGTATCGAAGAAGTGTGTGCACAACAAGATGTGCGAAGATGAAAATGTGGATGAAATGTGTATGAATTAGCTGTATATGCAGGGACTATTTTGCATTCCAGCTATTAGCCTTGTTTCACTTCCACTCATCCATTCTAAAGATAGGAAATCAATGGACATCATTCTAAATCTATTGGAATATTGGAGGGAGTTGTTATTTTGGTTTATTTATAGCTCTCGGTTAATTTCTCTCTTCTATTTTTAGTAATTTCATTCTCATAGTTGGAATTCATCAGCTAGCTGATGTCTTCTCACTCCCTATAGTTTGTACACTCTCTTAGGGCCATAGTTTACTCATTTGCTACTGTCTTATCATTCTGTACAGGTCGTATCCTACATTCCAATTGGTATTTGGGACATACATTGCATTCTAATTAATAGGTGGGTCATAATATAATTTTTTCTCTTACTTGAGACATTGTGAACATTAGATAAATATCAATTACTCTTTTAGCATCTTGAACTTTCCTTCTAGAGGCTAAGGTTGATGGCTGTTTAGTAGTTTTTTTTTTAAATATAGAATACCACCTATTTGAAAACCTACAAATCAATATTGATTCCCACTTAATTTTTAAAATTGTCAAATTAATAAGTTAGTTGAAAATTTACTAGTATTGATACCAAGAAAACAATTGCAAATATTGAGTGATCTGATTTAAAAATCTAATAGAAAGCGATTCAATCCATAATCCCTATTAAAACATTAAGATTTGATTATAAATCCTATCACACATGATGCTTAGTGGACTTATAATGAATCTTTGAATGTGCTAGAAAATGTTATCTCCATCCCATGATTTCAAGTTTATTGTGACTATTTGAATACTAAATTAATAAGAAATTGAAATCTTAAACATTTGAATGAATATTAATGCATTCCACATACCCTTCGATTCTTTATAATTTAGAATGCATTTATATGTGTGGCTTAATTATGGTTTACTCAACCTAACAGGATTCTTCTTTTATTCCAAAGCGTTCAATTAGTTTATTTTTCAGTTGTGTAAAAGAAACCTATAATGCAGTTTCCTTTATCAAAATTTTCAAAGTTAAAGTCACAAATTTTCACTGATTTCAAATAGTATATATTTTTATATAGTTTAGTTCATTAATATTATATTAATTTTATGAATCAAAATTGATAAGGATAAAAATGATTGTAAAACAGCATATAACGTGTCATTTTCATTTTCATTTTCTATGGTATGTCAAACAAATGGTTGAAGATTCAATTATCGTGTCTCTATCAGGCAGCTTCTAGGACTCGGCATGTGTACATCATGGAGTGCAAGAACAAAACCTTTTAAGCTCTCGCCATCGACGACTATTGCTACTTAAGGATCCACGTGCCATCCTCTTTCGCACCCATCGAAAGTGACACGGGAAAAGGGTGCGACAATATTCTTGTTTTTTCTTGCCTCATCTTCAAATCTACTACTCTAATATATATTCAGACGTGCTGACTCGTACCACCATGGGACATTGTTATTAGTTCATATAGTTTTGGATAATATAAGAAAGTGTAAGATTTTATAATGTAAAATTATAAATTTTTAATATATATAATTTGACTACAGTTTGCTATTAAAAAATATTTTCAAGGTTATTGTCGCAATTGATAATGGTAAAATAATAATGAAAATAAATAGAGATATTTAGGTTTAATATGGAAATGGAATGCATCTACCATCTATCTACGTAATTATTGTAATAATGATAAAGACTTAAGCTTGGACTTGTCAAGTATTGAGAGAACAGAGAGAACAGAGAGAACAAAATTTTTGATGTGCAATTTTTTTAAGAGTGTAAAAATTGAAAAAAATAATTACACCTTCAGAGTTTTGATCTTTCTTAGTCCTTGATGTATACAAGCTTAGGATGGATATGTATAAGTGCATATAGTCAAATTGTTCCTTAACATAAAAATAATTTCATTGTCTTATACATCATATAGAGTTGGCATTGAAATATTTTACAGCATTGAAATACTTTATTTACTTTATCCACATTAAAAATTATTTTATTATTATTAGCATATTTTTAAATAAATATATTCTCCTACTATTAGAAAGTAAAAAGCAAATATCCATGAAATATAATCTCCATCTCTTTTTATATATATAGTTAGTTGAAATAAAATTATTTTATATAAAATATGTGCTGAAATATTTTATTTATGGTAAAAGTAAATATTTTTCTTCCTTTTTACTTTTTCTATATATGCTAAAAAAATTGATATAAATATTCAAAAGCTTTATTTAAGGTATCCATTGAAATTGATAAATGTGTATATGTGAGAAATTGTATTTAAGATATGCATTGAAAAATGAAAGAATTGCATATGGAGAAAGAATGACATAGCAAGATTTTTAATTTTAATTTCTTTATCTTTATATATAAAGATAATGTAAAATTATATTATTTAATATGGAAATTCAAAAAAATTATACATGGTTGACATTGAAACATTTATTTTGTTATTAATATTTGCTTTTTTAAATACCACTTGTTAATTCTATCAAATTACACATCTCCTTCATAGTGGGTTTTTATATCAATATTAGTTTAGATGTCATGCTTAGATTCCATATTGAGTTGTGAAGGAATTACATATCTCCATCATACTGAAATGTAAAAAATATTTATGGATGAAAACCCTTCAAAAAGTCGCACTAAAGACTACTCATTTTTTTACTATCAATTACTTTATTTGAATATTGACTAGTGAAGGAATTACACATGTCCTTCACACTTACAGTCTTACTTCACATTAATTATCCTCACTAAAAGGTAAAAATAATTTATGAACTAAATTAGAATATATGTTACTTTATCTCTATATAAATTGATGTAAAATTATATTATTTACCATGGACATTGAAGTATTTTATTTATGGTAAACATTGAAACATATTTTTTTTTATTAATATTTATGCTTAATATGAAAAGATATTTCTCTTAATGTAATTTTATGGGACAACATCTCTCCTATAGTAGAAGGAGAGTGCATTTAAATGCAATTATGCTTTACAATTATTATTATTATTATTTAATTTAATACTTCATTTTGTGAAAATTTCATCTCTCCCATACTAAAGGGACATTGAATTGCTTAGACTCATTTACAACCACTAAAATATCTCCTACATATTAATCTGATATTTAAATGTTTACACTCATTTACCAACATTACAACATCTACCCATCTTCTGTATACTGAGTTATGGATTTCGTCTAGGAGCAATAATAAATTGGGTATTTAACACCCAAACCTATATGTGATAATACAACGGGTAATCAAAATTTTATAAAAATATTATTTTTTAATGTGTAAAAGGAATTTAATTTATAAAATTAATAGTTAGTAATATATTAGAGATTAAAACTCCATGGAACCCATGCATAACTAATAAAATGTGTACATTCATTGTATCTAAAAGTCTACTTATCAACGTTTGTTTAAAGGACATGTCATTTCTTTTCTTCCTAAAATACTTTCATAACAAAGCATAATAAACAAGTAGGTAGATCTATCAAGCAAGTACGTAAAGATATAATGTTTACTGTTGTCATAATTTTGTAGCCATACAAGTAGGAAGTAGCCATATATAACATACCATTGACTTGGCATCATTGTTTTTCCTCCAAGGTCTTTGCCTAAAAATAATAATAAATTATGGCATTTCAATGAGATTTTTTAATATGTTCATGTAATATTGATTTCCCTCATTTCTTTCCATTGTAGCTAATGTCATCATGGTAATATTTGTGAAAGAGATTTATCTTAAACCATATTTTTTATAATTCTTATTTGTTTTTTAATCAATTTTAATGATCACAATTCTATGTTCATTTTCTTGACAAATAAAATCATCAAAGGTATATATGATAGTAGATTTGTCCATAGAAAGAAGAGATACTTGAAAGAAACAATGGAAAATGTTTCAAACCTATTTTGAGCTTATTCAAAAACATATTTATCATATAAAGGATAAGGCTCAATCTCTACCACTACATCTTTTTGAATTTCCACACAGTTTGGTTTTTTCTTTCATAATTAGTACAATAATTACTATCATAGTTGTCACATCATATGAAGAAGACTCTTTTTAGCAATTGTCAAACATGTATTTTTTTTCTATAATCACTTCACTTTCATAGTAACTCTTATAAATTGATATTTTATCATTTTTCTTCCATGGAAATTTGTTGCATTCATTTTCATTGTTTTATCTTTAAATAATAAAAAAATTTATGACTATAAATACAAATATAATATATATTAATTTTTTTTTAAAGTCAAAAGATACATTTTTAACTGCAAAAATTTAATACAAATTAAAAAACATAATCATGAAGATTATATACATGGAAATGAAATATTTTAAAACACTTCCTCAATATTTTTAATTGAAACTTAATTTTAACTTATAGATTTTATTTCAAATATATTAATAGAAAAATGCTTCATTATTAAAAAAGAAGAAACTAAAACTACAATACTAATATAAATTTTAATAATCCATATGAAATGACTTCAAATATAAACAATAACAATAGTGAAAATAACAAGGTTTGAAGGAATGTTAGAAATTCTCTTGTACTTTCTAAACAATAGAAAAAGGCATTTGAATGTAATAGTTACTAACATAACCATATCTGTAAATGTGGTTGATATATGCTCAAGACGTATAATAATAATAATAATAATAATAATAATAATTATTATTATTATTATGATTATGATTATTATCAATTAATATTAATATTATTATTTTTAAATAAATTTAATATCATTATTAATTAATAAATATTAATAATAATTAATTAATTCATTTGATAATATTGATTCAATATTAATAATTAATTGATTCATAATTAATTAATAAATAATAATAATAATAATAAATAACTATTTATTATTCATAATAATAATAAGAATGATCTACTAATATTGTTTTATTAATATAAATATTTTTAATTAAATATTAATATAAATATTGTTAATTATTATGGATAATGATTGATTTTCATATTGAGACAATATTTGTCATGATGCGACGTTGGACCATGGTTGACAATGATTGGTTTTATAAAACTCGTTGACCATGGTTGATCATGATTGAATAATATTAAACCCAAGAGCTTAATATTAGAAACCAAGGTATATAAACCCCAAGGTAAATGTAATTGATCTGAGTATGAATGCTAGTTTTGTTGTGTTAATTTAACATTCACATTCAAATTTAAATTTTATTTTCTGATCTTATGCTTGATGTACATATGTTTCCTTGTTACCTATGTGTGTCAAACAAGTAAATTTACTGAGTTTTATGAGTGAATTCAAGAGCATAGAGTATGAAAATAAAATTTTGAACAAAAACAACAAAATACAAAGAAAATTATCACAATTGATCCATCAACACAAATTTTTGATGAAGGAGTTGACCCCTCATGGGCTACATCTCCTTGGTCCACCTTCCACGGCTTAGGCCTCTATATTAGCTCAAATTGAAAAAATTGTTATTTACATTCAATAAAGCTCTTGAAACATACTCCAATGATTTTCGAATGCTCAAATATATCAGAAATGACTATTCATTCTCTCAATTTGGCCTTCAGATGATCTAGGCATGGCCTTCCTTTCTAGTGGCCCTCGGCTTCCTTTTTCTTCAAATTGATAAAATCACCTATAGAATTTCTCCTCTACCTCTAAAAAATGTGCCAATGGATTCAAAGCATGCCAATCTATTAGGAATGACTCTTCATGAGCCAAAATTGGTTGAAAATTTCTCCAGATATGGTAAAAAAAAATCCTATTGAAATCCCTCCAAAACTGGAGGAGACTCCAGTTAGCTCTGACAAAATAGGGATTCTGCTAAAACTGGCAGAGTCCTCTAAACCCACTGACATTTAAATATGGGTTTAATTATTTTTTAACTGCACTTAGTTTTGGATAAGCGAGTATTAACTGCGCATAAGTGCGTTTCATAAAACACAATTTGATTAACGTTAACCACTGGATTAGTGGATTACCCACAATTAGAATTAAAATTTTCACTTAAACATTCCGCTCTACTCGTGGTAGTTGTAGCAAGGTTGTATGGGGAGGGGGATGGCCCGCAGGGCTAGTCCACTCCAAACCCTTGCCATCGAATCCGGTTAACAAAAAGCATTATTCGGGACCATAGTAGGTTAAGTCCCAAAGCAAGAGCATGGTGGTAAGGTGGCCGGATGATGCAGGGTAGGTCGTGGGTTCGACCCCGACCCCCGCACAATAATTTTGCTTGAAATTTCTTGCCCATACCAAATGTTAATAACTTTGGGTTAAAATAAACATTCATCCAAATTCATATGCATAAATGGTATAGTTTCATACTCTGGTTTAATATAATAATTTGGTCCAATATAATATATGAATGCCACCAATGTTCAGACTTTACATAAATAAATATTCCACCATATAATTACATTTGACCATAGGATAAATATGAAATACGAATCTTGGAGTTGGAGACGGTCCACTAGAGGGGGCACGTGGGGGCCCCTGGTTGCACCATGTGTCAGCCTCTGGTTGGCTACCCATCCATATATAAAAAAAATCGAATTCAACCTTAGGAGAAGATCCTTAAAAAATGCTTTACTTTCAGACCAAACTGGTGGATCCTGTTGTGACAATTGTCACAGTGCCACTGGGAAAAAACTGAAGAATATTCCCCGCATGCTAACTGGGTTGTCATGTCATCAACCTGTCACTGTTTCCCAATTCTTTTTTTAAATTTCACCTGTTCTGAACGATGATCATCAGACTATAAATTCTTCATCTAGGGTTGGTTTTCAACGAAACAAAGTACGGCGGATTCTTGGCAATGGGTGGGTCGCGGTTGTTTAGTTTTCAATCAATTGTGATCACTTTCATTTTTGAGATTTTACATTGAGCACTTGATCATTCGTCCCCACTAGAAACCTTTTTGACCCCAAGAGCTCTTGGAATACTAATCATATGGAGGGTACTATTCCCTCACCCTTCCAGTCTCTATCCACTGAAAATTTCCCATTTTCATCAAATGGAGCTTTTCTCAAAAACTTAACTTTCCCTTAATTCTTGTGACCTTCTCTTACTATCATTGGCATCATCATGCTCTTATTCCCATGAGTTTGTAGAGAAGTAAGCAATTTTTGCAGAAACCGTCTTGTTCCTACCTTGATTATTAATCAACGGAAACTTAAAAAATGTCTCACCTTCCACACTGTCACCATGGTGATTCTTAGCTTGTCTCGCTTTGTACTTGCGTCAACTCTTGACAAATTATCTTTGCCATTTCCATGTACCCTTTGGAAACAAAAAATAATCACTTGTAGAACCCATGCCTTCTTTTTCAAACTTCTTTGTCACTTTCTCTTTAACCTTTGCACTCTCTTGCACCAACATCTTGTTTCCAAAACTACTCAACATTGATGTTGATTGCTAGAAACATTTTACATCTTGTTTAGCTCCTTTCAAAGGCAACCTGTTAGAATCCTAAATCATCTCATTACAATATTAAGCATCTTTTTTATAAGTTTGATTTAAAACATCTCATTTCTTTTATCATTAACAATGTCAAATTATGACCTTCATTCACCATCCTCTTCATTTCTCCTACATGTATAAGAGACAAAAATGTATTCTTCTTATGCGCTCTAACTATGTACTCAAAACCATATTTAAACAAGTGATACTTAATCTCATGGTGATGAAATACTGCTTTCCTATCATACAGTTAAGGACTTCCCAAAACAATGCCTGATATCTCAAGTGGCACCACATCAGGTTCAACTTCATCAAGAAACTTTGAATTGATGGCAAATCTTAGTATGCACTTCCTTGTAACCTGCAAGGTTTCATTCTTGCATATCCACCCTAAAGGATAAGGTCTTAGATGTCTGATAGTTTCAAGGTTTAGGTGCTTAACCAAATCTTCGAAAATCAAGTTAGCTTGTGACCCACTATCAAAAAGTGTATCAATCTTGGTATGTTTAGAGACAACTCTAATATGGAAAATTTCTATTCTTGTATCTTCATCTTCAGTAATGCTATGTTCTTAACTTTCAAACCCATGTCTATAATATTTGTCTCATCTCCTGAATCTAACCCTAAGTCATGTTAAATTATAGAAACAATTTTTCCCTTTTCTTTGGCTTTCAATTTATTTGGATTGAACTCTGGATGAAGTTGCCAACAATGGTATTCATCATTGCTAGTCTTTGAAAAAAATTTGCATGTGAGATTTTCCTTCTCTCTTTCGGCAAAGATATTCTCTTTCCTCTTCCATAAAACATTCCCTTTCCTTTACCCTCACTTCACTTTTCTCATCTATGTTTTGTTTCCCTCTTGCTTCTAAATGTGTGGCTTGAACACAAACCTCATCTATGTTTGTGGGATTAAACATGAGAATAGTGTGCCTAACCTAACTGTGCAAACCCCTAACATACTTTAACAAATTTTCTTGATAATATAGTTTAATACCCAAAATAAGAGATTTTCTCCTAAATTCATGAGTATAATCTTGCACACTTTTCCCTTTCAACTGTCTAAAATTTTTCCAATCCATAATAGCCTTTTTCATGTAAGTTAAGGGATAGAGTTTCCTATTAATGGCATCAATAAAAATTGACCAAGACATAGAGATCTTACAGTAGTTTTTAATCTCTTCTTAAGTCCTTTCTTCCCACCATACAAGTGTAGATCCATCCATCTTGAAAGAAGCCAATTGAATATTTATGTCATCTTCATCATGGTTCTAAATTCTATGATACACCTCCAATTGGCATATCCAATTATCCAATATTTCTGCATTTTCCTGGCCATTATACATTAGAAGCTCAAATTTGACATCAATTTTGAGTAAGGTTGGTTTTCCTCTTTTATATTTTGAGTTAGTGTGAGTGGTTTTTGTGGTGGAAGTGGAAGATGACGTTGATGGAGATGATGAGGATGATTAAGATGGTGGAGATGGAGGTGGCTTTCCTCCTTTTCCCTTTCAAATCTTCTCTTCATCCTTCTTATCATCTGAAGTTCCTTCTCCATGCGGAGGCTTATAACCTTACCCTACCATCCCAACAATAAATGCATCAAACATAATTTTAACCATCCTATTTATGTCATTGAAGTCTCTCTTGAAATCATTCTCTTCTAAATTAACTTCTATTTATCCAACACCTGACATGATGGCTAAAGATTTAAGCTAAAATTTTGGTTCTTGTACCTCTTCAATCAACTTATATTCTTGTACAACTTGTACCTCCTCAATCTCAGCTTCTTGAGACAAAACTTGAGGTACTTCAAGTGCAGTTATGAGTGGAACTTTGGGTGAAGATGATGCTCTTGTAGCTCTCCTTATTCTGGTCCTAATCTCAGGACTTGCAACCAACAATTTCCCTTCACCTCTTTGCAACATTAACCTTGTCAACATCACAAATTTTCAACCATTAAACTTGCACAAAACTGAAGAAAATAACCTTGCCTTTCAACCAAGATCTGATACCAACTTGATCTGAGTATGAATGTTAGTTTTTATGTGCTAATTTCGCATTCAGATTTAAAATTTAATTTTTGATGTTATACTTCATGTACATAGGTTTCCTTTTTGCTTATGTGTGTCAAACAGGTAAATTAATTGAGTTTCATGACTGAATTCAAGAGCATAAAGTATGAAAATTAAATGTTGAACAAGAGAAAAAAATTACATAATAAACCATCACAATTGATCCAACAACATAGAGTTTTGATGAAGGACTTCACCCCTCCTGGGCTACATCTCATTGGTCCAACTTCCATGGATTGGGCCTCTGTATTAGCTCAAAGTGAAAAAATTGTTGTTTACAATCATCTAGAACTCTTGAAACATACTCCAATGAGTTTATAATGCTCAAATCTATCAGAAATTACTATTCATTCTCTCAATTTGTCCTTCAGGTGATCTATGCATGGCCTTCCTTCCTGGTGGCCCTTAGCTTCATTTTTCTTAAAAGTGATAAAAACCTCTGTATAATTTCTCCTCTACCTCTACAACTTGTACCAATGGATTCATAGCATGCCAATATCTTAGGAATGACTCTTCCTGAGCCAAAATTGATCAAAAATTGCTCTCACTAGTACAAAATGGCTAATTAGTTACTAAAAAAATGACTAAAATTTGCATATAAATGACTATTTTTCGGTCGGTGACCAATAGTAGCTAATTTACAGTATCTTATAACGTGACCAACTTTTGGTTGTTTTTAGCTTAGTCATTAATTGGTTATCTCAATTTTGTTCTCTAGTTGTATATTTGGTCATTAATTTAGTCACTGATTTAGCCATTAATTTAGTCATTGATTTGATCATTAGTTTAGTCATTGATTTGGTCATTGATTTAATATTTGATTTGGTCATTAATTATTACAATTAATGATGAAATATACAACAAAATATATTACTATATGATCACTCGATAAAACCAATTAATGAACAAAGAAATATGACCAAAATATTGGTCGTGTTATAAGATACTGTAAATTAGCTACTAATAGTCATATATATGCAATTTTTAGTCATCGTTTGAAACCAATTAATGACTGGAGAAATATGACTAAATTTTAGTCGTGTTATAAGATACTTTAAATTAGCTACTAGTAGTCATATATATGAAAATTTTAGTCGTTATTTGTAGTTACAAATTTATCATTTGTAGTAGCCATTTATTCATTATATAAACGACTAATTTAGTAGTTTATATTCATTTCATTTACTTTCATTAATAATCATTATAAATAACTAATTTAGTATTATTTTCATTTTATTTGTGTTCATCATTAATCAATATAAACTACTAATTTAGTAGTTTTAAATTGATTTTGTATTAATTATTAATCAACACAAATTAATTTGTATGATTTAAAAAATATCATACAATGTGCATGTTCATCTAATAGGAAAACACAAAGTCGCATATTTTAATTACAATACTAAACAATATCAAGTGCAACTATAAATAATTTCAACCACATAAATTGTATTATATGAAATGTTAAAGTATTACAATATGATTCTCCAACTTAATATTGGTTGGACTACAATTTACACATGAAATGGTGTTTCATCACTTCAAAACATTATCATTGTGTTTTCAAGGCATTGCAGGTGAATTCACCAACTCTGAAGACTTGACCATCAATATTTATATGTGTGTCTTGTGCGGGATATTGGCTCTAAGAGTATCACCGGACTAGTTCTCCTCTCTCTTTTTGCATTTGTCGCTCCAATGTTATTGCTCTCCTCTTTTTTCAATTCATGGTTTTTCCCATCAATACTCAGTTCATTTTCTGAAAACAAAAGAAGATACAATGAGTGTAAAACATGTAAGACAATGAACACAAGAATATCAACTAAATTAGACTATAAATAGTTAATACGACATATACCTCAACATCAGCAATGTCAAAGCCATTTTCCCCATACAAGTAAGAAACTCGAACAAATTTTCTTCATTGGGGCGATAATTGTCACTATAATGTGGTCAGATAACCTGTATAAACAAAGAAAATAAAATATCACCATATATAGAAAAGAACACGTTAGTAACTTAGTATTCAACTTTCAAGGAAAGCTTAAGAACAATCACGTCAACTAAGTTATACGCTAAAAAGCTCGAGTTGTAGATAACTTGTGAAAATAAATAATATGAGGTGTGATGTTTAATCATTGTCATTTTATTCACAACAACATTTCATTTTCTAACGCATGAACTTAGTCAAGTATATAAACAACATGTACTCAAATAACAACATGAAAGTAACCTTTTCTGATAGTCATAAAAATATTTTAACAGAAAATAGCTATAAGGACTCCAATCAATATAGTGTAATAGTAATTTCATCTTCAAGCTTTTTTTGTTGTTTAAATGGACATGGTACTAAGTATTTTCAATTTCATAGTTAAAAGACAAAACAAAATAAAAAGAAACGTCCAAAATACAATCAAACAATAAAGAAAGGATGTCATGGAATGGAAATTGCAATTATAAAAAAATTGTTTACCTGTCCACCGATGTCGTGTGTAGCATTCCTAAGATATTTTCTTGCCAAAATAACCATGAGGTGAAATAATAAGAACATTAAAAGCCATAGGAATTCCCACTAGAAACATTTCCAAAGTTGATGGCTTAAGTGTCCAAGTGATCTCTAACAGCAAATGAACCATGTCCAAGACGTGATATGCATCGTCTTCCCGTCATTTTTCCAATCACATTTCCTGTAACTTGCCCACAGCAGAGTCAAGTAACAATCAAACAAAGAAATTGACATTTTATTTTATCTTTTATATCTATAAAATTTGAATATTATTTGTTTCATGAATATATTAATTCATATTTAAAGCCTTCCTGACATGTGAGAAAGTATCAATCAAATAGGACATCAAAAAAATTGACCTCAATGAAGTCCTCAAACAATTTCTATAATATCAATATTTTTCTTGTTGTGATATCTTGGGTAGAAAAAATAACATATCTACAATAGAAATATGTGTATACTACTTACGGTCAAACTTTATATATGGTGTATTCTTAAGCAGTTTTTTAAGATGTTCCTCCGCCTTTACTACCAAAGTGAATTGTAGTTTGGTTAAACTATGTATCCTTTCATTCAGCGTCAATTTCTGCAAGATAAACGTCACACATTGTCCTTTCCCATTTCTCAACATTCTACATATGATAAATTGAAAGTCGCATAAAACCAAGAGCAAACCCTTTTCTAACCAAAACAAACAAACAAATCGTGTCTCTAATAAAAATTCATTATAATATTAGAAACTGAAAAGAGAGTGGACCATTTTTTTTGTTTGACTTTGCATATTTTTGTTATGAAAGTGCTCGAGCTTCAAGAACCAAAAAAATGTGAGGGAAGTCGTAAATGTGAAAAAAATTATGTTGACCTAATTTGTAAACTTATTCAAAAGGATGTGAATGATGCCATTTTCAGATGTGGTAAATCTCATAATAAGAAATGGCATGTATTCTAATAAATTACTTTGCAATAACTACCATGGGTTTGCACGGGTTATAGGTCCTTAGTATGTTAATATTGATGATGAAAGAGAGATGGCAACGATAAGTATGGGTGGTCCTAGTTTGTATGGTGGATATCTTCAAACCAAGGTCGCTATCTCAATGAACCTAGATTTTGACATGGTAAACCTGGATCTGGTCTTCACCCAATTTCATTCCATCATACTTTGTCAAGACTCAAGAGGACATAATGGTCCTTCAGCTTATAATAGGTTTTCTTTTGAGGTTATAAATAAAGCTTATCCAAATCAAATGGATTTTTGGGCTCCAAGAGATATGGATAATTTAAATGATAACAATTATTTGTTTTTTTCCCAAGATTCAAATGTAGGGATACATTTTGTGGATTTTACTAATAAATAGAATGAGAGAAATAATCCATGAGGAGAATCTATTGGTCATTGTGATTAGTGAAATACTCGGAGATAATAAGACTATTTAGATTAAAATCAAAGATGGTGTTGATTCTTGTAGCTCCTCAGTTGTTGGTAGTTTTTAAGGCAAGAACTTCAGTTCTTCAAGGGTGGGGTCGTTCAACATAATTGCATCTACCTTGGTCATATCACCCAGAAGAAAAGCACAATCAACAAAGAGTAAATATGTCAAGTTTAGGGCAAATCCTATTTGTATAGTTTCCAAGCTTATAGTTCTTTTTTACTCTGTTATAACTCTGTTGAGACCACCTACTCTACAGTAAAAAATGGCACAGGAGCCATTAGTCATACCTACCCATGGTCTTTTGTAGACATGATAGAAGAATAGGTTGAGACATTAATTAGAATTACACATATATTGAGGAAAGACAATTCATTATCTAGTTAACCAATTGCATATTGAACCCTATATGGATGAGTAGCCTAAATAAAGCCATTTTTCTCTATCATATGCGTTGGAAAGACAAACTAACATTGCTTGTAATTTTTTGGTTTCATGTTATAAATTCCTTCTTGGGCAACTCCTATTATTTCATGGATTTGTTTCCCAGGAAGGATGCAAAATTGTTCTAATGACATGGACTCAGCTTGGTGGATTTTGACCCTACATGAACAAGGAACTCATGAGCCTTGGGCGCATCAATGGTAGCATTCTCCAATGAAAATAGTACAATCTCCAACCTAGAAACATCAAAATGATCTATAGTTATAATTCATAATCGCAAATGACCATAGATTGTAGCAGTCCTTAAATAAATTCTAACTTGAATAAGAACAAACATTAAATTTCACATTACCCTTCAGTAAGATGTCCTTGATTTAGAAATAAAGGCTCAAACTTGCATAAATGTAGTAGATTCCCCATAAGATCAATTTCAACATCTTTCCTGAAAAAAATAATCTAATATCCAAAGAGAAACCATAGTTGAATGGAACAATGGTGCTTTAAGGTCATCTGCACAAAAAGTTGCCTCCTTCAAATCTCTCACACTGGATGGTATGTTATGCAAAATTAAGAAAAAATCAGGGAAACTTGTCGACTTCTCTAAAAGACATAATGAAAATGCATGGAAGCTTTGCAAAGGAATTCACTAGTCCAACTTGTGGAAGTGGTGCTTGTATATAAGGCCCTCTAGGAAGGATGACATTCATACTCATTTGTGTTGCACAGGTATTTCTTGCAAAGCCATTATTATAACCTTGGCCAATTTGAAACACAACAGAGGAACCACTAAGATCTGCATCCATCCACATATCACAACCATTAGTAAGAGCATCCATCAGCTTGGCCCATCTATCATCATCCAAACTGGCCATATTTCTCCCACGACGTTCAAGTAGATGATTCCCACTCAGTTGCCTGTCAAGTCCTCTTGCAGTACTTGCTAATGCATCAACCTCCCCTATATTACTTGCAAGTGCTTGGGAATTTTCAAGTAGTTCAATAATGTCTAGACAAATTTCAAAATGATTTGGTAGATCTTTGCACTGATCCTTGATTGTCAACAAAAAATCACTAGAGTATTTTCTGTCTCCTGAACATTCAGTAACTAAAATAGCTACTTGATTCATAGGAGTTGAAAGCTTGGCTGCATCTTCCCAGTCATCCACTTCTTTCAGGACTTGCTTCTCAGGCTCTTTTGAAGAAGACTTACCCTTGACAACACCGGTTATTATTTTGGATGGTTATGAAAGGTTCACATCTTCCTCTTGTTGGTCAAGGTTGTCATTGATGTCAATATGACATTAACTGAGATGTCAATATTCTTGAGATGTTTGGTTCAAGATGATGATGTCATGCCACCAATGAAGATGTCAAATCACGAAAAAGTCAAACCACTAATGAATGCAGCCCTAAGAATTTCTTGATCTAATGTTGCATGCACTTGATGATCTAGATATTAACCCTTGAAGTTATGTGATGATTTCATACACTTTGATACTTGATGATGACATGTGATGATCATGGTTGGAGATCATTTGAGGGTTGGAAAACTATTTTGGATTTCTCCTAATAATGCTGCACTATAACATATCACTGCACCATTATGTGATGACATGGGTGATGCACTCATTGCTGGACATTATCATGATGACGTGGATGTCCTACATGTTCCTATGATGATTAAAAAGCCAAATCATGGAGAAGAAAAACAATGGAGAAGCCAAACAAAGAAGCCATACTGTCGTAATCGTTTTCTGCACTAAATAATTCAAGGGAAGTCACAAAGAAAAACGTTTTTCACCACCTTAGAGGAAACCTTTCAAAATGGATCCTATACCATCTTGTAGAGTATATTTTTCCCTTTATAACGAGCCCTTACTTGCCCCAAAACACCAAATAGTTTGGGAGACATTGATTTTTTAAGTTAAGGAAATTAACTCTGACATTGAGTCGACCTAAGCCGACTTGTATAGGCTTGACATGTCGTCCAAGAGACGTGTCTCTTCGTCAAATGTCAAACCAGTATAAATAGAAATCCGTACTCTTCATTTTATCCATTATTTTCGGTCAATATTTCAGAGAAGAATCACAGAAGGTGAACTAAGGCTAAGGAGGACAGTTAAGGATATATTTGGGAAAATATATTTATACGCTTTTCAAACTTGGAATTTCTGATCTAGAATTGCAATAATGTATGTGAAAGCTCAAAACCGTGAGGACAACAGTCAACCAGAACTCGGATTATCTATCCTACAACAAACTATGGAGAAAAAAAAAAGACACACTTGAGATCGCTGGTTTTGGGCATATCTATGAAATTCCTACAACATTGTGATTGTCAGATCTGTGTAAGCCACAAGAAGAGCCACACTAGGCCTGTGTAGGCTGCAGGAAGGGATGCAGTATAAGCTTGTGTAAGGCTGCAGTTAAAGGCATTTTCATGCCTGTTTGAGACAGTGTTTAAAGGACTGTTTTGAGCCTTATTTAGGAACAAAAAAATTCAGATGTGTAGGAGAGCTTCAGAACTGAGTCCTGTGGAAAATAATATAATTTGTTATGACAGAATTTTTATGGCATATTTGAGCACATTTCAGGTCTAAGTTTTTTGGAGCAGGTTGCAACATTTTTGGGAGCAGTCCTTAAGCACACGCAATTACATATTTTTGGGAGCCTTTGTGAAGCAGTCTTTGAGATTTGAGAATAATCATTGACCCTTATTGAAGGAGGCTTATTGAATATTTTCCATGTTTATATAGGTTGCTTACTAAGGCATACATCCTTGTGGTATTGTTGAAGATTTATTGAAGACTTGAAGCAGCAAATTTTGGAGGCATTCTTGGAGACCAGATGTATTGCTAAAGCCCTCATGGAGTAAGAGTCCCATGCTCAAGATGGAGAACATTTCCAAGATCTTTCTTCTCTCCAATTACAGAATTAACAAAATTATTCCTGTAGCTTTTTCTAGCATTATCGCTTGTTGATTCAAATTGTTTATTCTTCACATTTCTAAGTTTTGAATAGCTAGACCACGATCACCTCCAAAAGTCCCCTTAGGGGTTGTAGAAACTAAATATAAGGGAAAGGATTGTGTTAAAAATATTTTAGCATCCAAGTACAATAAATTCATAATAGTAGCAAAGATGGTGATCTAACCATCTATTGAAGAAACATTGACGTTGTTTTCATAGAAACTATACTCCCCTAGTGAACCCAACCACACCTTTACTTCAGTTTGGGTGGATAATGTCGATCACTTAAGCCTACTCATAATCACAACCTAGAAGAAATAGGTAAAGATACAAGGAAATTCCATCTTTCCTAGAATATGCTAAATTTATCGAATGATTTGGATGATTGATAGTGTGAGAAAAGGTATTGAATGCAGAGGAGGAATATCAGCAGGAGGGTAGGAAAAAATTTCTACCACTCTTGCAATCACCCTAGAAGACTTAGCACGTGATGACATGGGTATCATGCCATGCCTTTTTTCTACATTGGAAAATGGAAATTCAACCAACATATGACAAAATCCTGAGCGCAGATGAAGATAATGGACCAAACTGTAGTTCTAGTTTTCCTGAGAATGAGAGTAATAAGACACTCATAAATGAAGGGAAATCCTGAAGATACCTTAAGGTTCAAGATACCAACACTCCTATCTGTGATTTTAAATATGGTAGAAACTTTGGCACACATAATTATGTGCATCTCCAATCAACATTGCCTATTAAATTTGAACAAAACAGTGCAAGATCTGATATTTTTCCTTTGACAGTGATCCTACATATGACATGGACTCTGATGAGGAATAAAAGAAGGTTGATCATATCATCAAGTTGTTTTGTGAACCATATGAGACAAAGGGAGAAAGGTCCATTCCATTTGTTGAAGGAATCCTTAATGAAGATGAATAGTCTTTTCATAATTCAAATATAATACCTTTTGTATTGAAAGATATAGCGGTAAACCCAACTATGCTAATGCACCTGATTAAGCAAGAACAACAGAAATTGTCAACACAGGCTGCACAAAATCCTGATCAATGTCAACAAACAAATCCTCCTTCAGGTCCTAGTAGAGCATTTGTTACCACATCTGGGAAAGTAATCACAGTTGACCCAAGCACACTAAAGAATTCTAATGTACAACATAAAATGACATTACAAGCACTAGAAACTACTTCCAAACTTGCCACTCATGGAAATTCCACGGTAAGACATGCTGCTGATTCAACAGAGTTTGAGTTGTATCCTGCGGGTAATGAGTGTTTGAGAGATGTAACAGTTGAAAAGATATTTTTCTTTAATTTTGTGTTCATTTCATTCCCTATATGTCGGTTGAAGCAATTGTCCTAAAAAATCTAGCTTTGGTGATTTGTCTTGGATTAACTGGTGGTCTTTGAAAATATGACTTTGGATCATTGTTTCTATGTTGGAAGAGACACCTGTGCCGTTAATTCTAAGCATTTCAAATGTAACTTGTTTCTATGTTTAACTGTTTCTTCTATTGTTTTCCAATGTTCCTTTGGATGAGTTAATCTGTTGGTTGGGTAGGCTGGAGACTCTGGGAAGCCTAGAATGAAACCTTGTGATCCCCGCCGTATTCTTCACATGAATCTGGGTAATGATAATGTGAACTTGAGTGGGATAGATAAACATTTTCTCCCAATGAGCAGGCAGATACGTATGGCTTTAGGACCAGCAACTACAGATTCGGGTCCAAATTTGCAACAGGCTCCTTGTTTGCCTAATATTGAACAGAATTTCACAGAAAATATTGCAAAAATTTCTGAAATGCTAAAAAATTCTGACATGAAAACATTACGAGTTCTATCATCACAGATGCCTGTTGGCCAATCAATTAGAGAAACTGACCCCGTTGACTTGGAGAAGGAATTCACTAAATCTTCTAAATCTCCAGAAGAAGATATCAAATAAGACATAACACTTCCAAAGGATTTAAGCATGGTTATGCCCCTCTCACAGAGTTTTCAAAATGAAAATACCACAATCACACAAGATCATATGAATCCTTGTGGTGATGTGAATCATCTCCTGGAAGAGCTAAGTGAAGAACAACGAATTGCAATCCAACAAGAACGAGAACAGAGAATTGATGAAAAACATAAGATGTTTAGTGCCAAGAAACTTTGCCTTGTTTTGGACCTTGATCACACACTTCTAAATGCAGCTAAGGTGTCATAAAAATAAAAACTGTCTTGTTCTACTTCTGGTGATTCCTAGGCAAAGAGTGATGTGAAGTAAATGAACTGATGATAATATTATTATATAAATGTTGCTAACTCACAATGTTTTTTGTCCAGCAATTTACTGAAATAGATCATGTGCACGAGGAAATGCTAAGGAAGAAGGAGGAGCAAGACCGAGGGAAACATCAGCGTCAACTTTTTTGCTTTCCTCATATGGGAATGTGGACTAAATTATGGCCTGGAATCTTGAATTTTTTGGATAGGGTTAGTAAAATTTGGATTGAAATATTATTATCTTTGCAAACGGTATTTTCTTACTGGGAACATTTGATTTAAAATGTGGAATTGACAACTTCCTTGTATGCCAATAGATGGATCTGTTCTTATTTTCATCTAATTCATCTGTGATGGTTTATGTTCCAGGCAAGCAAGTTGTATGAACTACATGTTTATACAGTGGGCAACAGAGTTTATGCCACAGAGATGGCCAAAGTACTTGATCCCACAGGAAATTTATTTTTATTTCAAAGGGTGATGAGGCCGACCTATATGGAGATGATAGGCTACCTAAAAGTAAAGATCTAGACGGTGTTTTGGGAATGGAATATGCAGTATTAATTATCGATGATTCTGCAAGGGTTTGGCCTCATCATAGACATAATTTAATTTTGGTGGAAGGGTAAGTTCATTTCAATTCTTTTCCAGTGTCCAATCAAGACCTTACAACTGTTAATTTCTGCCTTTAAAAATTGGTAGTTAAATATATATGTGACTGTTCCTACGAACTTTGAGACTGCCATGTACAGATACATGTATTTTCCCTGTAGTAGGTGCCAATTTGGATTTTCGGGGCCGTCACTGTTAGAAGCAGACATTGATGAGAGGCCAGAAGATGGAACACTGGCATCTTCTTTAGCGGTGAGATGCTAAAATTAATCTATAACAAACATTGTTTTTTTGACTTCTCACAATTTAGAAATATTTCCCGAGTTCATCGTATGGTCGCATTTCTAACACATATACCCTGCAATTCAAACACAGGTGATTGAGAAAATTCACCATAATTTTTTCTCAAAAAAACAGTTGCATGAAGTGGATGTCAGGGAATTTCTTGTAGCTGAACAACAAAATATTTTAAAAGATTGTAAATTGGTTTTCAGTAGGGTTTTTGCAGTTGGAGAAGCGCAGTCGCATAGTCACCCTTTGTGGCAGATGGCTAAACAATTTGGTGCAGTATGCACAACACAAATTGATGACGAAGTGACTCATGTTTTAGCCCTTGCCCCTGGGACTGACAAGGTATGCATTTTACCTTTTGTCAAGTCCAATGTTGGAAAATAACAGAATCTTTGGCAATAGTTCCAACATTCCAAGTTAATAATGTCAAACACTATTCCCAACCCTTGGTCGACTCATGCAATTAGTTTCCCAAAGTATGCCATTATAACTTAGTCAAGTCAAATTGTTCCCAGTTCATATACATTGAACCCATCAACCAATCTAGATAGAGAATATGTGCTTCAACAAAAACACATGAATGTAGAAGGTGGAATACACATGGTAAATGCAACCAAGAAAGAAAATCAACTTACAGCTCAAGAACAGGCAGCACCTAGAAAGCTTAAGCCTTCCATTTGCAATATTGAAGCTAATTGACTTCTAGACAAGTCCCTCAATCTTGTCACACAAATATCTATTATTTTGGACTCTTTAATCAACAATGGTAGCTGTCTCTTAAGAGTATTTTCCAGAGTCAATAAATGTAAAGAAGCAAACGAGAGAATGTGGATCTCAGTAATTTTGCTTCATTCTTCCAACAAAAAATAATAATTGTATAGAATGTTGCCATTGTTGTAACACTCGACAAGGGAATTGTCATACAGATATTAAGGAACTAAAATTGAAAAATGTCTATTAAGGATACTTTGATAAATTTTCAACAAAGATAAATGGTCATAGGGCATTGCTTCAAGTTTCAACAGACCTTGGATATTCCTCACATGGAACTTTAGGACTATATTATCGAGGAGGAGTGGATCTTTGGAGGCCATGTCTTGATTGGTCAATTGAAGACCCTAACAAACTCTTGAAAGAAAATGAATTTTTACTTTTGAATACCAACCACACCATTACTCGGTTCATGTAATCACCCAATTCTTCTTATAAAGATACAAGGCGATTCCATCTTTCCTAGCATATGCTAAATTTATTGAATGATTTGGATGATTGATAGTGTGAGAAAAGGTCCTGAATGCAGAGGAGGAATATGAGGAGGGTAGGAAACAACTTTCTACCACTCTTGCAATCACCCTAGAAGACTTAGCATGTGATGACATGGGTATCATGCCATGCTTATTTTCTACATTGGAAAATGGAAATTCAACCAACATATGACAAAATCCTGAGCGTAGATGGAGATAATGGACTAGACTGTAGTTCTAGTTTTCCTGAGAATGAGGTAATAAGACACTCATAAATGAAGGGAAATCCTGAGGATCCCTTAAGGTTCAAGATACCAACACTCCTATCTGTGACTTTGAATATGGTAGAAACTTTGGCACACATAATTATGTGCATCTCCAATCAACATTACCTATTAAATTTGAACAGAGAAGTGCCAGATCTAATATTTTTCCTTTGAAAATCATCCTACATATGACATGGACTCTAATGAGGAATAAAAGAAGGTTGATCATATCATCAAGCTATTTTGTGAACCATATGAGACAAAGGAAGAAAGGTCCATTCCATTTGTTGAAGGAATCCTTATTGACGATGAATAGTTTTGTCATAGCTCAAATATAATACCTTCTGTATTGAAAGATATAGTGGTAAACCCAACTATGCTAATGCACCTGATTAAGCAAGAACAATAGAGACTGTTAGCACAGGCTGCACAAAAGCCTGATCAATGTTAGCATACAAATCCTCCTTCAGGTCCTAGTAGAGCATTTGTTACCACATCTGGGAAAGTAATCATAGCTGACCCAATAACACTAAATAATTATAATGTACAACATAAAACGACATTGCAAGCACTAGCAACTGCTTCCAAACCTGCCATTCAAGGAACTTCCACGGTAAGACATGCTGCTGATTCAGTAGAGTTTGAGTTGTATCCTACGGGTAATGAGTGTTTGAGAGATGTAACAGTTGAAAAGTTATTTCTATTTCATTTTGTTTTAATTTCATTCCTTATATGTCGGTTGAAGCAATTGTCCTAAGGAATCTGGCTTTGGTGATTTGTCTTGGATTAACTGGTGGTCTTTGAAAATATGACTTTGGATCATTTTTTCTATGTTGGAAGAGACACCTGTGCCGTTAATTCTAAGCATTTCAAATGTAACTTGTTTCTTTGTTTAAATGTTTCTTCTATTGTTGTCCAATGTTCCTTTGGATGATTTATTCATGTTATCTATTGGTTGGGCAGGTTGGAGACTCTGGGAAGCCTCGAATGAAACCTCGTGATCCCCATCGTATTCTTCACATGAATTTGGGTAATGATAATGTGAACTTGAGTGGGACAGATAAAAATTTTGTCCCAATGAGCAGGAAGATACGTATGGCTTCAGGACCAACAACTACAGATTTGGGTCCAAATTTGCAATAGGCTCCTTGTTTGCTTAATGTTGAACAGAATTTCATGGAAAAGATTGCAAAAATTTCTGAAATGCTAAAAAATTCTGACATGAAAACATTACGAGTTCTATCATCACAGATGCCTGTTGGCTAATCAATTATAGAAACTGACCCCGTTGACTTGGAGCAGGAATTCACTGAATCTTATAAATCTCCAGAAGAAGATATTAAACAAGACATAGCACTTCCAAAGGATTCAAGCATGGTTATGCCCCTATCACAGAGTTTTCCAAATGAAATTACCACAATCACACAAAATCATATGAATCCTTGTGGTGATGTGGATCATCTCTTGGAAGGGCTAAGTGAAGAACAACGAATTGCAATCCAACATGAACGAGCACGTAGAATTGATGAACAAAATAAGATTTTTAGCGCCAAGAAACTTTGCCTTGTTTTGGACCTTGATCACACACTTCTAAATTCAACTAAGGTGTCATAAAAATAAAAACCGTCTTGTTCTACTTCTGGTGATTCCTAGGCAAAGAGGGATGTGAAGTAAATGAACTGATGATAATATGATTATATAAATGTTGCTAATTCACGATGTTGTTTGTCCAACAATTTACTAAAATAGACCATGTGCACGAGGAAATTTTAAGGAAGAAGGAGGAGCAAGATCGAGAGAAACCTGAGCGTCAGCTTTTTCGCTTTCCTCATGAGAATGTGGACTAAATTGTGGCCTGCAATCTGAATTTTTTTGGACAGGGTTAGTAAAATTTGGATTGAAATATTATTATCTTTGCAAACTGTAGTTTCTTACAAGGAACATTTGATTTACAATGTGGAATTGACAACTTCCTTGTAAGCCAATAGATGGATCTATTATTATTTTCATCTAATTCATTCTGTGATGGTTTATGTTGCAGGCAAGAAAGTTGTATGAACTACATGTTTATACAATGGACAACAGAGTTTATGCCATAGATATGGCCAAAGTACTTGATCCCATAGGAACTTTAATTGCAGGACGTGTTATTTTGGTGATGAGGCCGACCTAGATGGAGATGATAGGCTACCTAAAAGTAAAGATCTAGATGGTGTTTTGGGAATGGAATTTGTAGTAGTAATTATCGATGATTCTGCAAGGGGTTGGCCTTATCATAGACATAATTTAATTGTGGTGGAAAGGTAAGTTCATTTCAATTCTTTTCCAGTGTCCAATCAAGACCTTACAACTGTTAATTTCCGTCTTTAAAAATTGGTAGTTAAAGATATATGTGACTGTTCCTAAGAACTTGGAGACTGCCATGTACAAATACATGTATTTTCCCTGTAGTAGGCACCAATTTGGATTGACATGAAAGTCATTGTTAGAAGCAGACGTTGATGAGAGGCCAGAAGATGGAACACTGGCATCTTCTTTAGCGGTGAGATGCTAAAATTAATCTATAACAAACATTGCTTTTGTGACTTCTCACAATTTAGAGATATTTCCTGAGTTCATAGTATGGTCACATTTCTAACACATATACCCTACAATTAAAACATAGGTGATTGACAAAATTCACCATAATTTTTTCTCAAACAAACAGTTGCATGAAGTGGATGTCCGGGAATTTCTTACAGCTGAACAACAAAAGATTTTAAAAGATTGTAAAGTGGTTTTCAGTAGGGTTTTTTCAGTTGGAGAATCACAGCCGCATCTTCACCCTCTGTGGCATATGGCTAAACAATTTGGTGCAGTATGCACAACACAAATTGATGACGAAGTGACTCATGTTGTAGCCCTTGCCCCTGGGACTGACAAGGTATGCATTTTACCTTTTTTCAAGTCCAATGTTGGAAAGTCACAGAATATTTGGTAGTAGTTCCAACATTCCAAGTCAATAATGTCAAAAACTATTCCCAACCCTTGGTCAAATCATGCAATTAGTTTCCCAAACCATGCCATTATAACTTCGTCAAGTAAAATTGTTTCCAATTCATAAACATTGAACCCATCAACCAATTGAGATAGAGAAGATGTGCTTCAACAAAAACACATGAATGTAGAAGGTGGAATACACATGGTAAATGCAACCCAGAAATAAAATCAACTTACAGCTCAATAATAGGCAGAACCTAGAAATCTTAAGTCTTCCATTTGCAATATTGACGCTAATTCACTTCTAGACAAGTCCCTCAATCCTGTCACACAAATATATATTATTTTGGACTCTTTAATAAATAATGGTAGTTGTCTCTTAAGAGTCTTTGCGAGAGTCAATAAATGTAAAGAAGCGAACAAGAGAATGTGGATCTGAGTCATTTTGCTTCATTCTTCCAACAACAAATAATAATTGTAGAGAATGTTGCCACTGTTGTAACACTCGGCAAGGGAATTGTCATACAGAGATTAAGGAACTAAAATTGAAAAATTTCTATTAAGGATACTTTGATAAATTTTAAACAAAGATAAATGGTCATAGGGCATTGCTTCAAGTTTCTACAAACCTTGGATATTCCTCACATGGAACTTTAGGACTATATTATAAGGAGGAGTGGATCTTTGGAGGCCATGTCTTGCTTGGTCAATTGAGACCCTAACAGAATCTTGAAAGAAAATGAATTTTTACTTTTGAAGACCAACCACACCATTACTCGGTTCATGTAATCACCCAATTCTTCTTATAAAGATACAAGGAAATTACATCTTTCCTAGCATATGCTAAATTTTTTGAATGATTTGGATGATTGATAGTGTGAGAAAAGGTCCCGAATGCAGAGGAGGAATATCAGCAGGAGGGTAGGAAACAACTTTCTACCACTCTTGCAATCACCCTCGAAGACTTAGCACATGATGAAATGGGTATCATGCCATGCCTTTTTTCTACATTGTAAAATGGAAACTCAACCAACACATGACAAAATCCTGAGCGCGGATGGAGATAATGCACTAGACTGTAGTTCTAGTTTTCCTGAGAATGAGAGTAATAAGACACTCATAAATGAAGGGAAATCCTGAATATCCCTTAAGTTTCAAGATACCAACACTCCTATCTGTGATTTTGAATATGGTAGAAACTTTGGCACACTTAATTGTGTGCATCTCCAATCAACATCGCCTATTAAATTTGAACACAATGCAAGATTTGATATTTTTCTTTTTATAGTCATCCTACATATGACATGGACTCTGATGAGGAATAAAAGAAGGTTGATCATATCAACAAGCTATTTTGTGAACCATATGAGACAAAGGCATCAAGGTCCATTCCATTTGTTGAAGGAATCCTTATTGAAGATGAATAGTTTTGTCATATTGAAAGAACAAACCAATATCTAGGAAAATAAGAGGACTCATGCAAACCCATAATTGATTAACTACACAGTGATCAAAATCATTTCCAGATTTGTCTCTTATTGTTCATAGGTATGATAATTGATCTCCAAAGGAGTTCCTTCTCCTAACTATAAATTATATACGGGTAGCTTTAATTTCTCATATAAAACAACTCCCTGTCTGCAACACTGATGTTCATGGCCAGCATAAAACTATTCCTATGTTTGATCCAGAAATTTTGGAACTTACAAAATTGAGGATAAAGATGGATCTCTGGCTTGAAGAAGTCAAGTATTAGCTCCCCTCAGATTTCCTTGAATAGTGTCTGCCACAACATGATGCTATATTTATCAATACCCTAGCTGTCCAAGAGTATTCCCATCTTGAATATGGGATCCTAAAGCTCGCTAAAAATATCCCAGCAAAATGCCCTGATATAAGCCTAATTTATCTGAATGTTTCATTCATGAATATGGGGTCACAAAAAAATTACTAAGAGAAAGACCTGCAACAAATTTATGGATGATTTATCAACATGTACAGGTTTTAGAAATGGAAGGTCATTATTCATAAAAAAGAACCCAAATCCATACTAGAGTGATGAAGTTGATAATTTAGTGAAGACAAGAACGTCTCTGAGCTTAAGCATACCACAAATTCTAGCACTCTAGGGACAAACAAATGAAGCCATCAAACTATTGCTTGCAAGTTTTCAAACTTCAAGGTAATATCCTTTAGCTCCAAGACACATAGTGCATAGACTAAAACAGTTACCAAAAATTAGTATCCCTGGGAAAAGAAGATGGTAGGAACTCCAAATGGTTATAAATTAGCTCAATTAAAAAGAAGCTTCACAAATAGGAAGCTATTCGTGTTTCAAGTTACCTTACACATTCCAGAAGGGGTCTTACAGTTATAATGGGGATAAGGCAACAGATTCAGCAAATTTGAATGTGTTTTCCTATCATACTAGTATGTCACTCAACCCCTTTGATTGTTATTTCCAGATAAATAATCTCAAAGACTCCCCTCACACATTAGGATGTTATAACTATTAATTCCAAGAAAAATGAAGAAAGCTCTAATTCATTTCCTAAAAAAATGAATGACAAGGTAGAAGGACATACCAAGCCTTAAAAATTGACCCTGGCCAAAGTGATGAGTTTCCCTAGAAACACCGTATTTTTGACCTGACTAAGTCTAGGTTAGTCGAGTCCAATGTTGGAAACTCATAGAATCTTTGGCAGTAGTTCCAACATTCCAAGTCAATAGAGCCAAACACTATTCCCAACCCTTGGTCAAATCATGCAATTAGTTTCCCAAACCATGCCATTATAACTTAGTTAGGTCAAATTTTTCCCAGTTCATATAAATTAAACCCATCAACCAATCTAGATAGAGAAGATGTGCTTCAACAAAAAAAAATGAATGTAGAAGGTGGAATACACACGGTAAATGTGACCCAGGAAGAAAATCAACTTACAGCTCAGGAACAGGCAGAACTAGAAAGCTTAAGTCTTCCATTTGCAATACTGACGCTAATTCACTTCTAGACAAGTCCCTCAATCTTGTCACACAAATTTATATTATTTTGGACTATTTAATCAACAATGGTAGCTGTCTCTTAAGAGTCTTTTCCAGAGTCAATAATGTAAAGAAGCGAACAAGAGAATGTGGATCTTAGTCATTTTTCTTCATTCTTCCAACAACAAATAATAATTGTAGAGAATGTTGCCACTGTTGTAATACTCGACAAGGGAATTTTCATACAGAGATTAAGGAACTAAAATTGAAAAATGTCTATTAAGGATACTTTGATAAATTTTAAACAAAGATAAATGGTCATAGGGTATTGCTTCAAGTTTCAACAGACCTTGGATATTCCTCACATGGAACTTTAGGAATATATTATCGAGGAGGAGTGGCTCTTTGGAGGCCATGTCTTGCTTGGTCAATTGAAGACCCAAACAGACTCTTGAAAGAAAATTAATTTTTACTTTTGAAGACCAACCACACCATTACTCGGTCCTTGTAATCACCCAATTATTCTTAGAAGGATACAAGGCAATTCCATCTTTCCTAGCATATGCTAAATTTATTGAATGGTCAAGAAATGTTTGACTTATGAAATCTAAAATTCCAATAATAATGGATCGGTTTACCTAGATTTTAGGAAATCATAAAATATTAATATTTGGAAGAATAACATCATGGGTCACCAATTGCTTGACTCTCAAGGATCTCACTCCTTTAAAGATATGATTGGACAACAAGGAGAAAGTTCCCTCTTTGACATTTCTTCATGGGACAGAGCTTTAGGATTATTGAGAGGGTCAGATTTTGGGGCTCCACCTTCACACTTGTTCCATTTGGTGGCCTCAATGGAACAAAAATTGCATGGTTTTTCCCTTAAGAACCTATAGGAATCAGATTGTAGCGGGTGGGGTGTAGCTGAGTATCCAGTTAAGCAAAGCTATGCCCAAAAACTTTCTCGTTGTTCACTTCCCCACAAAGCCTCAATTTGGAGAAAAATATGGCATTAAGATGCCTTGCCAAAGATTAATATTTTCTATTGGACCCTATCTTGTGACAACATATTAACCTCAAAAAATATGAAAAGGAGATGGATCGAGGGTCCCTCCTAGTGTGCTCTTTGCCTTTAGTTTGGAATCTTCTCATTGCCTGTTTTTGGATTTCCATTTCACTATGGCAGCTTGGTTAGTGGTGGTAAATGGCCTTGAGAGTCGTTTCAAGTAGTCAATTCACTGAAGCAACTATTTTGGACGTGTCATAATCATTACTTAAGGTCCTTTCATTGCAAGGCTCTTTTGAAAGGGTCTAGTTTGCATTGTCTAAATTCGCATGTTGGAAATCTGGTTGGCAAAAAATCATGCAATATTCCAAATAGATGATGAGTGAAATGGAGATGGTGGAAATTAAAGATAAAGCACTACTATCTAAACATCTTAATTCAAAAGGGATTAAATTCATTCCAGATCAAGATCGAGACAAGTAAGAACTTCAATTTCTAGATCAATTTAATTTTAAATATTCTTGTTCTTCTTCCTAACCTAGGGACCCGGGTAAGTATGTCCACAATCATGTTGGCAGCTTCATATAACTCCAAAAGAATTTCATCAGTGGAGTTAGACTCAAAAAGCCTTCATTTTATGTTTTGATGATGCCTTGAAACGAAACCCTAAACTGGCAGGAGTCAATGGGGTTCTCATTAGTCTAAGAGGGAAGATAACATGTCCCTATGGTGTTGCAAATATCGACATTGGGATATAGGAAACTCAGTCCTGTTCAAGACAAGATAATTCCATGTTTTATGTAATATTTCTCACAATTAATATACAAATGAATTATATCAAAGCTAATCATCTCAATATACTTGATGGCCTTCTTATGTGTAAGGGAAATCTGATCCTAGTTGAATCTTCAATTCATTAACTATTAATACACAATGTTATTACACCAAATTATACAACATAGCTTATCTAGAATATGGTAGACAAAAGACACAAGAATGATGTATACAACCCTTGATTACAACATTGGTGTTTATAACGAGGCATTTCAGCTCAAAAATCTCCTTTTCCATCCTCAACTAAACTGTTTTCACATGCAGATGTCGTTACTGGAAGCCTGAGAGAAGGGAATTTTGACCAAACCAGGTTACACAGTGTTCTAGGTAATTTCCCTACAATCAATACCATTTTATTTAGATGAATTTTGATATGCTCAACATTTTCACTCTTGCATATGCCTGTCAAAAAGCTAGGTTAGAAGAGGCTACAAACAATTGGAGGAAGATTAATAATTTTGTTTCCACTAATTCCAATTAAGGAAAGATGACCATTGCAAAAGATGGTAGGACCGGCATCAAGCCATTAAAAAAAAATTTGTTGCAGAAGACCAACACCACATTAAGGAAGACAAATTTTCCCTTTTATCACTATCAATAAGTGCAATGGACATTCCAAAGATGGATTTTGGACACTACATTATAGAGAAGCATCAAATGTCGATCATGATAGAGTAAGGAGTGAAATAGATATTGATATCTAACAGTGTGATGGATTGTATCTCTTTGATGGCAATTGTACATCCTAGTTACATAAAGAGTTGGAAACTATTCTCCATTAATATCCAACTGGGGAAGGATCTTGTGACTTTAGTGTTTGACACTGGAAACCAATGAGACGTCATCTCAAAAGCAGTGATAAAGAAACATAATTTATTTCTAATCATGCATACTTAACCCTATCCCTTGGTTTTTCTTAGCAAGAAAAAGTACTTGCTGAATGTGCATGTAAAAGTGGATGAAGTTCCCCATATCGATAGATAATGTAGATTAAGTGGAGTTTAATGTTGTTTCATTCGATGTCTGTGATATGATATTCAATTATTCATATCTCTAGGATTCAGATAGTGTATCGTCAATGCCTAAACAAAGCCTAGTCAAAAAAGGCCAAAAATACTCAGTGACCACACAAAAAATATCCAACTCCCTTGGTGTTAATTCAACCACTAAAGGATAGAGGCTAATAAAAAGCTTCAATACAGTTTTCTTTAATAGCCTTTTGAGCATAGGATAGTGCCACTCTCTAGTGGTCAACCAACAACAATAGCCCAAAGCCTTGTTGCATGCATATCCAGCACGTATGAGAAGTTAGAAGAACAAAATAAGTTAGACAAGTTATTGTAGCACTATTTCAAGTTGTTATGAGAACTACATAGGATGCCTCCAAGCCTTGCAGTCCAACACATCAATGAGTTGCAACAAGGTTTTTTTCTATTGAATGAGTCACTGTGCAAGGATTTGTTGTTGGAAAACTAGGAGATCAAGAGGTAGATACGAGACTTAATAAATAATGGCCAAATATGAACCAACTCATTGCTTTGTGGATCTGTTATTTTTTGTTTCCAAAGAAGGATGACACATGGAGAATGTATTATTCTCTATTGAATAGAAACACCATCAAGAAATGGTATTCATTGTCATGCACCAAGAACCTAATCAATTACATTCATGAAGGTAATTATATTAGTAAGCTTAACCTAAAGTTTGGGTACAACTAAATCTATATCAAGCTCGAAGATATATGAAAGAAAACTTTTGAGCCACGAGAAGGATATTTTCAATGGTTGGTGAAGTTTTTCAATATAATTTATGCCCCTATGACATTCACAAGGATATTGAACAAAGAACTCACATTGTATCTTAACTATTTTGTGATTGTGTACTTGAAAAACATACTATTTTTTACTAAAACTTAGGAGTACCATTTGAAACACTTGGATCAAATATTATCAGTGTCATGAATAGAAAAGGAATTAATCAATACAAAGAAACATAAATTCAAGCATACAAAACTAGTGCATATTAGATTTTGCAAGAACTAATATTGATTCAACATTGCTCTAAAAAATATTTCAGCTATTGCCAATTGACCACTACTAAAGAATATTCACAACCTACAAAGCTTCATGGAAATGGAAAATTATTTAAAGATATTTGTTGTGTAGTTTTCCGATGTCACGCACCCTCTTAATGCAATTAAAATGACCAATTCAATTTTAGCTAGGTGATTCACAGCAAAGATTGTTCAAAGAGATCAAGTGTCAAATTGTGACTACTACTAATTTTTCCTTACCTTACATTCAACAAGCCCTCGATATCAACATGGATTCCGGGTAATAAGAGCCTAAAAGCACTAAATTCTCTCACATAATAATCGTAAGAATTATAACAAGTGTTTTAGCTTTTGTTTCTCCCCTCGTGGATGACCAACCTTGAATGATTGGCAAGTTACGTTGGTCCGATATAGAACTCGTGGTAGTCTAATATAACCCTATAATGGCTTCCATTTAGTGTGTTTTGTATCAAATTGTATGTTGTCTCGGTTATTTGTTGCATTTGTTAGTGATTTGTGAGCAATCTTGAGCCCGATCTCATCATGCCGTCGACTAATATATACATAGCTAGCTACATTGATTCATTTTTCATTAGCAATGCGTATATTGAAGTCTCTGCATTCTTTCGTGGCTAACAATTGTGGTTGCAGGTTTGCCTTCATTATTGGAAGAGGTAACATTGTATTTTGAAACCTAAACATTTGAGTTTGGTCACTAATCTTTCCATTGCAGTGTTGAAGGAAGGCCTTAAGGGGATAAGGGCTTTCCTTTCACCATTTTTTGAATATCTTAAGAATAACCAACCGAAGCAAGCCTTGGTGTTGACATAATCACATTTAATCTAAGATAAAACACTCTAATGATACTCATTCATTGAAATATGAGCTATAAATTTCGTTGCATGCATATTTGGGTGACTTGATTTCCACTCGTTAAAAGTCCGATATACTTGTTGCAAAGCAATCGATTTCATGTTGCAAAGTGGGTATTTTCACTCTCCAGTCTGGCCGCAAGCATTTCGCAGGCCTAGATACTATATTGTATACAAATTCAGTGTCAACAAGCTTGTGATTGCAAGATACGTGCAACTGGAAGGGATACATCACTAGTTTGAAGCCTAAACATTAGCAATAGAGGAATTGACTTTGATATACCAACCTTTGGAGTAAGGTCGTAAGGTCCAAGGCCTTGATCATCTTCCACCCCTCATTATTTATGGACTCGTCATGTCATTTCAGATCCGAAGCATTTTATTTCACTTCCTAATCATAACAAAACTAATGATAATAAGAGCCTAAAAACACTAAATTCCTTCACATAATAATCGTAAGAATTATAACAAGTGTTTTAGCTTTGCTTTCTACTCCTCGTGGATGACCAACCTCGAATGATTGGCAATTTATAGTGGTCTGATATAGAATCATGGTAGTCTGATCTAACCCTATAATGGCATCCATTTAGTGTGTTTTGTATCAAATTTCATGTTGTATGTTATTTGTTGCATTTGTTAGTGATTTCCAGGAGCAATCTTGAGCTCCGATATCATCATGTTGCGGACTAATATATACTTAACTAGCTATATTGATTCATTTTTCATTAGCAAATGTTGTATTGAAGTCTCAGGTATCTTTCTTGTGGCTAACAATTGTGGTTACAAGTTTTCCTTCATCATTGGAAGAGGCAACATTGTATTTTGAAGCCTAAAAATTGGAGTTTGGTCACTAATCTTTCCATTGCAAAGTTGGAAGGAAGGCCTCATGGGCTTTCTAAGGGCTTTTCTCCACCATTTGTTGACTATCTTAAGAATAATCGTAATTCGAAGCAAGCCTTGCGTTGGCATAATCACATTTAATCTAAGATAAAACACTCTAATCTAATTCATTGAAATATGAGCTTTAAATTTCATTGCATGCATATTTGGGTGACTTGATTTCATTGTTAAAAGTCTGATGTACTTGTTGCAAAGGTCTGATTTCAAGGTTGCAAGCGTGGTATTTACCTGTGTTTGGCTGCAAGCATTTCGCAGGCCTATACTATATATTGTATACAAATTCTGTGGCCAACAAGCTTGTGACGGCGCCGTCCAAATCGAAGGGATACATCACTAGTTTGAAGCCTAAACATTAGCATTTGAGGACTTGACTTGATATACCAACCTTTGTAGTAAGGCCGTATATTCCAAGGCCTTGATCCTTTGAACATTGAGCAAGATCAAGAATGCACACCAAATTGAGTGGTCCAAATATTTGCATTTCAATTAAGTATTGAAAAGGAAGAACAAGTAAACTAGCACATTACCTTCCATGACCACTAGCAATCGGATTGATAGTGTTGATAATAAATTCATAAGAAGTTGTTCCCTTCATATAATTTCAAAACCAACAAAACAGAAATTGGGAAAGTATACTCTACTTCCAATCCTAAGTAGACCATGACAGTCAATTTCGATGGTTTCCCTTAGGTTTGTTGACAACTTGTAGGGGCAATGACTATCTGATGCTAGTTGTGGATGGGTCAATAAAATGAGACATCCTCCCATCTATAAAGGCACACAAAGGGTTTGAACCTTCAACCAAGATCCCAATCAAATAAAAAATCATGCACTGAATTGCAGTAGGTAACATGTATTTCTGAACCAAGATCCCTATCAAATCATCAATCCCTCGTGAGAGCAAATCCTTCAATCACCCGCCGCTAAAGAACTAAGCTAGCATCCGTACATATACATACCCGTAACATTAAGCACAAGGCGTACTCACCAAAAGCATCCGTATGTAGCAACTCATCCGGCGGCTCCTCTATTGCTTAGCCTCCTCGCTTGCGTTGTTTCTCTCTTCTCTAGACAAGAACAAATATATCCTTTATTCTTGATTTTTCTTTGCGTAGATTACACAGATTGATGATCGGTACTGAATGAGCTTTGAATTCAACTGGTTCAATGTCTAAACCTGTAGCTTTTGCTCGGGCAACTAGGTAGGTTATGAGTAAACAGATTAAAGGTAAATAAATCAATCTGTAACTGGAAGGATGCAGCGAATCTTTAAGAATACTATTTTTCGAATCAAAGATGGAATACGGATCGAACTACTCGCTACATTAGTCGATAACAAGTTTCCCTCCCTTTCGGGGAGCCGTATTTAGAATATCGCATACTAAATAATAACTACTCCTCCAACCCACAAGGCTCCCCCAACCAAGTAATTGATAATTTCCAATTAATAGAAAAACAATGGCCCTCCCAAATCTCCTAATCTCCTACCAAACAAACTGCCAAATCGTGATATTCTCGCCTATGGCCAAACGAAAATTAACCGAGTAAAAAATACGCGTGAATGTCATATATCCAAATCTTTACATCTCCAATGCATGAAACCATTTATATATCATAAACTATTATATATAGTATAATAAATCAATGGTACAATGGTATATATATATATATATATATATATATATATATATATATATATATATATATATATATATATATATATATATATATATATATAGTGTAATAAATCAATGGTATATCAACTATTATATATAGTGTAATAAATTATATAGTGTAATAAATCAATGGTACAATGGTATGAGAAAAAGGATTAGTATAAAAGCATAAATTATATGCAGTGTAATAAACCAATAATATAATGGTGTGAGAAAAAGGATTAGTATAAAATTATTATATAGTTTGAGGTGGTCTAATGGTTAAGAGTGTGTATTTCTTTTCAAGAGGTCATGTCTATAAAATCAGAGGGGTAAAGTATGTATGTCTTCGTAGACTTAGTAGTCAAATGCTGCCCGAAGGTGGGTCTCTTGTTCCACAAACAAGGGGTCTCATACACCAATGTGGATTCAATATTTATATCAATTGACCATGTATAAATTAACATACATTGAATTCAAATTAATGAAATCATTTCCTCAAATAAATCTAGTGCATAATCAATCAGCTGCATGTAACAATGCCACAAAAAACCCATAACAAATAGTGTGTCCACAATTAAAAAAAAAAAATTACTAACATAAATGATTAATTCATATACTTGTTGTACTTGTTATTTAGTCATAGTTTTATTCTTGGACTATAATAGTCATCTATGTTACATCACTATTAATTTATTTATTTATTATCTTAATAAGTATATTTTAATCCTAGAATAAATTAGTCATTTAAGTTTGGTTTTTAGTTTAGTCACTTATTATCTAGTCGTATATTTTATTCATAGACTAAAATAGTAATTTAAGTTAGTCATTTTTAATTTAGTCACTTATTATCTAGTCGTATATTTTATTCCTAGACTAAATTAGTCATTTAAGTTAGTCATTTTTAGTTCCATCACTTAAAATTTCTCAAATTTAGTACTATTTCACTTGAAATACCCGTGTTGACTAATATTTTTAGTCACCTAGTCACTAATTTCATCATTTTTTACTAGTGTTTGTTTGGTTCTCAGATGGATCCGAAAGTGATTCATTGTGATAATCGTAGTTGCATTAAACTCTCGATTAATCATGTGCTCATGACAATCCAAGCATATAGATATCTAGCAATTGTTCTATCTCGCAGATTGTGTGTAGAGGAGAAACTTTCATGTTGCTTCAACACATTCCTACACGGAAGATCAGATGCAGATATTCTAACGAAGACACTCGTCTTAAGCAAACTCAAATACTATAGAGACATGATCTGGTGAAAGATAATCTCTTTCTTGTTGAGAGGGAGTGTTGAGATTAAACAAGAAGCTCTTGGTACCCATGATCTTAGTGAAATTAAGCACCTAAACTAGGTGGGGCCCATGTGCTATTTTTTAAGTGCATGTATATTTTTATTATCCCTTAACTTAGATGTAATAATAAAACCAATATAAGTTCACGGTGACTGAAAATGTTTAAATCAAGGCATCAGTTATCTAAGCGTTATAGGTTGGTTGGTTGGAAATTCTAGAATAATTATAGTTGTAACAGAGTTTGAAGCACAAAGGACAGTGAAAGTTGCAAATAGTTTGACCCCAAGCAAGTGAGTTAAACTCATTATATATGCCAACCCATGATACAAGTACGTAGAGATCAAGTGAATTAAAGATTAATTAATTCACATGTAGTGATCTCACATGGAACCGAGGATTTACTAATATTAGCCGCATGCATGTCAAATCTAATGGAGACCCAAGCTTGAGTTCTAGGTGAAATGGAAGTTGACTATCGGTTGTGACATTATTCGCTTGCACACATGCAACTAAACACACATTGGATGTGTCCATGATACTTGCGCAACAGCAGTGTAGGATCACATCAAATCATGGATTGCATTCACAGGATTGCACAAAGGAAGGAAGGTTTTTTGATAAGCAGAATTGGCTAATGGATTTGCCAATTTTTGTATGATAGTGTGAGCTAATTAGTTGAGGCACCGAGAGCTCTTGTGAGAAGATTTTGTATGTAATTGTTTCATGATCCATGATATAATATAAAATATAATATATGGGGTTTCTAGTGGTAAGCTTTCCCTAGAGATTATCTATGTTGTGTGTGATTGATCTTTCTTCATGTTCATGTGATCGGGCGATTGTGTTTTTTAATTCTACAAATATTTGTAGAAGCGATTATGTATTTAAATTTAGAAAATTGTTAGATCGGGTGAATCCAATATATACATGCATATTATATAATTTCTACAAATGATTCTTACATAATACAATTCTTTTACATCACCTCTATATTATGGTATAGGCTTTAGGTTTTGCATAGATGGATCATAACTTTATGTGATAAATTGGTGATGGTTTTTGTTGTTGGAAATATAGGCTTTAGGTTTTTCATAGATAGATCATAACTTTCTATGATAAATTGGTGATGGTTTTTGCCGTTGGAAAGGCAGGATATAGAACACAAAATAACACAAATAATTCACACACAAAAACACACATGAGTTGCGTGCTCTTCTATTGATCACACGTACTTGATTAATATCAATGAACCCGCAAAGGGTATTTAAACTTTTCGACTAATGACTCGCCTAATATAACTTGACATGAAAACTACTCACTAAAGTCACTATCACATAACTCGACTTGACTCAACGCTCAATTAACTAATTTCTAACTCTTCATGCGGGAGTTAATTAACTATTTTTATTATTGCCCCTTAATTACGATCACTAAACTAGAACATGACTCATGACAACTCAAACATGCTTGTTGGTCTATGTCTCAGATATAGGCTTAAAACACCCAAGTTTATTTGTGAAACTCAAACACATCTTTTGCTAATGACTTAGTAAATATATCAGCTAGTTGATCACTAGATTTACAAAGCTTCAAGTGAGTTTCTCCATTCCTCACAAGTTCTCTAATAAAGTGATATCTAGTATCAATATGCTTGCCTCCTTTTTGATGAAACAAAATATTCTTACATAGTAATCGTTGAGGTGTTGTTAACATATTGATGTTGATCCTTCTTGTTTTTTCTGAGCCCTTCCAATAATCTTCTAACCATATTGTTTGACATGTTGCTGATGTTGCCGCTACATATTATTCTTCCACCGATGATAATGTTACAATGGGATGTTTCTTAGATTCCCATGAAATCGGACCTGAAACTAAGATGGAACACATAACTAGAAGTGCTCTTCGTATCATCCGAACTACCTACAAAATCACTATCTCAGAATCCAATCGATCTTTATTTTTTTTAATTTCATACATTATACCACAATATCTAGTTCCCGTTATGTATCTCGAATTATTTTTCCCGCAATCCAATGCGTGTCTTTTGGAGTCTCCATAAATATGGAAATCAAACTCACTTCTTGCATCATATCGTAGTCTTGTAGCCGTGAGTGGTACATGAGGTCGCCAACTAATCTTTGAATATATTTGGATTGGCATCTATTCCTTCATCATCATCGCT
The DNA here is from genome assembly GCA_034641835.2 of Pinus albicaulis. Lineage (NCBI taxonomy): Eukaryota > Viridiplantae > Streptophyta > Pinopsida > Pinales > Pinaceae > Pinus > Pinus albicaulis. The sequence continues at coordinate 1,570,370,257 of CM076578.1, read as the reverse complement.
TAATTTTTTTTCTTGTTGCACCCGTGTAGAACATATGTTTGTAATTTTCCATCCTGAAAATTTCAGCAAATCTCTAGAATATTTATTTTGACAAATAAAAATTCATTTTTCATATTGCTCAACTTTTGTTCCAAAAACATATTTCATGAGACCAAGATCTTTTCATCTCCAAATTATTTCCATCATGGCTGCTTTAAATCATCTAACCCAAGATCACCCGTAAAAATCATGTCATCAAGATATACGAAAACAACTCCTCAAAATTTTCCCATGCTCATTTACCTTTGTGTACAAGGTAGGCTCAATGTTATTTTTGAAAAAATGAAGTCTTAATCATGCAAATATCAATTATGTTTCATATTTGCTTCTGTATTTTGTTTTATGAGCATTTTCTTCAACCCGTAAACTTTATCTTCTTTTCCCTCCAATCCTCCATAACTCCGGAGGCTAATGGACATAAATTTCTTCAGAATCTGCCCAAGAAGGTTGATTTCATAGCCATCCTGACATATACTTTCCACTTGTTCTAACTTGTTGTGGCTAGAACTTCTCATACAATATCCAATTTGGCTATCTGAGCAACATTTCTCCAAAATCTATTCCAAAGCTGCTGTTTCCGAGAATCTTTGCTACAAGTCTTGCTTTAAATATGTCAATTTCACCTTTTTCATTCAACTTTGTTTTGTACACCCACTTCACACCAATGAGGTTTTTATCCTTTAGTAAATTAACCAAATCCCATGTATCTTTCTTTTCAATAGATTCAATTTCTTCATCCATGGCTTTCAATTTGCCATCTCGAATTGCTTCTTCAAACGAAGAAGATTGCAATGACAACAATTCAAAATTTTAACTAACATCCAAATAATCATATAGATATCTTTCGAATTCTCATATTTCTCTTAACATAGCTTGATTCATCACCTAATTGTCTCAAGGGGAGAATTATGGTCTCGTTGATCTGGTTGAAGATCCATGATGCTCGAAAATTTTGGATTCCTTGCTGGTGTGAATTCTATTTGGTGTCCATATTTTGATTCTTGCTGCTCATTTTCTGCTCATCATCCTCCTTCATCGCTGGTGCTTGTGCATTGACTTTTTTGTCAACATTCTATTCCATAACTCTTGTTATTTGAACACAAAATCTTTTCTAATTATGGTCTTCTTAGTGACACGTTATACAATTTGTAAGCTTCGACTCCTCTCTATAACCAAGTAAATATGCATTTTTCACTTTTATCATCCAATTGAATCTTATCTTCTTAGGAACATGTGGATAGGCTACACATCAAAAATCTCGAGATGAGATATACTACAAGACATACCTCACCATGCATCTTCGTACTTCCGTTCATCACACACTTTTTAGGAGATCTCTGTTTATCACATAAACAACACATACAACTCTACTACCCAATACTCATTAGACAAGCTTCTTCCTTTCAACATGCTCCTTTTCATATTCAGTATGTCTTACATTCTTCTATGCTACACCGTTCGTTGCAAGGTGTACCGGGTTGTAAATTGTCTTCTCGATTCCATGTTGTTTGTAGTAATCATGGAATGCCTTTGAATCATATTCTCCACCACAATCTGACCTCAATACCTTCATCTCTGTCGATCACTTTTGTTCTTCGCTAAAGCTTTGAATAATTACTTATTTTGTATAATAAGTATTCTTAATTTACTTTCCGGTATAATTTCTATTGATTATTCTTATTCAGATTAGGCGTAACAATCCTGGATGCAATTTAGCAAGCCAAGCAATCGAGACAAATCTTTGGTTACTAGGGAAACAATAATGCATGTGATTTAATGGAACTCAAACAATGGATGTAAACATTTTCTTATTTATATCATAAATACATATTTTTGGATAGTATTAAAGTAGTATATTATTAATATCACATTAACCCGACACAAATTTCCTATGTTTGCACCCAAAATCAAATGGTAAGAACATTGTTTTCTCGAGAATGGTTGTTAATGGTAAGAAAATTGTTTTCAAAGATAAATTCTGATTAAACAAGATAGTTTGTTAATGGAACTCCATATAATCCTTGATAATATATTAACATCCTAAAAACGTTTCTCTGTAACATCTCAGAGATAGATTCTGATTAAACAGATTGTATGTTAATGGAACCCATATTGGAGAAGTGCAGAAAGGTAGTTTTTTAAACCAGCTGGAATGGGTTTGCAAATAGAATGTATGGCCTGTCATTAATCAAAATTTAAATGCAGTATCATGAAGTTATTTGTTTTTGTTTTTCTTTATCCTTCAATTTTCTGAGACAGGTAGTTTCACAGTTGGATGGATTATTACTTCACTTGATGTTGGATGCAGATCTTCCACACGGAGCGGTGTCGTCTAATTGTTTTAGGTTGGAATTTTTTCATATTTATTTATTTATTTGCTTGTTCACCTGAACTGGACCTCCATTATAAGAAGGCAAAGAGTAACAAGTTTTGTTTATTTCGGTACAGTGAGGCATTCGTTCACTTTATTCAATATTGAGGGAATAAAATAGGCCAATGGAAAATTTATTTCTAATGGTGGAGGGTTTCTTCGGGAATATTATAAATGTTTTTTTTTTTTAAATGAATCTAGTATTTTGTAAAATTGTAGAGTTAATGATAAAACTAAAAGATGTTATCATTAAGATTGTTCAAAGGTTCATTATGTTATCCATTGGTTCATTATGCGATCCATTATGCGTGGATGTTATTATGAGATAGCTAGTTTAATTCTTGCGAGTGGCTTTTATTTTTAATTTTTTTATGAGGTTGGAACCAAGACTCACTCAAATTAATTAATATATATCTTAAAAGTATTTAACTTAAATATAAGTTTAAAAAAAATTATTAAATTATATTAAATTAAATATATATAATAAGGTTAAATAACACTTTTTAAATTAAGAGTGTTTTTAATAATTTTAGTATTTTTATTATTATGAAAATTTTTAAAAATTAATAATTATTTTTTAAGAAAGATAACTTGGTGTAAGTATTTTATATAAAATTTCATGTTGTCCAATTTTTCTCTTTTAGTATACAACAATCCAAAATAGATAAAAACATGAAAAATTCCATGTTGTCCAATCTTTCTCTTTCTTATACAAGAATCCAAAAAATAGATAAAACACCAAAAAGCCTTGATTACACTTGTTGAATCTCTCTTAATGTGAATGTTTTTGTTCAAGTGCCTTCCTCGATATCTCCAATCACCAAACAAAAATAATACTAAAAATGAAATATTGAGCTTTCACCTATTCTAGATATACAAGACTCATCTTTGTGATTACTACCACTTTGAATAACAAAAAAAATTCAAAGCTCTAAGTAAGTCTCTGTTTTTTATTTTGATTTCTCCAATCACCAAACAAAACTAATGCTAAAAAATGAAATATTGAGCTTTCACCTATTTTATATACAAGACACAAATTTGTGATTACTACCACTTTGAATAACTAAAACATTCGCAGCTTCAAGTAAGTTTGTTTTGTATTTGGTTAGAATTATCTATGGGGTTTCTTGTCTTTCTTTGCCACAAATCTAACTTTACTATTTTTTCATGGATGATTTGAATTTTGTTGAATTTATCCTACTAAATAGAGTTAATTAATAGTTTTTAAATTCATTGACCGCACTACTACAAAAGACCCACGAATATTCCACTTTAATGCATATTAGTTACATTCACTAGCTGATTTGTGTAGCTAATCCCAAATGTTATGTTTCTTACCAACCAAGAGACTCATTTCTAGGACCACCAAGAGACTAGCTAGGGACCAATTTTGTCACAATCAAGCCAATGAGGCTTTGTGAATCTCCAATGACGTGAGCCTTCGATTCCATGTTTTTGTAGCTGCTTTAAGCCTTAGAGGAGAGCCATGGCTTCGCTTGATTGTTCGAAGTAAGCCCCAAACCCTGTGCAAAGTGGGAAATGATTTCTATCCGAAGGGCAAAAAATACTCCTTCCGGATCCTATTTTCTCCATGGATTCCCCTTTGCTGCACCGTCAAAAAACATAGTGTGGATACCTATGTCGCTTATCCATTTGTTAAAGTCCTCATCCTCTAATCTAATTTTCTCCATTCTTCTCTACACTTATCCATATTTTTCCCCATGGACGGCTTAGCCCCACTGGCCGGCACCACTCCCAACCTTGTTGGTTTAAGCTACAAGCCCGCTTTCCGGTTCACCTTGTACCATATCATTTCTTTAAAATGGCTTCCCGATTTTCACACCGATTTGTTACTCGGTTTAGGGCCTTCTCTTGAAAAACTCGATTGTTTCTTTCAAGCGTACTTTCCAAAGAATGAGTTTAGGGATAACCATCCACCCCTCGTAAGGCTACCTCTCCCATGGAAGGACTTAGGGAACATGTCTCCCCAATTAGATGGGAGGATGGGAGGATGGGGTTGTTTTTCCAAATCAAGAAGATTTCATTCCAAATGTCTTGAGCGTAGAGGCACTCAAGAAAGATAGGGACAAAATTTTCTTTCGAGGTGAACATATTAATCTTCGAAATGCTTTAACCTACCAAATCCCTTTTCAATTCGTTAGGGTTGCAAGAGGAAAATGGGAATGTCTTTAAGACATCCGTAGCATTCTACCGTGGAATAGCATCCCTTCGAGGAACCCCAACCCCTTATGTCTTTTTTTCTTTCATTTATAGGGCTTTCCTGATTGCTACCATGAATTTGGCCCATTCTTGCTCCGTATGAGCAGGAATCTCTATCTTTTGCCTCCCCGCCCACTTGCTACTATCCCATTCTGGAATGTCCCACAACGTGCATCGACCATATACATTCATCCACGTTTTTAGCTCTACCAACTCAGATCCTTCCCGATCGCTTATGCATTCATGATCCTATCACCCCACAGTTAATCTTCATCCCATTACATGGAATCTAGAACAAACTTGGTCATGAAGTAGCAAGAGAGCACGCCTTTGGCTGGGCTGATGGATCGTGGAGACCCGTCGATTATATTGGAAGTTCTTTAGGCTGCGAATACCACGCTTTCCAAAGCCGTATTTTTTTCCAAAAAGCAATCTATGCCCATCCCCGGGGTTCCCAAGTTACCGCCGGCCACAAGATCTTGGCCCCTAGAGCGATGTTGTGCTCCCCGAGATATTTATGAAGGCTACCTTCGAGTAAAGAAGATAGCGATATTATTCCAACTTATCAACATAATTCTCTTAGCATTATTATTCCCTCCATTCCGTAAAAGGAGCAAATGGATTGCTCCATCTTGCGAAGAATTTCCCACCGGGAGCTAATAGAATAGACATCCGAAAGATTGGAAGACTATTAAGGACCGACTTAATGAGAATAGTCTTACCGTTAGATTGAGCCACAACATGCCCTGCAGATTGCATTTCAGAGCTGCATTGTCTAACAAGGGGTACCAATCCCTCCCAATCGTGCATCCTTGGAATATCAAAGAACCCAAGATATTTAAAAGACACCCAATTCATGGAGCCTTTGAAACCCAAGATCCTCGTGATCATGCTTATCTCGAGGCCTGTGAGGTTCCAAGCATAAATGAAGTATTTTCCCATGTTAAGTTCACTCCTAGAGTCGAGGTAGTAGCGATCCAGTCCCGCCTTGAAGTGGGAGGTCGAGATGGCAAAAGCACCCCCAGAGGAGATGGAGTCATCACAAAGAGAGCATGATTTATGTTCTGCGAACTCGGCGATCCTAATACCCATAAGCGTCATTCGATTTGTCTTTTCTCCAACATAAACTCGAGGATAGAGGCTTGAATGACAAAGAGAAGAGGGGATAGAGGGCATCTAGGCTTTATCCCGCGACTTTCCTTAAAGAATTCAACAAGACCCATTGAAAAGTGGAGCAATCCATGGTTTCGCAACGTGTGCCTTGACCCGCCTTATAAAGCGTAGTCAAACCCAAATTGATGTATGACCCCAAAGAGAAGCTTTTTCCTAACTCGTCAAACGCACTAGCTAGGTCCAACCTTGATAGCCATGCCTTTTTCTCGTCTTTGGATGCTTGAATGGATCGCTTCCTAAACAAGAATGAAGTTATGATTTATCTACCTACCTTTGAAAACCCCCCCTTGATTGTCGTGAATGATTTCCGAAAGAATGCCTTTCAATATGTTAGCCATGACTTTAGTGATGAGCTTGTAGCTAATGTTGCAGAGGGAATGGCCTAATATGCTGAAAGAACTGCACCTTCAGTTTAGGTTTAAGAACCAAGAAGGCCGAGTTGGTGCTGCCCCCAAGCTTGTGGCAAGGTGTTTGAGACTTTAAGATCATTTTTGACAATGTTCCAAATTTTTTTAATGAATCGTAGTGAACCCATTTGGCCCAACAAGCCTTGTTCGCATCCATTTCATCAAGGGCCTCGCTTGATTTCATTGATGGTGACAGAGCCGTCGAATAGCGTTCATTTAGGCATTGACCTTTAGGGGGACCAACTCGGAAAGGGTGTTGAGCCGAGACTTTTTACTTATCCTCTCGTGTAAAATTCTTTCAAGTGCTGATGAGAAGCCTTTTTTATGTTGGTAGAGTCGGAGAAGGATTAGTCTCCCGAGGTTATCTCCACTATATAATTAAAGTTTCTTTCCGCTTCTGAGGTCGCTTATGAAAGAAGAGGTATTCCCGTCCCCAGTTTGTAGCCATGACTGCGAGATTTAAGTCTCCAAAATTCCTCCTCCCGCATGCAAGCCTTATGAATATTAGCCTAGGCTCTCTTCGAGGGTTAAGTTTTCCTTCGAGATGTCCATATCTTCCATTTTTTTTTTATGACTCCTCGAAACAAGCTCCTCGGGCAACCCACCTTGACTCCTACGGGAGAAGGGAGGGCTTTAGCCCGCATTTTGAGGGCCCTCTTCACTTTCCTTAGCTTTTATTCCCACACAAAGAAGGGGGATCCACTAATAATATGTTTCCGTACTCTTCCAACCATGTCCAAAAGGTCAAGTTAAGCCGCACCCGCAGAGCACTAAAACGGAAGGGAATAGGCCCTAGATTCAAATGTGGCTTCATCCCAAGTCTAATGGGTTCAGATCTTGGAGACCGACGAAGAAATAATAGTAGAACTAACATCAAGATCTAAAAGCAAGAAGGAAGTATGGATGAGAAAGCAATTTAACCTTGCAAAGAATGTGGCTCCAGACCTATTCTTCTATTGGTCCATGTATATTTTCCCTTGGGTGGCTTGATGTCCAATATATCCCGGCCCCGAATGAGTTCTTCCACCCATTCTCTCGGGTTGGATCCCTTATAATTCTGCCCCCTCGCTATCCCCTTGGATTAAAGTGATGCACATGTCTCCAACGAGAATGACGTTATCCATCTAAATCTCATTTACTAGGTCCCTAATGGATTCCCAACAGATTATTTTGTCTCCCAAGACATCTAAAAGTATAAATATTGAAAAGATTCACTTGGCCTCTTTGCATGAAGATGCAAAAATGAGTAAAAATCTAGTTTGAGTTGAGTTTAACCAGAATTTTCTCAAAGCATGTCTTGTCCCATAGAATTCCCAACCCTTCGTGAGGCACCTCTAGAGGAGACCGTGATACCTCCTCCTTTTCCCCAAAATTGTTTGCTTTCTTGTGGATAAATTCACTTTCCTCCATTTTGGTCTCTCCTAGATGAGAAGAACTGCCTGGCCTTTCCAACCTTACTAGACTTTTCATTGCTCTTTCTTTTTAGGCTTCTCCCCATCCCTTTGCGCTCCGTGAGACGATCTCCATTACTTCTTTTTTTGAGCCGAGGGGGGCTCCCTTAGAGCCCCGACTTTGATTTTTGTATGATTTAGGGTTCTTTTCCAACATCTTTTCTAGGTCTATTGGCTCCCCGCAGCCTTCTCCTTGTAGGTTTATTGCTCTCTTTTCCCCGGGGGATTTATGTCCCCCGGTCGATCTTCTCGACCAAAGTTTGGGGAATCCCCAATTTATCTTTCTTCCTCCGACTCCTTTGAATCCAGATCTTCCCTGAGAGATAAGCTCTTTCTCTTTCGGGTTTTCTCCTCGAATAATCGCCAATCTTCAAATAGTTCTAGGGTTTCCTCGCATTTGGATATCCTTTTGCACGTCCCGTGGATCAATTTCTTGGACTTCCTAAGTGTCTCCGAGCTTAATGCTACAAAAAGTTGTTCTATTGACCTTTCGGGTGGGTTTGGCTTTAGGAATACTCGTGGGTGATGAACTTCCATTTCCTTTCTTCGTTCCTTGTCCGATTGGCCTCCGGCCAGCGGCCTCATTCTTGTGCTTGGTTTGTTTCCATCCATCTCTTTCTCCTTTTATGCCGGTACTTGGGATAGTTCTTAGGCAAAGTGGTCATACTCGTGACATCCGCCTCTGAACAAGAGATGTGGAACATCCTTCGAGGGGTCGTAAGCTCTGGAGTCTAGCGATTTGGGCTACGCTCCTTGAGGGCCCATGAAATAGGGTTCGTTTTTGAAAATCAAGTCCTTTTCCTCCTTTGTGTTGAATTTAAATAGAAAGAAACCCCGCCCCATGAAGTATGAGGTGACATTGTTTGCAATGAGGGGCTTCTAATTTCGAGTGATCCAAGATTCCGTAGTTTTTGGAGAAGGCCATAAGCCCGTGAATTTTCCAACCAACACTCGGTCCGCAAGCGGGTGCGCCGCCTTCACTCGACCCCTCGGTGAGAGCCACCGAGGGGATCTCATCTAATATCTTGACAAATTTGGAGGCAAGTTGTTTCTTCTTCTTCGCCTGGGGAAGCGATCGTAAGCTTGAAGGCCTCGACCTCAGGACGAGGAGAGGGGGCTCGAGTCCGGCCATTGCTGAGCGCTGGGCAAGGGTGAGCACCTCGGGACCGGCACTCACTGCCGCGCAGCACCGTAAACCCCATGCGCGGGGGGAAGGCAGAGTGTGGGCTTGGGCATGAGAGCGAGGGACCAAAACAAATATATATTTTTTTGTCAAGTTGTTTGTGATCCCTCTAGCAGGCTTGACCTATGGCTTGAGTAGCCACGACCCAAGGGCATCTAATCATTAAGGTCGCCAGTATTGCACATGACCTGGGCCGCACCCGAAATTTTTACTAACTCGGAGTTTATAGCATGTCTCCTCCCATAGCACATGGCACAACCACCCCCGTGAGGTTTGATCCCTGGTTACCTTGCTTAAGAGGCCTATCTTGAAACAATTGTGCTAAAGCAGAAAGACTGACCATTAAAAAAACAAACAAACTTATAAATCATATTTATTAAAATATATAATTCAATATAGATGTAGAAACACAATTCATAGATCCCAAAACGCTCAAAAATGTCCTTACCAATAAAGGTACCCACCCTTTCAACCACTTCACATAAATTAATAAAAAAAAAGTGTAACAGCGTATTACCTTTTTTTTTTTTAATATATATTTTTCTAAATTTAATATGAAATGTTGAAAGTATTTAAAACCATAACTTTTCATACATAATTTAAAAAAAAAAAATTATTTATTTATAGATTTAAAAATATTATTAAAAAAAAATATTCTTAAAATTATATTATTATTAAATTTAAATAAAAATAAATAAATTAAATTTTATTTTTAAAAATAAAAAAACCCACAACCGAAATAATATGCTACTGTTACTATTATAATTACAACTAGAAAATTCTGACGTTAACCTTACCCAAATTACAACAATGTTATTCATTCAGCCTTCATCATATAATAATATAAATAAGACAACCATAACTTTTGAGGGGTTTGCAACTTCTACACGACATTTTACGAGGTATGCGATTGTTAACCGTTGAAGCTGCTTAAATTCCCGTTAAAGATAGTTGTTTACTATAGACCAATACAAGCAATGTTAAATTAACGGTTTGATGCCAAGATCTTATGACATAAGTTGCCTTTGATTTGTAAAAAGGGGTTGTGTATAGAAGTGAGAAAATTTAGCTAACAATTGAAATCTAGAAAATTTTGAAATGTAATATTATAAATTCTTAATGTTTTAATCAAAAAGTTAATAGGAGAAATGGATTTAGTATTATTAAAAAATTATCTAAAAATTGGTGAGAAAATCAAATTATTTTTTTCCAACATTTGTCAGATCGTGTTTTATAAAAGTTTCAACACCATTCTAGTTCGTTTGTGTTTTATAAAAAAGTTTCAATACTATTCTAGTTGATTTGTAGTTTTTTATAATATTATGTAATTTTATTTATTAATAAAAAATGGAGTTTCATATCTCTCTATTTTCTATTATATTTTTCTATGTGTATTTCATTTCTTTCTTACTATTCATTTTATTCCTTTGTACATAATAATAATATCAAAACAATATGCTCATTTGTATTCATTTTACCCTTTGTACATAAATAGTATCAAAACAATATGCTCATTTGTATAATATTTTAGTGCATGTCACCTTGTAGATGAAGATACATAGTATCAAAACAATATACTCATTTGTATAATATTTTAATGCATGTCACCTTGTAGATGAAGATACATGGAATGGGGTTTAGAGTTAATTTCGCTAACCCAATGAAGAAATGAGATTATGGAATTATTTTTTAATAATTTCGCAAAACAGCTTCAACCAATGGTAATTTTGGACGTGTGACTCCTTTAAAATACAACTTAACATGAATATCCATATATTTGAAGGAAAAATAATCCAAAAATTATTCAGAGAAAATGATTAAATGCATTGGAGAGCTATTACTCCCTTTTAAAAAAAATAGACAATACCAGAAGACCATTCCAAAAGCACAAGTCACGAATCATATTTATAAATATCTCGTAACTTAATTTAAATTTAAAAATTACACAAAGATGCCAAAATGTTGTTACCAATAAGGGTGCGCACCATTTCAAGTAACTCCTTTAGGTTGACAGATCCCTATGCAGACTTGTGGAAACGTTCCTATCAATATGATTGCCGACTATTATAATTCAACAAACACTTCAAAGTTTAAACCAACATTCCACTGCAAAAATTTAAATTTAACGGAGATGATAAACCAGTTTTGCTTACTAAATAAAGAAAATATATTATGAATTGATAAAATAAAAATATTGTAAATATGGCATGCTTTATTTTTTTAATATATTTTTAAGAATTTCGTATGAAATTTTGAAAATATTGAGAATGAAAAAAAATTTGAATTATTAAATTGATAGAAATTGACTATTAGCATTTTTAATTTAAAAACATTGTTAAAAAAATTTAACTATTTTTAAATAAAATATAAAAAAATTATACTTTTGTTCTAAGAAAAATAAAAATTCAATTCCAAAAAGATCACCCATATAACGTGTTAGCTCCGGTTTGTTAAACGATATAGATATTTCTTGCTATTACAATGCAGGTAAAAGATTTGATAGTAACCTCACCCAAATTAGGGGCGGGCTTTATTTCAGCTGCCATAGGCCCATTAATGCGCCCAAGCAGGAAATGACGGCCGTCGGATTAAAAGCGGTAGATCATCGTGCGGTCGTCATTTTCTGCCTAGGCGCATTAATGGGCCTATGGCAGCTGAAATAAGGCTCGCCCCCAAATTACAACAAGTTATCCATTCAAATCTTCAACATAGCTTAAAAATATAAATAAGACAGCCATGTCACCACCATTGCCGATGCTTAAGTTGACGTATACATATTTCTAGTAACTTTGGAGGGGTTTGCAAGTTCTACACAGCGGTTTACCAGGCTGGCCATTGTTAACGGTTGAAGCTGCTTAACTTCCTGTTTAGGAGAGCAGTTCACCATGTCCACTATAATTAGTGGTTCGATGCTTCCAAGATCACATCACCTGCTGCCTTTGGATTTGGAAAAAGGAGTTGTCTATTGGGGGCGATAAATTTTTTTTGGTTAGAATATTATTTTCATTATATATATATATATATATTAAATAAATTTATTTTTTTTTCCAGTATTTTACCAAAAAAAAAGCATACAACATCATCGGAAACCCTTTGCATTCCAAATTTCGACACAACTATAACCTAGTTTTCTAAAATTTCGAACGAAGTTTAAAGGAAAGAAACCTTTTCCCAGCAAAATTGTTAGTTGTTTACCACCAACCTTTTCCAAGTAAAATTGTTGGATTACTTACCACTCCGGGATTTGGAAAAGTCTCAACACTAACCACCGACCACCTTCTCAACGGTGACTAGGCCGGAGATGGGGACACCAATGTCTTATCCCCGTAGAAAGTTTGACGGTGATGGTGTCGAAACTCCATGCGAATCCATGTACACGCTTCCTATCTTCTTGACCACGGTATGACAGAATGCCTATAGATATTTACTGTCTTTGTACACGTGTACGTTCGGATGAAATGGTTGGCGACAATACAGCTCATACAAGCAAGGTCGACCGTCGACTACAGGCGGTTGACGGCAATCCAACTCAAGGAGCAAGGTCCACCGTCGACTACAGGCTGTTGAGTAAGGACGCGAACACCTCGAAATCAGTTAGACGTGGCGGTTGACGGCAATCCAACTCAAGGAGCAAGGTCCACCGTCGACTACAGGCTGTTGAGTAAGGACGCGAACACCCGAAATCAGTTAGACGTGGCGGTTGACGGCAATCCAACTCAAGGGACAAGGTCCACCGCTCATCGGCAGGCCGTTGAGTAAGGACGCGAACACCTCGAAATCAGTTAGACGACCCACATCGCCTGCGGAGTAACTAAAAAGAATCACTATTTCTGGTTGCACTATATACCTCTATATATAGGTATATTATAGGAAGCCCTACATTCACAACTCCCCTGCCTTCTCGTACTCTCTCCGTTTGGTATTTTTCTCTTTATTCGACAACTTCTTGTTTTATTTTTTCAGAGCGACTCCGTAGAGTTTCTGTTGCTACAGGAATTTGCACTAGCTTTCGTCAACAGCAACCAGCAGACAAGATGGGCCGATTCGGTGCAATTCTCTGCTTCGTTTTTGTTTTGGTATTGATGAGTAGTTCGGCCTTTTCCGCACCAGCACCGGCACCGTCGCCCAAGGCAGGAACAATCAAGGCGTCGCCAGTTCAATCTACGACAGCGGCATCACCCACTTCTCCTTCTCCTACTGTTTCTTCTCCTGCGTCTGCCCCTGCTAAAGTCGCCACTCTTACCATCCTCAGCTCAAAGTCCGAGCATCTAGCCCCTCGGCTCAAGGCCTAGCCACCGCTTCGCCACCGAGCACCAGCAGCGGTTGTCACTACCCCGTGTTTGGAGAAGATGGCTATATTTGGAGCTGTCTTGTTAGAGGAGCTGTCTTCCTCCTTTAAGCTGTGTCATGCGTTCCTCTTTTGGATTAGATGAGATGATTGTTTCTCTTTTTCGAATGCTTTTCACGATTCCGGTTTGGCTTGACAGAGTGGATCACCACCATATTCAATATTGGACATTCATTATTGCACTTTTTATTTTCAGATCTATTTTAATAAATATTCTTTATTTACTCCTGGTACAATCTCTATTGAAGATTCTTATACAGAGCTTTAGATGGCGAGTAATAGTACTCCATTTTTTTAACAGTCCCTCAATCCAGCTAAAACTTTGTTAATGTGTGTGGAAAAAAATAACACATGATTTAACGGTATCTGAAAAAATTGGTGTGAGCTTTTCATGAGTTTATCTTGAATACAATGAACTGAGCATTATATTCTTAATATTACATAAACATAACACACATTTCCTTAGGTTGCACCTAACAAATTTGATTTTCGGGAATCGTTGATGTCTATGCATAGTTACAATGTTATGTTTTCAAGTTTTCCTGAGTATTTCAAATATTTGACTGCATCGTACAACCTATATATCAGGGCACAACTGATGAAGATAAATGTCGTTTAGATAGGCATATAGACGCAACTTTTAAAATTTTAAGAGACAGGGGAAATGCTTTTCCTGTGAAACACAGAGTTCACAAAGAGTTGGGGAAATTACTTTTAACTAAGATAACATAATTGCGGAAGTTTATACAGAATTGTAGAACTCACACACAATAAAACTTGAAACTTGTGTTTTCTCAGCTTGTCTTTCCAGAGTTACATCTGCCACAATTAGACCAACACTCTCACCACTCTCTATCATTAAACATGTAAAATCAAAACACACATATATCTAAGACATTAATTCTTCACAGACCAAATTTGAAGATTTCAGAAGTTGAAATAAACAACACTTGGGGATTAAATATTTGCCCATGCTCATTTATTAATCATGTATTCAATTTTATTTGACTTTAATTATTTAATTCTGTTACAAAATAAATTATGTATTCTGCTTAGAACTTATCTTTCTCTACAATTTGCAACATGCAAGTATGACTGTTAAACATAGTGGTTGTGATTAATTTTCCAACTAAAAAAATTTAGAAATATAAAAGAAGTTTAGCGGAGTTCTCAAAAAATCTATTATAATGAGAGAGGAAGAGCTGGTTCAGACATGGATTTGTTTTCATTGCTGCAGGAAGAAGATGCTAAAGGTAACAGCCAGGCAAGGATGTCTGGAAAGTTGTTCCGCCAATCAAAATTTATAGTGGATCCAATATTAAATTTGGTAATTTGTGGGTCTTTGGCCTTCCAAAAATATCCCAAATTCTGCCTGTCATTAATCAAAATTTAAATGCAGTATCATGAAGTTATTTATTATTGTTTTCTTTTTTCATTCAATTGTCTTAGGTAGTTTCAGAGTTGGATGGATTAGTACTTCACTTGAGGTTGGGTGGATCTTTCAACATGGCGTGGTGTCGTCTAATTTTTTAAGGTTGGGTTTTTTCATATTGGAATATATATATTTTTTTTGGATGGGGAATGTTATAGTAATTTTGAATTTATAAATGAATTTAGTTTTTTTTTAAATTTAAATGATGTAGATTTCACAATAAAATTAAATATGTTATTATTAAGATTATGTTTAAGGTATTATGTCTAGAAAAGTTTTTTGACATAGTTAGTTTAATTATTCCACGAAAGTTTTAATCCTTAATTTTTTTCATGAGGTTGGAACCCAAGACCTCACTCAAATCAATTAATTTAAAAGCATTAATTTTAATTTTTTAAATTTTTTTATATTGGTTTAAAAGAATGTTTATTAAATTATATCAAATTAAATATATATAATAAATTGGAATGAGACTTTTTAACTAAGGGTGTTTTAATAATTTTGTTATTTTTATTATTATGAATTTGTGAAAAATTAATAATTAAATTTAAGAAAGGTTGTGCTCTATAAATTTTCTATATAAAATCGCATGTTGTCAAATCTTTCTCTTTCTTATACAACAATCTCAAAGATAGATAAAAGCTCCCAAAAAACCTTGAGTGCACTCGAATGTTGAATCTCTTTTAATGTGAATGCTTTTGCTCAAGCTTCTTTTTGATTTCTCAAATCACCAAACAAAAATAATGCTAAAACAATAAAAAATTGAGCTTTCACATATTCTAGATGTTAAGTACACTACACATCTTTGTGATTACTTACCACTTTGAATAATAATAAAAATTCAGCCACCCGAGCTCTAAGTAGGTTTGTTTTGGATTTGATTAGAATTATCTATGGGAATTCTTGTCTTTTCTAGTCACATCATCTAACTTTACTATTTTACTATTTTTTTCATGGATGACTTGAATTTTGTTGAATTTATCCTACTAAATTCAATTAGTTAATGCATTGGGTAAATTCATTTATTATATCTTCTATCATATTTCTTTAATTCATTGATTGCAACTACAAAACACCCACAGAAGTCTTCCAAAATAATGCATATTAGTTTCCTTTACTAGAGGATTTGTGTAGCTAATCCCAAATGTTATGTTCCTTACCAACCAAGAGACTAACCTTCTCAATGTGTTGCTACAACTATTAATTTGTTTAAGAGTGATCATTTCCCAACTTAGTATACAAGAAAAAGTTTTATTATCACAACTACCTCCATGATTCAAAAACAATATCCAAGCATTCTATAAGTAGATAGTGTGTAGAAAAGCAAAGATTACAAAAATCCAACTCTTTCTATAACTGGAATTGTACAATCCCTCACTTTTTTGAACCTACTACAATGTTCAAAGTTGGATATCTCTATCTAAAATTACTTTGGAAATCTGTGACCGCAACTCTAAGTCACTGCTCAATGACTACTTTATAAATGACCTACTCCATGCCCAACCATGTCTTCTAGTTTATAAATGACCTACCCATGCATGTAACCATGTCTTCTAGTTTATAAATGGCCTACTCCATGACCAACCAATCCATCTACAATATATCTATAAGATACTAATCCCACAAGCTAATAATGTGTTATGATTTCTTAGCTCTAGAGCCTCGAGGAGGACAACAATACAAAGACATCCTAATAGTAACGGATTGAACATCTAATTGTGATAATGTATGAACCTCCAATTCTAAATGCTCTCGCATGTCTTGGACTATTTTGGCGCCTTGATTCTATTAACTTAAAAGGCTAGGTTTGAGGGTTTAAATGGGAGGGGATGAGGCAAGAAGAGGCAGAGATGCAGATGTAGGTAATTGAATGCATTAAATGAGTTGAAATCTCTACTTTCAGTCTTCCAATGAGTAAGAAACTAGCTATTATGTTCTACTCATGCACTATAATGCATTGTGATTGACTGAATCTGATTAGGTGGGTGTAACGCACAATCAAAAGACGGGGCCAGATGGCTGGTTTTTGTACATCCCAAATGCCCGCCCTTAAGCCAATCCCTAAATGGTCTAAGTTTCCTCCATCTAATACAAAAGATATCCAACTCCGAAACAAGATTAAGAAAGTTGGATCCCGTACCTTGTGGAACCTTGGCTTATGTTACTCCTATCAAGAAATCATGATCCTATACCTATTGTTGCAACACTACCATCACAAAATATGTAATATAAAGGATTATGATGTTCAAGTTTATTCATAAGTAGAATAATGTAATGTAGTTACTATCTCCTTATCCTATGTCTTTGATTGTTCCTCTCTGTGTGTCCCTTTTCCTTGAAGTATCATTCAAATACTAACCAAAATGTAAACCAAAATAAGGATGTTTGGGGCCCCGCTCGCTACCAATTCATACCAAAAAATCCCCATTTTATAACCTATTAGTATTTAACGAGCCACTAGACCATCTAATTATGTCTGTTGTTTCTTGACTCTTTTCCTCAATAAACTCTCCAAATATTCCCTTTTTCTATACTATAATTATTTCCATAGTTATCAATTATTAGCCATTTTAATTTACATTCCATTTTGTATTGAATTGATATATTTTCCATAATTATTAGATCATTAAATAAGAGATATTTAAGTTTCATAAGTAACATAATTAAGAGGTAGTGTTATTGTATGTCGTGGAATAGTAGGTTGTCAAATGCTATTGTACAAAAATTTGTTAAATCTTTCATGTTGAATGTTGTCGACAAACCTATTTTGAAGAATTCCAATATATAGAATGGGTTGGTGCTATAAAATATATTAGCAAGTTAAAAGCACTTGATGTAGATGAAACTTATCTCAAGGGGTACATTGGTGCTATGGAATATGGTATGCAATGGAAAGGTTTATTTTCAAATCCTCCTATTTTCAAGCATTATAGGGGTTGAGAAGTGCCTCTCATCACATGATAGAGTAATAATGATGAGAAATAGCTCATACAAACGATGCATCAAATCAAGAAAATACATAATTCAAATCACTTGTTCAATTTGTATGATTCACAATGTTAAGAAATGAATTGTTGATTCACAAGGATTGTGGAAGGATGAGGGAGCCTAGACGCTCTTTGAGATAATTTAATTCCTCCAAACTCACGTCCATGCTCAACCCCTCCCCATGAGGTTTAAACCCAAGACTCAGCTAGGACTAAAAATAATGGGTTAAAGAATTTAATTTTAATTTAAAAGCTTTTACTACTAGTTTGAAAGATTATCAATGACTACATAAGATTGTTTAAGGAAATAACAAGCTTACAACGGGGAATATTCTATTAAATTAGATCAATTTAAATATTTGATAGGGTGAAATGGGAATTTTGAGATAGGTTAGGATTTACATCTTTGTATATAAGGGATTTTTAATTAATATTATGAAAAAGTTTAAAAATAATTAATTAAATTTTAATAAATATGAAGTGGTCCTAAGTTTTGTATATAAAATTTAATAATAATATTTAACGTAATATTTAGATATAATAGATTTGATAAAGTCTTTAAGATAATACAATTAAATTAAAGTGAGATGATAACAATATTCTTTCCCAACCACCTAAGATAAACCCAATTGACAATAAAATCCATTCACGGTAAAATCCAAAATTAATCTACCCGGCATGGTAAAACTTAATTAGGCTTCTCTAATAATTTAGCAAGAAATCAAAAAAGATTCTAATAATACTTATCTCTACTTTATTAATGCTCATTGCATAAAGAATACTTTATGCTTTCATCTAGGGGTATCCTTCACATTGGGAAATCCTATAACTCCTAAAATCAATTCTTGTATTGATTTCAACAACAATTTAGTTAGATATCATTTTTGGGATTCAATCGCGTTTAATTTAGTCATTCATCTATGACCATTTCCATGAGGTAGTCGTAACCGACTAATTTCTCATGATTTTGGAATAGTCCACTTAGCACTCATTGCACGGTGATGCTCACAAAGAGGAAGTGGATTGAAACTAGTGAAATGAATCACATAGCGGGTGCAAGCCCCGAAGTGATGATCGACTCTATGTGATTCATTTCACTAGTTTCAATCCCACTTCTTCACCCCTATGAGCATCACCCGATGCAATGAGTGCTAATTGGACTATTCAAAATCATGAGAAATTAGCGGGCTACAACTACCTCTCATGGAAATGGTCATAGA
This sequence comes from Pinus albicaulis, assembly GCA_034641835.2. Taxonomy (NCBI): domain Eukaryota; kingdom Viridiplantae; phylum Streptophyta; class Pinopsida; order Pinales; family Pinaceae; genus Pinus; species Pinus albicaulis. The sequence continues at coordinate 1,570,351,426 of CM076578.1, read as the reverse complement.
TGAATGACTAAATTAACGCAACTTGAATCCCAAAAATGATATCTAATATAATGCACCGCGTAAACCTCATACTTAAAATACTAAGAGTAAAGGGATCTCTTCTTGAATGGTTCATGAGGCACAATAGTTGCTAAGGTTTTGCAAATGGGGTAACAAGCTAAGTGGGTTTATTGTGGGGAAAACTCTGCGCGCTAAGCGCGCTTGGATCCGCAGGAGTTTTGGAATGGGTGACCTCCCGGAAGTCCCGGTTACCGGTGCAAGCCCCGAAGTGATGATTGACGCTATGTGATTCATTTCACTAGTTTCAATACCACTTCTAAGTGGACTATTCAAAATCATGAGAAATTAGTCGCTAATACTACCTCTCATGGAAATGGTCATAGATGAATGACTAAATTACGCTGGAATCCCAAAAAATGATATCTAATATAACAGTAATCGCGTAAACCCCCATATACTTAAAAAAAAACAATTTAGTTTTCCATTTGTTTGTTCCTAAGGGAAAAGCATGGCCTAGTGTAGAGTAATTTGAAATGTAGAGGGAAAATCATGGAGGTCTAAGGTTGAGGCACATCTATACCTAACTAATCTAGTTGTTTAAATAATGGAATTATATATTACATCAATAATACCAACAAACTTAGGAGACAAAATTGTTATCTTTCACTTCTTATACCTCTATGTGAAGGCTCCATTTGTCGTAAGTGAAAAATTCCAAATCGCATGTTCTCCAATATTCTTTTCTATAACAATCCCATAAATAGATAAATTTCCAAAAACTCGTGACTACACCTTTTTAATCTCTCTCAATGTGAATGTTGTTGCCTATGTTCCTTCTAATCCAATTCCTCCAATCATCGATTAGAATTGATGCTAAAGCAATGAAAGATTGAGTTTTCACCTATTCTAGAGGTACTAGACACACTTTCTTTGATGACCACATCTATTCGATGACTTACCACTTTGCATCAATAAAAACTTTAAGCCACTTGAGCTCTAGGTAGGTTTTTTGTTCATATTTGGTTAGAATTGTATACATGATTTTTATCTTTTGTAGCCACATCATCTAACTCTCGATCATTTGTAATCGATAACATGGAATTTGTTGGAATTTATCCTACCATCAAATATATTTAGAAAGCTTAATAAAAATTCATTTATTGAATCATCTCTCATATTTCCTTAATTCGTTGATTGCACTACTACAAAATACCCACTAATATTCCACTTTAATGCAAATTATTTGGCCCTTGCTAGTGGATTTATGCAACTAATCCCAAATTTTATGTGTCTTAGAAACCAAGGGACTAACCATCTCCATATGTTTTTATAACCTAATTTCTTGAAGAGTGCCTATTTACCAACTTAGTTTACAAGAAAAAATTTTTATTATCACAACTTCCTTCATGATTCACAAACAATATTTAAGCATTCTAGAAGTAGATAGTTTGGTACAAATTCAAAATTTCAAAATACAATACTTTCAAATCATCCAACATGTCCTATAAGTGGACTTGGACCATCTCCAACTTGTTCTCAACTTGCTTCCATGTTCGTTGTGTGGTGTCTCTATCTAAAATGACTTTTCCAAGCAAGAAATAAAATTTTGTTGGATTTCTTAAGTTTAGTATGTCATTTTTCAATGTCAAACATTCCATGAATGACCTACTCCATGGCCAACCAATCCGTCTAAAATATATTTATAATATACTAATCCTACAACCCATATGTGGTGATTTCCTAGTTCTAGAACCATTAGGTGAACACAAATATAAAGGCATCATACTAGTAGTGGATTGTTCTAACTATGATAATGCAAGTGCCTCCAACTCCAAATTATTTCACTATGACTTGTACTATTGTGGGACCTTGTATTTTGTGTCTCTTTTCAATAAGGTTGGATCCTATACCTATGGTTCCAACTATACCATCGCAAATATCTAATACAAAGGATTATGAGGTTCCGTTTAACTATAGGAGTAGATTAATGTATTGGAATTACTACTTTCTTATCCTAAGCTCTTTCTTCTTCCATATGTATTTCCTCCACCTATAAAGGAGCATTAAAATGCTAACCAAAACTTAAACCCAAACAAGGATGTTTAATTCCAACAAAAAAATCCCCAATCTCTAACCTATTAATGTGTGATGAGCCCCTAAATGATATAATTAAGCCATGTACTTTCTTGACTTTTTTTCCTTCCATAATCCTTCCAAATGTTCCTTTCTATACTTGAATTATTTTCATAGTTATCAATTATTAACCATTTTAATTTACATCCATCAAAACCAACATAGATCCATCTTAACTCCGGATCTACCAAGAGTAGAGAGGAATTGAATGTTTCTAGATGTACACATTTACTCAAGTTTTGCAATTATTTATAAAATTACTTATTTATATTCATGAATTATTAATAAAATTAGAAAATTGATTATTTTTTATTAGGTTTTGAAACAACAAAACAAATATTAAACTATATTCATAGTTGACTCGGGTTTGTGCTTTATAGCTTAATATAAGAGTTATTTGATCATAGTAAAAAAATAAAAGTACATACGCACTAAAATATATATATATATATATACACACAAAGCTAGTAGATGTATTTTGTTACCTATTAAGCACAATATGGATGATTTTTTTAAGGTGTAATATTTGTATCCTTTAATATAAAGGAAATAATAGATTATATAGAATTAAATAATAATAATAAACTTACACTTTAAAAGATTTGATCCTCTCAATACTTGATAATTCCGTAAATTTATGATAGATTTATTTAATATTATTAAACCCAAAAACATTAATACACTGTTCAAATCAATATGTTTTGATTTAATTATAAATTAATATTTAATATTGTTTTAAATATTACCTAAAAAAAACCTACAACATCAATATATTGTTTAAATTCATCCTAATACTTACAATAAAGAGAGCACAGATAATAATATTAAATATACCATTATCAATATGTTGGAATTTTGAGAATTCCAAGAGAAGAGAATAGGTTCTCCTCCTAAACACAGAGAAGTAAAAAAAATGACAGGAGACAGAGCTTTTCACGCTTTAAAACAAGCTTCTATTACTTTCAAAACTGATACAGATCTTCCTCTTCAGAGAGGGATAACAACAAAGGTGACTACTACAGACGCAGTGCACAAAAAACACTCTCTGTCTCTCAAGAACAATACTCTGTCTTTTACATTCAACACACTGCTGAGTATTTCTTCTTCCGCGCTGCTGTGTGAAAAACTAAAACAGAACAATACAATACTTCTCTACAGACTTCGCGGGCCTTTGGCTTTTATATGCCACGCATATTTTAAACATTACAACAAAAACTATTTTAAAACTTAAATCAAAGAAATGAAACCAAATTCAAAGGAAAACCTTTGCGGAACTATAAAATATGAAATGTCTGACGTACGAGTGGGGACCACTACGCAGTCGGCAATCGACAATCGACAATCGGTAAATGTCTTGACAACAAACTTTGTGATCCATTCAATCTTTCGATTGCGATTGGAAACACGACCTCCGATCTTCCGCTTGCGATTGGATCGACAATCGACAATCGACAATCGACCAACGACTTGACAACACACTTTGCGATCCATTCAATCTTTCGATTGCGATTGGATTCGCCCTGATCGGGGCACACAATAAAATCCCGCCGATTGAACCTTGCGATTGAAACCAAGCGGTTCCAAATAGATTTCTGCCATGTGGTCTTGTGGACCCACGGGCCTCCGCTGTTGTGAGGGCGATTATTATATATGTTTTGTTTGTATTAAACGTTCCGCTTTGCGGAATTCTCCCATATCAAAAAGACACTGCTCCAAAATAACTTTCCGATTCCGATTGGCATATAAATGGTGGGGACCACTTGTCCCGCCAATTCAAAAAATAAAAGGACTTCCGCCTGTTTCTCTTCATTCTGGTTGTTGAGGGCTTTAAAGCCCGAAACAACTGTTTTTAATTTAGTCTGCTTCTCCGTAGACTGGAACTACGGGAAATCTTCATTCCGCTGCAAGACGGCTCTGTCCATCACCAAATTAAATTTCTTCTGCTGTTGTGGCTGCAGCCCATCAAAAATTTAATTCTTCCTTACCGATTCTCCATTCTTCTTGAATGCAGAGTGCTGCGCACTCAATCTCTGTTGCTGCTGCTGCTGCTGCCTTTGTACTTGTTTCTTCTTGTCACTGCCCAAGGCTGGCAGGTGACTTTAATATTTCAACACTCCCCCTTAAAGTCAGCTGCTGGGTTATTCATCATACCCAGGCATTTTCTTAGAAATTCAAATGTCTTTTGTCCCAATGGTTTAGTTAAAATATCTGCATATTGCTCCTTTGTTTTACAATGCTGTAAAACAACTTCACCATTATTCACCAATTCTCTGATATAATGATACTTTGTGTCTATGTGCTTTGTTCTTTTATGAAACACAGAATTCTTTGATAATGCAATAGCTGAGCTATTGTCACAATAAATCACGGTGCCCTTTACCTGTTCTTGGCACAAATTTCTCAACATCCTTCTCATCCAAATTGCTTGACACGCTGCTGCTGTAGCTGCCACATATTCTGCCTCTGTTGTAGACAATGCTACAATAGGTTGTTTCTTGGAAGCCCGTGAAATGGCTCCTGAACCCATATGAAAAACATAACCGGAAGTGCTCTTCCGATCATCTACACTTCCAGCCCAATCACTGTCAGTGTATCCAACCAATTCCGAATTTTCTGAAGTAGTATATAAAATACCAAATCCTTTTGTTCCTTTCACATACCTCAGAATTCTCTTTGCTGCTTGCCAATGTGCTTCTTTTGGCTTCTCCATAAACCTGGAAATTAAACTAACAACATGCATAATATCCGGCCTAGTTGCAGTCAAATACATGAGGCTGCCAACTATGCTTTTATACAAACTTGGATCGAAATCCTTGCTGTTGTCATTCTTACTCAACTTCAATCCCATTACTGTGGGAGTAATTGCAGCTTTGCACTCCTGCATGTTAAATCTTTCTAAAACTTGATTCACATACTTTGCTTGAGAAATCAAAATTCCTTTCTCACCTTGTTCCACTTCTATTCCCAAAAAGTATCTTAATAAACCCATGTCATTTATTTCAAATTCATCTTTCATGACTGTTTTAAAATTTTCAACAAGGTAATCATCATTACCTGTAAAAATTAAATCATCAACATGTAAAACAACAATCAATAACTTACCATCCTTTTCTTTGATGTAGAGGGTGGGTTCTCCCTCACACTTTTCAAATCCATTCTCCAATAGATAAGAATCTATTCTGCTGTACCATGCTCTTGGTGCTTGTTTCAGCCCATAAAGAGCTTTCTTCAATCAACAGACCTTATGCTCTTGGCCTTTCTTCTCATATCCAAGAGGCTGTTCCACATATACCTCTTCCATTAAAACTCCATTTAAAAATGCGGATTTTACATCCATTTGATATACTTTCCATCTATTTTGTGCTGCTATGGACATCACTGCTCTTACCGTCTCCATTCTTGCAACTGGTGCAAAAGTTTCTTCATAATCAATCCCTTGCTTCTGCTTATATCCTTTGACAACAAGTCTGGCCTTGTGTCTTTCTATTTTTCCTTCAGCATTGCTTTTGGTCTTGTATACCCATTTAACTCCAATGACTTCTTTACCTTCTGGAAGATCAACTAACTCCCATGTTCTATTCTTTTCTATGGCTTTAATTTCATCATCCATAGCTTCTATCCATTTTCTATCTTTAATAGCATCTTCAAAATGAATAGGATCATCAACTTGACAATACAAAGCAAATAAGGAATTCAAACCTTCATTTGCTTCTCCTTGCTCATAGATTTCTCTAAGGCTTCTGAATCTTGTTCCTCTTTCACTTGGTGTAGGTGTGCTTGATGAAGCACTCGATTCTGCTCCTTGTGGTGTACTCGGTGAACCACTGTCGATTCTTCTCAAGGGTGTTCTTGCTGCCGCTTGAGGCGTCCCTTGCTGGCCTTGCGCTGCTGGAGGTTGTGAAATTGATGGGTTATTAATCTCAACCACATCTACATCATCTTCATCATGAGATAAACAGTTTTGACATTGACTATTTTCTCAGTGCTTCCATCCCACGCTTCCTCTTCGATGAATTGCACATCTCTGCTAATTACAAACTTCTTTGTGGATGGGTTATACAGTCTGTATCCTTTGGAATCTTCACAATATCCAAGGAAAATGCACTTCTCCCCCTTGTTATCCAACTTCTTTCTCAATTTGTCTGGAATGTGTGCATATGCCACACACCCAAAAACTTTCATGTGGGTGACTCCCTGTTTTCTGCCACTCCACGCTTCTTCTGGAACTTTGTTCATCACGGCTTTTGTAGGGCATCTATTTAAAATGTATACATCACAGTTTGCTGCTTCTGCCCAATACTCATTCGGCAAGTGCTTTGCCTTGAGCATACTTCTCACCATCTCCATTATGGTTCGATTCTTCCTTTCAGCCACTCCATTCTGTTGTGGCGTGTATCTTGTGGTAAACTACTTGTGTATGCCACTCTCTCTGCAAAAACGCAGAAATTCCTTTGATATATATTCTCCACCTCTGTCAGTTCTGAGAAATTTAATATACAGTCCGCTCTGTTTTTCTACAAGAGCTTTAAATTGACGAAATTTCTGAAAGACTTCACTCTTATATTTCAGAAAATAAACCCACACTTTTCGTGTGAAATCATCAATGAAAGTCAGCATGTAATTGCTGCCTGAAACAGATGCTGTTTGCATCGGCCCACATAAATCTGAGTGGATTATCTCCAAAGGTGCTTTCGCCCTTATGCTTTTCCCCGAAGGAAAATTTTCTCTGTGTTGCTTTCCCAAGATGCAGCCTTCACATAGGCTGTCAGGCTTTTCAATCAATGGTAAACCTCTTACCATTCCTTTTCTGTGCAGCAAATTTAATCCTCCGAAATTGAGATGTCCAAATCTCAAATGCCATAACCAATTTTCATATTTCTCTTCCTTCTGGAAGGCTTCTTGTGTTACGGCTGCTACATTCTTTCCTTTTTGCTTCAAGTCAATGTTGAGCTTGAGCGGAAACATTCTATTGCTGGTCATTTGAATTTCAGCAATAATTTTCTTACTTGGAGGAATATCTTTTATGGTGCACACATCATCTTTGAATATAACATTGTAACCTTTGTTTATGAGCTGCCCAATGCTCAAAAGATTACATTTTAGACCTGGAACATAATACACATCAGGGACAAATTTTTGCTCCCCATTCCTTGCTCAAATACTTACTCTGCCTTTCCCTTTGACAGAGATTTTAGTATCAGTCCCTGTGGTCACTTCAAATTTAACTTCTTCATCAAGATTGGCAAACATTGCTCTGTTGCCAGTCATGTGATTACTACATCCAGAATCTAAGAACCAAACATCATCTTCTTTATCTTGTGCTACATTACAAGCTAACAACACATTACTTGGGCTCTTTTCCTCTTTTGCTACATTAGCATTCTGCCTATTCTTCATGTCATTTTGCTTCTTTCTACATTCATTGGCATAGTGCCCATATTTCTTGCAATAATGACACTGGAAATTGGATTTGTCATACCTTTGTCCTTGAGCATGTTGGTGTTGATGTCCACCTTGCTGGCTATTGCATTGGCCGTGGCTCTGGCTTTGATTGTTGCTCCTTCCATGTGAATGTGAAGAGTTGTCCCTTCCACCTCTATTTTGACTTCTGCCTCTTCCTCTTCCTTTTCTTTGACCTCTTCCTCTTCCTGAAGGCATCTGGGTCTTGAAGGCGTGCTCAAGAGATGAGTGTTCATCTCTGCTCAATCTTTGTTCATGAGTTATCAGCGAGGCATGAAGTTCATCCACTGTGAATTGTGAGAGATCTTTGGTCTCTTCTATGGTGGTTACAATAACATCAAACTTTGAGGGTAAGCATCTCAAAAGTTTCTCCACAATCCTTCTATCTTCAAGAGTTTCTCCATGGGATCTTATCTGATTTACAATCCCAATCACATGTGTAAAGAATGTATCAACACTGTCTGACTCTTTCATGCAAAGAGTTTCAAAATCTCTTCTCAGCAACTGAAGTTTTTTTGTCTTAACTTTCTCCATACCTTGATAGGCTACTTTCAGAGTTTCCCATGCCTCCTTGGATTTCTTAGCCGCTGCTATCCTTGGAAACACACTCTCATTTACAGCTTGATACAAACAGAAGAGAGCTTTAGCATCTTTCTTCATATTATTCTTCAACACATCCTACTCTGCTTGAGTTAAGGCATTAAAAGCCTGCTCATCAGCTGGTTCTGTGAAACCATCTTCTACTAGTTCCCACAAGTCTTGTGAGACAAACAGGGCTCTCATGGTAATGGCCCAATAATCATAGTTCTTTCCATTAAACTGTGGAAGCTGAACACTTCCAAGATTCATACCAGTACTTGGTCCAGCCATTGCTTCTTAAACTGAACTCGGACTTTAAACAAACTGTCTTTCCTTTTTGAAAGAACAAATTCTTTAAACAATAAACAACTGCTCTTTTATCTTTGAGAAATACCTGACCTTGACTTCTGTTGAGCTTTTCACGCTGCTGGAGAGAAACGCTGCAACAGGTCTTCTTCTTCAGCTTCTTTGAAATCTTCAAAGAGCCTAGACTAGCTCCGATACCATGTTGGAATTTTGAGAATTCCAAGAGAAGAGAATAGGTTCTCCTCCTAAACACAGAGAAGTAAAAAAAATGACAGGAGACTCACGCTTTAAAACAAGCTTCTATTACTTTCAAAACTGATACAGATCTTCCTCTTCAGAGAGGGATAACAACAAAGGTGACTGCTACAGACGCAGTGCACAGAAAACACTCTCTGTCTCTCAAGAACAATACTCTGTCTTTTACATTCAACAAACTGCTGAGTATTTCTTCTTCCGCGCTGCTGTGTGAAAAACTAAAACAGAACAATACAATACTTCTCTACAGACTTCGCGGGCCTTTGGCTTTTATATGTCGCGCATATTTTAAACATTACAACAAAAACTATTTTAAAACTTAAATCAAAGAAATGAAACCAAATTCAAAGGAAAACCTTTGCGGAACTATAAAATATGAAATGTCTGACGTACGAGTGGGGACCACTACGCAGTCGGCAATCGACAATCGACAATCGGCAAATGTCTTGACAAAAAACTTTGTGATCCATTCAATCTTTCGATTGCGATTGGAAACACGACCTCCGATCTTCCGCTTGTGATTGGATCGACAATCGACAATCGACAATCGGCCAACAACTTGACAACACACTTTGCAATCCATTCAATCTTTCGATTGCGATCGGATCCGCCCTGATCGGGGCACACGATAAAATCCCGCCGATTGAACCTTGCGATTGAAACCAAGCGGCTCCAAATAGATTTCTGCCACGTGGTCTTGTGGACCCACGGGCCTCCGCTGTTGTGAGGGCGATTATTATATATGTTTTGTTTGTATTAAACGTTCCGCTTTGCAGAATTCTCCCATATCAACAAGACACTGCTCCAAAATAACTTTCCGATTCCGATTGGCATATAAATGGTGGGGACCACTTGTCACGCCAATTCAAAAAATAAAAGGACTTCCGCTTGTTTCTCTTCATTCTGGTTGTTGAGGGCTTTAAAGCCCGAAACGACTGTTTTTAATTTAGTCTGCTCCTCCGTAGACTGGAACTACGGGAAATCTTCATTCCGCTGCAAGACGGCTCTGTCCATCACCAAATTAAATTTCTTCTGCTGTTGTGGCTGCGGCCCATCAAAAATTTAATTCTTCCTTACCGATTCTCCATTCTTCTTGAATGCAGAGTGTTGCGCACTCAATCTCTGTTGCTGCTGCTGCTGCTGCCGTTGTACTTGTTTCTTCTTGTCACTGCCTAAGGCTGGCAGGTGACTTTAATATTTCAACAC